>LR812539.1:5896837-6011837 GCA_903798195.1 Danio kyathit
ATTCAATCATTCATTCATTCAATCATCTATTCCTTCATTAATTTATTCCTCTATTCATTAATTCATTAATCTATTCATCCATCTTTTTATTCATTCATTCATTCATTTATTAATCTATGTATTCGTTCATTCATCTATTCATTCTATCTATCTATCTATCTATCTATCTATCGATCTATCTATCTATCTATCTATCTATCTATCTATCTATCTATCTATCTATCTATCTATCTATCTATCTATCTATCTATCTATCTATCTATCTGTCTATCTGTCTAAGCATCCATCCATCCATCCATCCATCCATCTACCATTCCTCTATTCATTAATCTATTAATCCATCTGTTTATTCACTTCTTCATTTATTAATCTATTCATTCATTTATCCATTCATCTGTTCATTCATTCATATAGTTATTTATTTGTTTATTCATTCATTTATACTTCCATCCATGCATGTAGTTGTCTGTCCATCAATCCATTGACTCTCTGTCTGTCTGTTCATTCAATCATCTATTCATTCATTTATTTATTTGTATATTCATTTTTACATTCATTCAATCAATCTATCTGTCTGCCTATCTGTCCGTCTGTTCATTCATTCATCTATTCATTCATTCATTAATCTATTAATCTATTCATTCATCTACATATTCATTCAATCTATCTATCTGTCTGCCTATCTGTCTGTCTGTTCATTTATTTATCCATTCATTCAATCTATCTGTGCATTCATTCAATCATCCATCCATTAGTTTATTTATTCATTTAATCAATATATTTAACTATCTATTCATTTATTCATTCCTTCATTCATGCATTCATTCATTCATTCAGTCATTCATTCATCTATTTATTCATTCAAGCTATCTGTCTGTCTGTCTGTCTATCATCTGTCTGTCTGCCTATCTGCCTTGTCTGTATGTTCATTCATCTATCTATTCATTCCTTCATCTATTCATTCATCCATTCATTCAATATATCTATCCGTGCATTCAATCATTAAATCATCCATTTATTAATTTAATCAAATTCATTCACCTATCTATTCATTCTTTTAACCATCTTTTCATTCATTCATTCATTCATTCATTCATTCATTCATTCATTCATCCATCCATTTATTCATTCATCATTCCTCTATTCAATAATCTATTAATACGTCTATTTATTTATTCACTCCTTCATTTATTAATCTATTCATTCATTTATCCATTCATCTGTTTATTCATTCATCAATTCATTCCTCTATTTATTAAATAATTTGTTTATTCATTCGTTCATCAATTCATTCATCTATTTATTCATTCATCAATTCATTCCTCTATTTAATTATTTATTTATTAATTCATTCATCTAATCATTCATCAATTCATTCATCTATTTATTCATTCATCAATTCATTCCTCTATTTAATTATTTATTTATTAATTCATTCATCTAATCATTCATCAATTCATTCGTCTATTTAATAATTTATTTATTAATTCATTCATCTAATCATTCATCAATTCATTCGTCTATTTAATAATTTATTTATTAATTCATTCATCTATTCATTCATCAATTCATTCCTCTATTCATTAAGCTATTCATCCATCTATTTATTCATTCATTTATTAATCTATTTATTTGTTCATTCGTCTATTCATTCCTCTATTTATTAATTCATTTATTCATTTATGTACTCTATCTATCTGTCTGTCTGTCTGTTCAATTCATCATTTCATTCATTCATTAATTCATCTAGTTATTCATTAGTTCATTCATTCATCTATTTATTTATTTATTTATTTATTTATTTATTTATTTATTTATTTATTCATTCATCTGTTCATTCCTCTATTTAATAATTGATCAATCTATTCATTCTTCTATTCATTCATTCATTCATTCATTCATCCATCCATTCATTCATTCATTCATTCATTAATTTGTTCATTTGTTCATTCAGGCTTCCATCCTTGCATGTATTTGTCTGTCAATCCATCCCTTGGCTCTATCTATCTATCTATCTATCTATCTATCTATCTATCTATCTATCTATCTATCTATCTATCTATCTATCTATCTGTCTGTCTGTCTGTCTGTCTGTCTGTCTGTCTGTCTGTCTGTCTGTCTGTCTGTCTGTCTGTCTGTCTGTCTGTCTGTCTGTCTGTCTGTCTGTCTGTCTGTCTGTCTGTCTGTCTGTCTGTCTGTCTGTCTGTCTGTCTGTCTGTCTGTCTGTCTGTCTGTCTGTGTATAAAATACATCCGTCCGTCCGTCCGTCCGTCCGTTCATCCATCCATCTGTTTTTCCTCCTCTAGAGTCAGTGTTAGTCTCTCTCTCTTCTTCTTCTCCTCTGTGTGTCAGTATGTGGTTTAAGTGTCAGCTCATGAGCAGCAGGCAGCAGCACCTGATGTCTGTGTTGCTAAGCTCCTGCTCCTGTCTAGCAACTGTCATCGCCGATACTATCCTTGGAATGTGGCCTTGTTGCTAGGCAATGTGAACTCTGGTGACAGGCATGACAGTTTGACCCCTGCTATGCTCTACAGTGACAGCAGCATCACGCAGGTGTGTGTGTGTGCGCGTGTGTGTGCGCATTTGCGTGTGCGTGTGTGTATTTTGGTGGATGAGTAGACATTACTAGCTCAAAAAATCTTTACAATTTACAGAATCTGCTTTTACAGCTGAAATATCTAAACATAATGACAGACTTGTTATAAAAAATCAAGCACTAAAAACATTAAACAAGATAAAATGTCCGCTAATGGGCTCAGAACAATCAAATCTGACCCAAAACTCATTCATTTATTCATTAATTGTCACGGTCACACAAGAAAGACAAAGATGGATAAATCTTTAAGGGTATTTATTTGTGCAATGCAACAAATGCTGAGAGATGAAGCAGGTAAGTGGTGTAGCAGAGGGTGAGCGATCTCACACTAGGGTTGGGTATCGTTTGGGGTTATTTCGATACCGGTGCTAAATCGATACTTTTAAAACGGTACCGGTGCCAAAACAGTGCCTGAAACGATACTTTTGAGCCACAAAATTAAGGTGGATGACTTTATTTGACAATCATTTAATAAATAATTTTGATAGAACAATATAATTAAAGTTTAAAGCAAACATCAATTTATGTTTTATATATTTGAATTACATTAATATATTTCCTTTGATCATTTGTTGGTTAGCATGAATTTAAGATTTGCATTATGAAATTACATTAGCTTACTACTAACCTGTGGAAAGGCTGTCATCAAAATACTGAACTCCTTTTTTCTAGGGTTGGGGCTTGTGACTGTGTTTACATGGTTATAAGTAGGCCCACACGGAATCTGCGCACGCAGAATTCCGCAGATTTTAAGCCCATCACTAATTCTGTTTATTTACTTGAGTAAATGTGTGTAAATCTGAATTTATTCAGTTTTTAAATTACACATATTTCACATATTAAGGTTTTAGATAGGAGACTCCCAAAATAATTCCGCAGAAATCCGCAGATTTTTACCAAATTTCTCTGCAGAAATTGCAAAAAAACGTCCGCAGATTCCGTCTGGCCCTAGTTATAAGTAGGGCCAGACGGAATCTGCGGATTGTTTTTTGCTATTTCTGCAGAGAAATTTGGTAAAAATCTGTGGATTTCTGCGGAATTATTTTGGCAGTCTCCTAACTAAAACCTTAATATGTGAAATAAAAAATAATATCTTTTTAACTTGTATTTAATGTTTAAAATGCAAATCCAATTAGATTAACTGTAAATAGTTAACTTTAAGTAAATAAACAGAATTAATGAGGGGCTAAAAATCTGCGGAAAATCTGTAGAAAATCGGCGGAATTCTGCGCGCACAGATTCTGTGTGGGCCTAGTTATAAGTAATCTAATGCTTTGCCTTAATCTGATTAAGACAATAATATGATTAACCTCCTAGGGCCCGAGTGTCCACATATGTGGACAGCACATTTTTAGCTCTTAAGTGGCTATTTAAAATACTTTGAATGTTTTATATTTTGTTACAGACATACAGTGTCATCCTGCAACTGTTTTGCAGCATATGAAATGTCCCAAACCCTATTTTTAACTGTCCAAAATGGGAAAAAAATGTTGTTTTTACTCTCTGATAGTCAAAGCAAGTTCAAAAAAAATCTATGGTAAATAATATGTATAAAAGAAAATTCGGGAAAAAGTGTTTTATGTAAATTGGGACCACGAGTCCACATATATGAACATCAATTTTCTCTAAAAGTACATCATATCAAAAGATGATAATCATTCCTTCATTTATTCATTTTCTTTTCGGCTTAGTCCCTTTTTTATTCCGGGGTTGCCACAGCGGAATAACCCGCCAACTTCTCCAGCACATGTTTTACACAGCGGATGCGCTTCCAGCTGCAACCCATCTCTGGGAAACATCCACACACATCATACACTATGGAAAATTTAGCCTACCCAATTCACCTGTGCCGCATGTCTTTGGACTGTGGGGGAAACCGGAGCACCCGGAGGAAACCCATGCGAACGCAGGGAATACATGCAAACTCCACACAGAAATGCCAACTGACCCAGCCGAGGCTTGAACCAGCGACCTTCTTGCTGTGAGGCGACAGCACTACCTACCGCGCCACTGCATCGCTAAAGATGATACTTAGATTTTTATTCTAATTAGGTGCCAATAAGTCCAAATATCAAAGAGAAATAAAAAAAATGCATGTAAAAAACACCTTGGGCCTTAAGAGGTTATGGTGTTTACATGAGTTGCTTTTTGAATGTTCCTTTCATGATCCCGTCTTACATGTTGTAGTACACAGATCGATTAACGTCATTGCGTCACCACGCTATCCATGTTTCCTCCAGAGTTTCATGTAATTTCAGGTGTTTCATTTTTCATTTTTCGACTTTAACTGCAGTTTCACTTTCATTCAGGAACATTTCATTCATGTCCCCTGTGACAAACTGAGGTATTTGATGCGAGCATTAAGTAAGGACTGGCGGAAGAGGGCTCTTTTAATGGAATTTGATACCGCACGTAGAATGGAAAGAAAAAACCTCGGCATTTCGCGACGCAGGTGTCTGTGATCCTTTAAAGTAATCAAAAATCGCTGTTAACATGGTAGTCTAGACTCTTAATCAGAGTATTGTCTTAATCATATTAAAATCGGAGCATTGGTTTCCATGTGCGTACTCATTGAAAGTGGCAGATGATGTTGCAAGCTTTCAGAGACAGTGCATTCCTCACCTTTAAGTTGATTCCATGAGCCCTCAAATGTGTCATTAAGTTTGACGTGTTTCCCCCCTTACACACAACTTTTGTAAAGCGTCTGCTTCACGTTGCTGTGTCAGAATCCTTGCTTGCAAAATACGCTTTAGAACGCTTAGTTTAAGCAAATTTGATGAACACGATCATGCGTGTTGATCTCAAGAGAGTCGCTCTCGCTCAGTGAATGCGCTGTACCAGCCTGATCTCATGAGGAAACGTAAGTATTTTACGTTTTGTCAGTTTAGTGGCTAATTCGTACGAGTTCAGTCGTACGAAAATGTACGATTTTAAAAAGGAGGCGTGGCACCTAAACCCACCCCTAACCCCAACCGTCATTGGGTGATGAGCAAATCATACTAATTTGTACGAATTAGATCGTACGAATCCATACAAATTAGCCACTAAATCAAAAAGTTACGAATTGCTGTGAGATTGCGTTGGCGGTACTGTGCGCGTTGCGTGCATCCGTTCCCTAATCAACAAGAACAAACGCCTGACATCCCCTGTCAGTATTCCTCAAAGTTATTTAGAATTAAATGTTTAGAGATTGTGTGACAACGCATAGCTATGTGTGCCTTTGATGCACCCCTTGATGCTTCTTACGTCCTTGTCGCAGCACCGAAATTAGGCACCAAAATTCATATGCTGATTCAGCCTGGTACATACCGGATACCTTTTTGCAGTTATACGCCTCAGTTTCTATTTAACTATGAGATTTAAATACTGCATTTTAGTAGCATTTTAAGCAGTACTTTTTTTTTTTTTTTTGCTGGATTAGCTAGTCAGATGTCATCATAACCACACTTTTTGATGTACTAAAAATATTTCCTAAAAATTTGCAATAAAAAAATTAAAACAAGACTAATTTTTAAAATACAAATTTATTACATCATATATCATTAGGAAAAAATAGGAATCTGTTAAAGTTTTAAAGTAAAAAAAAAAACTGTAGCCTACTGTCATTTATTAGACAAAAAACAAACTTGTCAGCACATTCAACTGTCCTCAGTCACAATTTGGCAATTTCATTAAAAAATAATAATTAAAACATAATAATAATAATAATAATAATAATAATAATAACAACAACAACAAAAACAATAATAATAATAATAAAAAAAAACAATAATAATTAATTCTTCAGAATCTTTCTAGCCTCTTTGGTAAAAAAAAAAGTACATTAGAAAATTCCTGGATATTACCAAGAGCCAAAATATATTCAAATTAATTTAATATGGTCCACTTCTTGTGCTTTTATTTCAGGAATAAGGTCCAAGATTTAGAATAAAAGTTACCTGTAAAATGTTTTCTCTGTTTAAAAACAATACAGTAGTGAAAGAAGACTTCTCCTACATCAGACTATAGTCCCACTGAAGCAACAGCCGACAGAGAACTCCGTTTGGTCTTAAAGCCTTTTATGATGGATTATTTTCATTATTTATGATGGCATAGTAGTCAAAATAGGACAAATGAGCTCATGTATGGGACAAATTCTGGACCTTTGTCAGTGAGGGGTGAGGTCAGATTTTCTCTAGATCATAATTTATTTTATTTATATTAATTTTGTCTAAAAAATTACTAGACCTGTCCAGTTTCATCTGTAATGCATCCCAGATCACCTTCTGAAGAGGTTTGAGCGATCGGATTTATATCCGATCAGAATAAAGCGAATGAAGTGACCAAACAGCCTCAAAAACACAGACGTGACTGTATAAGCGCCATTTGCTGTGAAGTGACATCTGGGGCAGATAGGGACAGATTTTCATCTGTTAGGAAGTAAGTAACTTTAGCCTTACCCTGTTTTGCAGTGTTTTTGAACAACAATATTTTGCGATAATAACGCCGCTGCCTGCCTTTTCTGCCTCTCTTGCTCTTTTCGACCCATAGTATAGTATGGATGTCGCATCAAAGATTCACATGTTACCACTCAGTGGGTTATGTCACGTGACTCGCGTCACATTATTGTGGCTTTGAGACTCCATGGAATTCGAATTACTGGCCATAGTTATTTAAAATTACTCTATTACAATATATATTAAATATAAATATATTATATTAATTATATAATAAATATATTATATAATATTAAATTACATAAAATAATTAAAAGGACAAATTCTGGACCTTTTGGCCATGGTGGGTGGTTCGTACGAACCACCCGAACCCCCCCTGGCTACGGGCATGGGTTACAAAGGTACCGGTGCTATAATGGCACCGGGTTTCGGTACCTGACCCTATCTCACACACAGTTCAAATGGTAAGTTTCAGATCTTCAGTAATACACCAACATAGCTTTAGTCACTTCCCTTAAGCAGGTGTGTTTGCATCCACAGGAGAAGAAGGACAACCACGGAAGAGTACAAGAGGAAGAGGGAGAGCCGATGAGGAGAACCATCTGACTTCGATTCCAGCCGGTGAGTGAATGAATGAGGCGAGTCTTTATAGTGCATGGATGATTGCGGGTGCATGTGATCAGTAATCAGGTGATAGTTCACGGGTGTGGTGAGGGAGAGCGGTGATTGGGGCTGCAGGAACGAGCCGAGGGTGTGACAGTAATTCATTCATTCATTCATTTTACTTCGGCTTACTCCCTTTAATCATCACCACAGTGGAATGAACCACCAACTTATCCAGCATATGTTTTACACAGTTGATGCCCTTCCAGCTGCAACCCTGTAGTGGGAAACATCCATACACACTCATTCACACACTCATACACTAAGGACAATTTAGCTTATCCAATTCACCTATACGTAATTGGACTGTGGGAGAAACCGGAGCACCCGGAGGAAACCCACGCCAACATGGGGAGGACACACAGAAATGCCAACTAGCCCTGCCGTGACTCGAACCAGCGACCTTCTTGCTGTGAGGCAACAGTGCTAACCACTGCTAACATTATTTGGATCAAGTAAATGCATTTTGATTTGTTTAGAGATTTGTGCTTGGAAACATAACAAAACCAAATGAAGGAACTTACTTTTTGTTATTGTGTATTACAGCTCCTCACGTCCTTTACGCTCAATTAATTCTGGACAACTGATTATT
This sequence comes from Danio kyathit, assembly GCA_903798195.1. Lineage (NCBI taxonomy): Eukaryota > Metazoa > Chordata > Actinopteri > Cypriniformes > Danionidae > Danio > Danio kyathit. The sequence goes on from LR812539.1 coordinate 5,905,125, forward strand.
CCCAGAATATCAAAATCAACTGTAGGCGGTAGATCTTTCTCATATCTGGCACCTAAACTCTGGATCAGCCTTCCTAGCACAGATCAGGAAGCAGACACACTCTGTCAGTTTAAAACTAGATTAAATACACATCTCTTCGGATTAGCATACACATAAAATACAAACGCTTTGAAATCCAAATTCTTCATAGCAGGGGTTCCCAAACTTTTTCATTCCAGGACCCACCTAGTCAAGTAAGTCAATCTCAGGACCCACCATAATATTTTAATATGGAAAAATGTGTAAAAAAAAAAAAAAAAAACTACTTTACAGGGGTGCGTTTCCCAAACAACGACGTAACTCGCGGCTGAACTATCATAGTGCGATGCATCGTTTGACAAAAAAACGATGTAGTGCCGAGTGTTTCCCAAAACCCTTAGTTTCTCTGTCGCAGATCCATCGCTTGAACCACGTTAGTTATAACGTAAAAATCCTATAATGATGCTCTAAACGGGGTGGAGCAACTTCTTTAGAGAACAATCCTCGTGCAAATTATATTGTTTTACACAGACACGCATTTAAAATAAAATCCAATATTAGTTTTGGTAAAAACATGCACTCGTTTTCACATATACGGCCTGTGTTTGCTTTACTAATATTATTGAGAAGTTGAACATTACATATTCTATTCTAAAACATAAAATCACTTACAAAAGCTAACACTATTCTAATATCATATATAAATTATATAAATAAATAAATAATGAGGCGATTTATTATAAATATATTTACTTTAATAATAATATTAATAATATTAATGATGATGATGATGATTATTGTTATTATCATTATTATTATTATTTAGGATATAGTTTAGTTATTAAAAAATAAAATACAATTTTACATGCAAACCACAGCAGAAAGTTCTAACCAACAGACCCATGTCATATACAGCAGAGAAACTTAATAAATAACCCTCTATAAAATAAAAGAATTAACGTATGCTATGTTTTTTATTTTCACAAGCTTTGGAGACGTACTGTAACATAATTTCCGCTTTTAAATATACCTATAGCTTTCGCCATGAGGCTGTGTTCAAAATGATATCAATGTTTTCAAAGTGCACTGCGAAGGGAGCACAATTGTAAACATGAAGATCGCTAAAACTGAACTGTAAAAATACTTTGAAAGCAAATTACACCTAAGAGAGATGACCTTAATGCTTTTTTATTTTTAATCATTCCAGCTTTGAATGCTAGAATGTTGTAAATGAATAGGGTATAGGGGAGATAAGTGGGAATAGAACACAGCCAGGAACTATGCTTTTAACTACAGCTCCAGAGGTGTCGTTTCAAGAGCTCAAGTTTGCGACGCAGTTTGCGAATGTTCGTTGGAGCGATGGATTTGGGAAACAGCAAATCAACGAACTATGTTTGTAACGACGGAACTTGCGACCTTAGTTGGCTAACGGTGGTTTTGGGAAACGCACCCCAGATCAGTTATTATTTTTCTTAATAAGAATTAAATTTACAGTTAATTGCAATACTAAAGGTCTTATGAGAAATACAGTTGTGTAACAGTTTTTCTCCATTGGTTTGGCTCATTTCTTAAAACTGGAATTACCTTCTCAAAACAACATGGACAAACCTCCAAGCCACTTGGCAATTGTTCACAACAGAATTGATTTTTCTCATTCATTTCATCAAATTGCAAATGTCTAAGTACATCTTTGCAAATGATTAAGTACAGATAGCCTACATTTAGTACAATGTCCAAGTGAATAGATCTCGTTGATCTAAACTGATTGTTTAGATTCTCAGTCTATTGGTTGTTCGCTCCAAAATGTGTCAGCGTCATTTCATTGTATAAGTCATCACGTGCACAATAGTCTGTTTAATTTTCAATATTAGTCAAGAACATAATACCATGAATATCATATATGAATCTGTGGAACATCTGATACATTTATTACAGCAACTGGCAGTCAGGTGAAACTAGAACTTGACTAACAAAGGAGGAATTTCACACATCTCAGATGACCAATCAAGCACTGTAGGCTGCATATCATTTTCATTGTTTTTTGTTTGTGTGTTTATATTACAGTATATTATGCTGTATACAGTACCTTTTTATTCTGATGTATGTTATATACTTTATGTGTTTGATTGATAATAGTTACAATTTCATTGGCAGTATGAGTGCAATGTGTGATGTCAAACCTTGGGGGCTACTCTAAACCTAAAATTCCAACACTATCTCATGGCAATTCGTAACTTTTTGATTTAGCGGCTAATCCGGATGAATTTGTACGATCTCATTCATACAATTTAGTATGATTTGCTTACCCCCAATGATAGTTGGGTTTAGGAGTGTGGTTGGGTGCCACCCCTCCTTTTTAAAATCATACATTTTCGTATGACTGAACACATTTGAATTAGCCACTGAACTGACAAAACGTAAAATAGTTACATTTGCTCGTGAGATCAGACTGAAAATCCTGATTTCTCATCATTTTTAAAATCTTATAAATTTATTTTATTTAGTTTTTTACACAATTGCATTGTCAAAAGACAAAAAAAAACTGTTCAGTAACCATTTTCAAAAACTGGGACATGAGGGATATTTCAATGGTCCTCTGTCATAGTGACAAAACATCTAAACATTTTGACTTGCAGTGCTTATGCAGTGCCAAAGGAACAAAGCATTTTGGGGGCACTGACTGTTTAAATGACTTAGTTTTGACACATGAACGAACAGTTTTGGAAAAGATATGAGCTTTTGCGAGTGAGCTATAGTTGTGCTGAATTATAAGCCTGTTTTGCAAAACAATCTTAGAGTGTTGAGAATGTAATTCCTGTTTCAAGAACTGAGCCAAACCAATGGAGCAAAACTGTAAGATGCTAAATTTGTAAGAGGAATAACTGAGTACTGAGTTAGTACTTAGTAATCCCACTGGAAGCCCTTAACCGTTATGGACTGTATCCGTTCAAACAGTCGAAAATATCGTCTGTTGATGTCAGTTGAGTCAATGTACCTGACATAAGCCAGCAACTGTGCACTTTTTGCAACATCTGTGCTTTTGTCAAGTTGAACTGCAAATGCAGCACTATTGTGGATTTTTTCACTTGTTTGATCACATATATCAGAAGACATTTCCTCACTACGCCATTGTACAGTATAATCAGAAAGTGAAACTTTAGCTATCTTTACTGCAGCATCTTTATAGAGCATTTCTTCAGTGATACCTATGCAGGGGTGCGTTTCCCAAACAACGACGTAACTCGCGGCTGAACTATCATAGTGCGATGCATCGTTTGGCAAAAGAACTATGTAGTGACGAGTGTTTCCCAAAACCCCTAGTTTTTCTGTCGCAGATCCATCGCTTGAACTACGTTAGTCATGACGCAAAACGCCCATAATGATGCTCTAAACGGGGTGAAGTAACTTCTTTAGAGAACAACCCCATCATTTCTTTGTGCAAATTATATTGTTTTACACACACACGCATTTAAAATAAAATCCAATATTAGTTTTGGTAAAAACATGCACTCGCTTTCCATATTAACTGAAATATATGTAAATGGAGTTCCCAGAGATGGGTTGCAGCTGGAAGGGCATCCGCTGCGTAAAAATCGTGCTGGATAAGTTGGCGGTTCATTCCGCTGTGGCGACCCCGCAAGGGACAAAGCTGACAAGAAAATGAATGAATATGTAAATGGAACATATACGGCCTGTGTTTGCTTTACTAATATTATTGAAAAATTGAACATTACATATTCTATTCTAAAACATAAAATCACTTACAAAAGCTAACACTATTCTAATATCATATATAAATCATATCAATAAATAAATAATGAGGCGATTTATTATAAATATATTTACTTTAATAATAATATTAATAATATTAATGATGATGATGATGATTATTATTATTATCATTATTATTATTATTTAGGATATTGTTTATTTATTTAAAAAAAATACAATTTCACATGCAAACCACAGCAGAAAGTTCTAACCAACAGACCCATGTCATATACAGCAGAGAAACTTAATAAATAACCCACTATAAAATAAAAGAATTAACGTATGCTATGTTTTTTATTTTCACAAGCTTTGGAGACGTACTGTAACATAATTTCCGCTTTTAAATATACCTATAGCATTCGCCATGAGGCTGTGTTCAAAATGATATCAATGTTTTCAAAGTGCACTGCGAAGGGAGCACAATTGTAAGCATGAAGATCGCTAAAACTGAACTGTAAAAATACTTTGAAAGCAAATTACACCTAAGAGAGATGACCTTAATGCTTTTTTATTTTTAATAATTCCAGCTTTGAATGTTAGAATGTTCTAAATGAATAGGGCATAGGGGGGATAAGTGGGAATAGAACACAGCCAGGAACTATGTTTCTAACTACAGCTCCAGAGGTGTCGTTTCAAGGGCTCAAGTTTGCGACGCAGTTTGCGAATGTTCGTTGGAGCGATGGATTTGGGAAACAGCAAATCAAAGAACTATGTTTGTAACAACGGAACTTGCGACCTTAGTTGGCTAACGATGGTTTTGGGAAACGCACCCCAGGCCGGCAGCAGAAGCTCCTCTCCTATGGTGTGTGGCTTTTTGGATTTTCCGATTCGATATGCAGCTAAAAATGAGGCTCGAAATGCTTTTTGTGGGATGCTGGCTTTTCCTGTTATCATTTTTTGTTGACGAAGAAACTCTTCTTTTTTTTTACAAGAAAATATGATTGACCTTTGTTGACATATGCAGAAACTTTTGTTGTCAACTTTTCCATTTTATCAAATGCTTCAACACAAATGAATCGGACTCAGTTATTCAATGAATGCTGATTCAGACTGTTTTAGCTCATGTGTTTTAACTTAAATGATTCATTTGAAAAACATAATCGTCTCTAAAGAGTCGTTCGCTCATTATCATACTGATTTAAGTGGCTTTGCGCTAAGTGACTTAACCCCTGCTCTAAAGGATTGTTATGGCCCATTTCCACTGAGTGGTACAGTATGGTACGGTACGGGTCAGTATAGGTCACCTTTATCAGGCTTGCGTTTCCACTGCCAAATGGGTCCCAATGGTACCAATGCTTTTGATGGGCGTGGTGTACGACAAAGTTTCAGTCAACCGTCATTCTCCTCTAGGAAATCTCACTGAAAGTAAAGCTGTACGGGTCGTTCACCTATCTTATGAGAAGCACTTCTCACAAAACAGATGCTTTATACACATAAATACTTGTGTATAAATGTTCATTACCAACCTTTCTATGAGCATGATTTGATTTTATCGAAATAGCCTACTGTCGCGTCTGCAATCATATAAAATAAAATAAAAAATAATTACAGAATTACCAATTACAGAAAAACTACACACAGCACACATTTAGTCGTTATTTGGGTTCTAAAACAACACGAAATATAGCCCACAGTCTATAGAGCAAACCTCTCATCTGCATCTTTAATCTTCACCAGCACATGTAGCCTCTGTTAGAGAGTAACTCCATCATTCTGAGTTCATAATAGTCCAAAAGCTGATGTTAATAGTTAAACACGGCAGTTTGTTCATCTTTTAGGTTGCTGAAAGAATCATTTGCTCCTTTGTTTATTCCGGCTTCTCCTTTGTTTTTTCGCGCTTCACTCTCGTGTTTGTCCATTTCTGAAAGGATCAGATGTCAGAAGCACTTCAATAGTCACGCACACGCTATTGTCATCAGCTCAAGAAGTTCGTTATTTCAAATAAAGACGCGCATGCGAACTCTCTGGAGAAAGTGCAACCGCTCGCGCTTTAGACGACCTTGTAAACAACTACAGGCCACAGGGTAGATTTTGCTCTTCTTGCGTGGCTGTTTATCAAAACGATGACAGGGTTTGTTTGAGCTCGGGTCGACCACGGCTTGTTATTATGTATCACGGTGTAATGTCTCGGCTGTGTATTTTAAAATGCCGCTTCCTTTTTTTCAGTATCCTGCTTGTTTATGCGCTAATGGCGTATCTCTGTAAATCAATAGCGTTCAGCTGCACGTCTAGCTCTGCCTTTTGGTACTCTTTTGTTGTGCTAGGTACCTTTTGCGAAGGGTACCTAAAAGGTGGTACGGTATGGTTCGCTTTTAGGTACATTTTGACAGTGGAAATGGCCATAAAACCGTACCGAACTGTACAACTTAGTGGAAACGGGCCACTGGTCTGCATTAATTAGGGCAACAAGAGCCAGGAAAACTTCCCAAAAGACATTATAATTTGAATGCCATCTACGTGAATGTTAGTTTGTTTTTCATATCCTGAGCTCTCCATAATCCTGGACCAGGCCGTATCCTGAGCAGATGCTGTGGTGGTCATGGAGGAGTGGAGAGCATGAGACTGATTCCTGAAAGACTCCAGTTTCCGCATTGATATCGTGGACCAGCCTAAACACCTGCTGGTGACTTACTCACACCTGCAGCTTCTCCATGATGGACGTCCAGCGTTCTCCAGCCTCCGGCACCTAGACTGCAGCTTTGCACAAGAAGTTTGGCCAGAGGAGAAATGGTCGTGCCCAACTGAGTCTGGTTTCTCTCAAGGTTGCTTTTTCCTTTACTTTTGCCAATTGGTGAAGTTTTGTTCCTCGCCACTGTTGCCACTGGCTTGCATGGTTTGGGACTTGTGGATCTGCGCATCGATGGATTTGCTCTTCAGTGTTTGGACTTTCAGCAGTGAAAATTAAACCACACTGAACTGACCTGAACTTTAACTCTGAAAACTGAACGGACACTGTTTCAGTTCACTATAATCTTCTATATTAAGCTGCTTTGACACAATCTACATTGTAAAAGCGCTAGAGAAATAAAGATAAATTGAATTTTTGTGAAGTTTTGGGGTTATAGTTTCAGGAATGCATAAAAGTCTCTGCCAAATGCAAATATATGTGTGTAAAATATGATTGCTTGTGTAAGCCACAGATGCAGAGCACAGAAATGAAGTTGAAAATAAGCTGCGACCCTTCAGTTGAGTTTTTATGCCGGTCAGGAGGTTTTCAAAACACACACACACACACAGGTCGTTGATTTGTGAGGTGGCATATGTCTGGATGAGTGAAAATGTGTGTGTGTGTGCACGTTTAAAGCAGCTCCACATGAAAGTTTGAACCCAACACCGCAGTCACGTGGTCAGCTCCACAACGAGTCCTCTTGTTGGAGGGCAGGTTTGATTTGGCCGTCGGTCAGGTAGTACACACACAGGTGTGTGTTTGCGTGAGCGGCAGGATTATTTGCTTCTGCCATCACTGTGGTTTCTGTCCTGCTTCTGAGCCTTTGATGCTGGATTTTATCTGGATTTAATGCAAAATAAGTGACATTATTAGCTTACAAATCATAAGCGGAGATCTGCCACCATGTGACAGGAGATGGAGACTTCAGTCATCACACTGTAAAAATTCAATTCAATTCAGTTCAATTCACCTTTATTTGTATAGCGCTTATACAATGTAGATTGTGTCAAAGCAGCTTCACATAGAAGATTATAGTGAATTGAAACAGTGTCAGTTCAGTTTTCAGAGATTAAGTTCAGTTTAGTTTAGCTCAGGTCAGTGTGGTTTAATAATCACTACTGAGAGTCCAAACACTGCAGAGCAAATCCATCGATGCGCAGCTCTACAGATCCCGAACCATGCAAGCCAGTGGCGACAGCGATGAGGAAAAAACTTCACCAATTGGCGAAAGTGAAGGATTTAAAAAACCTCGAGAGAAACCAGGCTCAGTTGGGCACGACCATTTCTCCTATGGCCAAACGTCTTGTGCAGAGCTGCAGTCTAGGCGCAGGAAGCTGGACCTCATCGAAGACTCGTCTGTCCTTGGAGCATCACAGGAATCAGTCTCATGCTCTTCGCTCCACCATGACCACCACAGCAGCTGCTCAGGATACGGCCTGGTCCAGGATGATGAAAACCTTGGGATCATCTCGTCGCTGGTCTTTGATCGCATCAGTGGCACTGCATAGTCTGAGGGCCTCGGGATGAGTACCCCCAGGTGGAAATACAGAATAAAGAGAATTAGCGTAGCTGCTGTTCATAGTGTATATAAACAAGAAGCAAAAACCTGCGTGGGGCACATCATGCGTCATACCGCTATGTAATGCACTGAGTGTATGCTTTGCTAAAAAGATAGGTCTTTAATCTAGTTTTGAAGTGCGAGATTGTGTCTGAGCCTCGGACATTATCAGGAAGGCTATTCCAGAGTTTAGGAGCCATAAATGAGAAGGCTCGACCTCCTTTACTCGACTTTGCTATTCTAGGTACTACTAGAAATATCTGTAAAATATACTACTGAAATACTACTAAAATATCTGTAAATTGAGAGTTTTAAGTATTTTGTGATTCATTGTTTTTTTGTTTTCATTTATTTATGCTGTGAATTGCATTATGGGACCTTGAGCTTTCCTCCAAAAGCTCCAAAATTGACTTTTATTGACATTTTGAATAGTTTGAAGTGATATGAGGGTGGCACGGTGGCTCAGTGGTTAGCACTGTCACCTCAGAGCAAGAAGGTTGCTGGTTCGAGTCCTGGCTGGGTCAGTTGGCATTTCTGTGTGGAGTTCGCATGTTCTCCACGTGTTGGTGAGTGTTTTCCCCAACAGTCCAAACACATGCGCTATAGGTGAATTGATTAACTAAATTGGTTGTAGTCATGGGCGTAAAGGTGTGCGGCTGCAACTCAGTTATTGTATAACTCCAGTAAAGAGGATGTTTTTATTCACTGTTAATGAAGCGATTCTCTTTCCAGTTTTTTACAGACACATTTCTCAATACTTGGGTCACTTTTGCAAAACTCTTCACACAATTTAATTCAATTCATCTTTATTTGTATAGCGCTTTTACAATGTAGATTGTGTCAAAGCAGCTTCACATAGAAGATTATAGTATATTGAAGCAGTGTCAGTTCAGTTTTCAGTGTTTAAGTTCAGTTTAGATCAGTTCAGTGTGGTTTAATAATCACTACTGTGAGTCCAAACACTGAAGAGCAAATTTATCGATGCGCAGCTCTACAGATCCCGAACCATGCAAGCCAGTGGCGACAGTGGCGAGGAACAAACTTCACCAATTGGCGAAAGTGAAGATTTAAAAACCTCGAGAGAAACCAGGCTCAGTTGGGCACGACCATTTCTCCTATGGCCAAGCGTCTTGTGCAGAGCTGCAGTCTAGGCGCAGGAAGCTGGACCACAGCGAAGACTCGACTGTCCTTGGAGCATCACAGGAATCAGTCTCATGCTCTCACTCCATGAAGACCACCACAGCAGCTGCTCAGGATACGGCCTGGTCCAGGATGATGAAAACCTTGGGATCATCTCGTCGCTGGTCTTTGATCACATCAGTGGCACTGCATAGTCTGAGGGCCTCGGGATGAGTACCCCCAGGTGGAAATACAGAATAAAGAGAATAATTAGCGTAGCTGCTGTTCATAGTGTATATAAACAAGAAGCCAAAACCTGTGTGGGGCACATCATGCGTCATACCGCTATGTAATGTACTGGGTGTATGCTTTGCTAAAAAGATAGGTCTTTAATCTAGTTTTGAAGAGCGAGAGTGTGTCTGAGCCTCGGACATTATTAGGAAGGCTATTCCGGAGTTTAGGAGCCATAAATGAGAAGGCTCGACCTCCTTTACTCGACTTTGCTATTCTAGGTACTACCAGAAATATCTGTAAAATATACTACTAAAATATCTGTAAATTGACAGTTTTAAGTATTTTGTGATTCATTGTTTTTTTGTTTTCATTTATTTATGCTGTGAATTGCATTATGGGACCTTGAGCTTTCCTCCAAAAGCTCCAAAATTGACTTTTATTGACATTTTTAATAGTTTGAAGTGATATGAGGGTGGCACGGTGGCTCAGTGGTTAGCACTGTCACCTCAGAGCAAGAAGGTTGCTGGTTCGAGTCCTGGCTGGGTCAGTTGGCATTTCTGTGTGGAGTTCGCATGTTCTCCACGTGTTGGTGAGTGTTTTCCCCAACAGTCCAAACACATGCGCTATAGGTGAATTGATTAACTAAATTGGTTGTAGTCATGGGCGTAAAGGTGTGCGGCTGCAACTCAGTTATTGTATAACTCCAGTAAAGAGGATGTTTTATTCACTGTAAATGAAGCGATTCTCTTTCCAGTTTTTTACAGACACTTTTCTCAATACTTGGGTCACTTTTGCAAAACTCTTCACACAATTTAATTCAATTCATCTTTATTTCTATAGCGCTTTTACAATGTAGATTGTGTCAAAACGACTTCACATAGAAGATTATAGTAAATTGAAACAGTGTTAGTTCAGTTGTCAGTGTTTAAGTTCAGTTTAGCTCAGGTCAGTGTGGTTTAATAGTCACTACTGAGAGTCCAAACACTAAAGAGCAAATTTATCGATGCGCAGCTCTACAGATTTCGAACCATGCAAGCCAGTGGCGACAGTGGCGAGGAACAAACTTCACCAATTGGCGAAAATGAAGGATTTAAAAACCTCGAGAGAAACCAGGCTCAGTTGGGCACGACCATTTCTCCTATGGCCAAACGTCTTGTGCAGAGCTGCAGTCTAGGCGCCGGAGGCTGGAGAACACTGGACGTCAGCGAAGACTCGTCTGTCCCTGGAGTCTTACAGGAATCAGTCTCATGCTCTCCACTCCTCCAAGAACACCACAGCAGCTGCTTAGGATACGGCCTGGTCCAGGATTATGGAAACTTTGGGATCATCTCTTCACAGGTATTTGATCGCATAAGTGGCGCTGCATAGTCTGAGGGCCTCGGGATGAGTATCCCCAGGTGAAAATAGGGAATAAAGAGAATCATTAGTGTAGCTGCTGTTCATAGTGTATATAAACGAGATGTGTGGAGCACATTCATGCATCATACCGTTATGTGATGCATTGAGTGTATGCTTTGCTAAAAAGATAGGTCTTTAATCTACTTTCAAGAGTTCACACTTAGCTGATGATCAATAAAGCGTAATTGGCATGCTGTCCCGGGAGAGAGCCCTGAGCTCGTATATCCTCGAGCCCGGGGCTCCCTCCCGTTAGAAGGGCGAGAGGGAAGTTCGCGCTCAGGAAGGTCTCGAGAACTCCCCCGCTTATCGCCGTGTGAAAAGTGTAAACTAAAGTTGTCTTAGGCAATAATTTGGTTTAGTCGATTGACTATGGTGTATGTTTTTGGACGGTGGGAGGAAACCGGGGAACCCGGGGGAAACCCAAGCGAACACAGGGAGAACATGAAAACTCCGCACAGAAACGCTAACCGGCTCAATGGGAGGTTGAACTGGTGGCGTTCTTGCTGTGAGGCAACAGTGCTATTCACTGGGCCGCCGTGTCGCCCTATAGGAAAGGGTGGAAGTAGGGGTTGGAAGGAGGGGGGAACTTCGAGACGAAGATAACTGGAGTGAAATCTCTGGTTATTTATAGTGTGTCCGTAATCATCTAATAGGGCAGATTACGGAGCTGATAAGGTGCCAGCCGTGTTGATCATAAGCACGTGATCCTCTCGAAATTAGTTTATAAATAAACCACACTTTGAATTGCGAGAGTGTGTCTGAGCCTCGGACATTATCAGGAAGGCTATTCCAGAGTTTAGGGGCCATAAATGAGAAGGCTCGACCTCCTTTACTCGACTTTGCTATTCTAGGTACTACCAGAAGCTCTGAGTTTTGAGATCTTAAAGAGCGGGTTGGATTGTAGCGAGACAGGAGGTTGGTTAGATAAGCAGGAGCTAGATTATTTAAAGCATTATAGGTAAGAAGCAAAATTTTATATTCAATACGAAACTTAACAGGCAGCCAGTGTAAGGAGGAAGAAATTGGGGTGATATGATCATATTTTCTAGACCTGGTAAGAACTCTGGCAGCTGCGTTTTGTACTAGCTGAAGTTTATTAATAGAGGATGCTGGGCAACCAGCAAACAGAGCATTACAGTAATCCAGCCTAGAAGTCATAAAAGCATGAACTAGCTTTTCTGCATCTGAGATGGATAGCATACTTTGTAGCTTAGCAGTATTTCTCAGATGAAAGAAGGCAGTTTTTGTGACATGGGAGATATGATTTTCAAAAGTTAAATTGCTGTCTAATATGACACCCAGATCTTTTATAGTAGAGCTAACGCTAACTTTGTATCCCTCTAATTTCAGGTTGAGTTACAATTCTCCTAACCGACTTTCAGCTTGGCGAAGCAGTTCATTGCACATTCAAAATGCACTTTATTCATATATACATTTATATATATATATACAATTTGACTATATATACAATAAATATACAAACTGAAAAGTTGCTCGTGAGAAAATTTTATATTTAAATATATTATATATTGAAAGGGGCATTTGTTGGTTATCAGATTTGCACGTTTCTTCCTTTCTATTTTATTTTGCTTGTGCTTTAAAGAGAATTTTCCTAAACAAACAGACTTCTCTCACTCAGATGGTGCTGCTGATAATAATTAACTGGGTTTTTTTTACTGCGGTATCAGACATTACTTCAGTTTTTCCACAGTTGTGTTTTCACACCTCTGATGTTTCTCACTAACAGCCTGTTTAAATATGATCTTGCCTGTCTCACACGTTCAGGAGACAGAGAAGCTGACACCCGCAGAGAGGAAAGGAGAAAAAATACCTTTATTTTATACAAACTGTTAAAAAATAAAGCATATTTCAGAGAGAAAAACGCTAATTTCAAAATAACGCAATGCTCTCAGCAAAACACAATAAGTAAAAAGTAAATTCATGTCATATTTTTGCTATTATAAGCTCTTTAAAAATCAATTCAACGTTATAACTGGTCTTCTGGAGAATCTGGAAGGTTTTTTCAACACATTTCTAAACATAATACACTCAAAAAGTTACGCTAACTCAAACCATTTGAGAAAACCGATTGCAGCAAACCATTTAAGTTCAAAAACTAATCCTAATGAGTGCTGTGAACCTAATCCATTTGAGTAAACGAAGCAATTTGAGCCCAGTAAAACCCAAAAAATGAAGAGAAGTCAAACCAACTGAGTACTGTAAAACCCAATAAGTAACTCAAACCGTTTGAGGAAACCGATTGCAACAAACCATTTAAGTTCAAAAACTAACCCTAATGAGTGCTGTGAACTTAATCAATTTGAGTAAACGAAGCAATTTGAGCCCAGTAAAACCCAAAAAATGAAGAGAAGTCAAACCAACTGGGCACTGTAAAACCAAATGAGGCAACTCAAACCGTTTGAGGAAACCGATTGCTACAAACCATCTATATGAGTACTGTGAACTTAATCCATTTAAGTTGAAGTAATGAACTATTTAATTAACTCATTACCTTCAACACTGAGTTCAAAACTCTTTTTAAATGAGTAGAATTAACTTTCAGTCAATTTTGAGTTAACTACACTCATTTCATTTGATAAAGTTGATTGTTGGGTTTTACAGTGTAGTTTTAATAACTCATTTCTAATAACTGATTTATTTTGTCTTTGGCATGATGACAGCACATAATATTTGACCAGATATTTTTTAAGACACTAGTATTCAGCTTTAAGTGACATTTAAAGGCTTAACTGGGTTAATTAGGGTAATTAGGCAAGTCATTGTGTAACAGTGGTTTGTTCTGTAGACTATCCAAAACCAATATTGCTTAAGTGGCCTAATAATTTTGACCTTAAAATGGTTTGTAAAAAAAGTAAAACTGCTTTAATTCTAGCTAAAAAAAAACAAATTAGACTTTCTTCAGAAGAAAAAATATTTTAGGAAATACTGTGAAAATTCCTTTCTCTGTTAAACAACATTTGGGAACTATTTAAAAAAAAAGGAGGGCGAGTAATTTTGACTTGACAATTTAAAAATGCTAAACTATAAAAACTTGCTTTCATCTAAAAAAACAAATGCACTGCAAGGTATAATAAATCTGTGTATTATTTTGAGCTGAATCTTCTTGTGCATTGGGATGGAAGTTTCACTAAACACTATTTTATAATTTTTTTAAGTTTATATATTTCTTTTACAATAATTTATTTAAAAATAACTCATTTTTAAAACGGAATCAATATGCGATTAATACTTATTTATTTTTTCAACCATTGCAATTAGAGATATGTTAGTTATCATTTTAAATCTGGTCATAAATGGATATACAGTTGAAGTCAGAATTATTAGCCCCCCTGTTTATTTTTTTCCCCAATTTCTGTTTAACGGAGAGAATATTTTTTCAACACATTTCTAATCATAATAGTTTTAATAACTCATTTCTAATAACTGATTTATTTTATCTTTGCCATGATGACAGTGAATAATATTTGACTAGATATTTTTCAAGACACTTCTGTACAGCTTAAAGTGACATTTAAAGGCTTAACTAGGTTAATCAGGTTAACTAGGCAGGTTAGGGTAATTAGGCAAGTTATTGTATAATGATGGTTTGTTCTGTAGACTATCGGGGGGGAAAATATAGCTTAAAGGGGCTAATAATTTTGACCTTAAAATGGCTTTAAAAAACTTAAAAACTGCTTTTATTCTAGCTGAAATAAAACAAATAAGACTTTCTCCAGAAGAAAAAAATATTATCAGACATACTGTGAAAATTTCCTTGCTCTGTTAAACATAATTTGGGAAATATTTAAAAAAGAAAAAACAATTCAAAGGGGGGCTAAAAATTCTGACTTCAACTGTATATGAACATATACATTAGTACCCATTAGTACCAACTGAGCATCGTCTCAACACCACAGCCTACCTGAGTATTGTTGCTGACCATGTCCATCCCTTTATGACCACAGTGTACTCATCTTCTGATGGCTACTTCCAGCAGGTTAACGCACCATGTCATATAGTGTGAATCATCTCAGACTGGTTTCTTGAACATGACAATGAGTTCACTGTACCCAAATGGCCTCCACAGTCACCATAACTCAATCCAATAGAGCACCTTTGGGATGTGGTGGAACGGGAGATTCGCATCATGGATGTGCAGCCGGCAAATCATGTTAATATGGAGCAAAATCTCTGAGGAATATTTCCAATATCTTGTTGAATCTAGGACTCAAAGTATTAAGTCAGTTCCGAAGGCAAAAAGGGGTCTAACACGGTGCTAGTGAGGTGTACCTAATAAAGTGGCCGGTTAGTGTATAATGGCTATATTCACTGAGAAATGGAAACAAATATTAATTTTCAAAAGGGGGTGTGCTCATTTATGCTGAGAACTGTATATATCATATATGTAATTTGCATATAGTTATCAGATTTGTGTATGGGAATAATTAACTAGATGGTCTGCTGCTGCGCTGAAGAAATAAGTGTGTGACAGAGATCTCTTCATCGTGTGTGTGTGCGTGTGATGCAGGAGCTTCAGCACACGATCTGACCTGCTGTGAATAACAGCTTCCTGTCTCCTAGAAACAGTGTGGCGGTGAGCGCTGTCTGTCAGCACATTTCCCACTGTGTGTGTGTGTCTCTGTGTGTGTTCTGTCTGTCTGACACGCTGAGATCAGCCTTCAACATCACTTCCACTTAAACCTTCTTGAGTATTTTTGACTCTTTTGGTGTGAAATCATCCATTTGTGTTTGGCACAATATATGCTGCATGTGTACTGCTTTATACTCCGCATGTAGTTATACATTATACTCCGAGTAGTTTGCTGCATTGTTGCCATTAGACCGTTACAGTTATTTCAGATTTTAATGCATTATCATTCATTCATTCATTCATTCATTTTCTTTTCGGCTTAGTCCCTTTAATAATCTGGGATCGCCACAGCGGAATAAACAACCAACTTATCCGGCACATGTTTTACGCAGCGGGTGGGCTTCCAGCTGCAACCCAACACCGGGAAACACCCACACACTCCTGCATTCACACACATACACTACGGCCAATTTAGCTAATTCAATTCCCCTATAGCGCATGTGTTTGAACTGTGGGGGAAACCAGAGCACCCGGAGGAAACCCACGCCAGCACGTTAACTCCACACAGAAATGCCAGCTGACCCAGCCGGGGCTCGAACCAGCGACCTTCTTGCTGTGGGGCGACCCTCTGCGCCACCGTGCTGCCCTGCATTATTATTATTAATTATTATTAATTATTATTATTTATTTTTTTTTGTTAACAAATTAAAGTTGAATAATGAATAAAAAATCTAGTTTAATAATAAAAATGTATTATTATTTAATTATATTTGTAATAATTTTTCATTGATATAAAATCTAAAAATAGTTTATCTTAATAATAATGACAACATTAATAATCTATAAGTTTTTAATATAATAAGAATTATTATTATTAATGGGGTTTGCCATAGGCAAAGTCCATTCTTACTATGCTCAATGGAGTTTATTATTATTTATCATTTTTATTCTTCTTCCACACAAATTTCGGCGCTTCACTCTGTAACCACACCCATGGCAAGAAAACAGAGTACCCTAGCAACCATTTATCACCAGCTATATCTCAGCATCAGAACATCGTAGAGATATGGGGATTGGCTCGTTTGGCTCATGCTAGCAAACGGAACTTCCTATATGCTACACATGCTAGCAGTGACTAGCTACATGCTAATATTGACTAGCCAAGTGCTGTAACTTGTTAGAAATGCTTACTATGTATAAACAAATGACCAAGCATGTATGTGAGGCTTGCCTAGTAGCAACCTAGGGTACCCTAGCAACTGCCTAGCAATCACCCAAATTACCCTAGCAACCACCTAGCAATGGCTTAGTAATGCCTCAGTAAGTGCCTAGCGACCACTCAGGACACCCTAGCAACAGCCTAGCAACGCCTTAGCAACCACTCAGAACACCCTAGCAACCACCTAGCAACACGTTGGCAACCACCTAGCAACCACTTAGGACACCCTACCAACCGCCTAGCAACACCTTAGCAACCACCTAGCAACCACTCGGGACACCCTAGCAACCACCTAGCAACGCCTTAGCAACCACCTAGCAACCACTTAGAACACCCTAGCAACTGCCTAGCAACACCTTAGCAACCACTCAGAACACCCTAGCAACCGCCTAGCAACACCTTAGCAACCACCTAGCAACCACTCAGGACTCCTTAGCAACCACCTAGCAACACCTTAGCAACCACTTAGGACACCCTAGCAACCGCCTAGCAACCGCCTAGCAATGCCTTAGCAACCACTCAGAACACCATAGCAACCACTTAGCAACACCTTAGCAACCACCTAGCAACCACTTTGGACACCCTAGCAACCGCCTAGCAATGCCTTAGCAACCACCTAGTAACCACTCAGAACACCGTAGCAACCGATTAAAATGCATTGTACCCCATCGATTTGCCACGCAAACCCCATTCACATTTTCTTTAGGAAATGTACAATTCTAGTTATTTTTATTACTATTATTAAATTATATTTACATTTTTTTATTGTTATAAATCTAAAATAGTTTATTATTATTATTATTATTATTATTAATAATAATAATAATAATAATAATATTGTTGTATAATTTTAAATAAATTATTAAATTGATATAAATCTAAAATAGTTTATCCTAATAATAATGACAACATTAATACGTTTTTTATTCATTCATTCATTTTCTTTTCGGTTAGTTCCTTTATTAATTTGGGGTCGCCACAGCAGAATGAAGCGCCAACTTATCCAGCATGTTTTACGCAGCGGATGCTCTTCCAGCCGCAACCCATCACTGGGAAACACCCATACACTCTCATTCACACTCATACACTACGGACAATTTAGCCTACCCATTTCACCTGTACCGCATGTCTTGGACTATGGGGGAAAACTGAGCACCCGGAGGAAACCCACGCGAACGCAGGGAGAACATGCAAACTCCACACAGAAATGCCAACTGACCCAGCCGAGGCTCGAACCAGCGACCTTCTTGCTGTGAGGCGACAGCACTACCTACTGCTCACAAAAATTATTATTTTCTACATAAATATAAAAACCACTGCTTACATGCCTTCTTCACCTCGGGGGGCTTTTTTTCAGTTTATTCATGACAATCTGGATTTTTATAATTTATAATTGTTATTATTATCAGTATTATTTATTAGATGCATATTTATATTAGTTTTAATAAAAGCAAGTTTAGATTTGTCCACCTGTGGGGTTTTAGAGACGTCCGCATCACCATATGGGGCATAAGAACAGGACGTGTGTTTGGGTATAGCTCAGTTTTTTGACCACACTTCATTATTATTGTTTGATGGAAATTAGAACTGAATTTAGAATTAGTTTTGAAACAAATCTTTGTGCTTAACAAACGAAATTAAATATGTAGGCTAATGGATGTGTTCAGTGGAGTGAGTACAACACCGTTTCCTTATTCACAAAGCAAAGGAGTAAAGTAAAGAGGCTGAATGGAGGAGGCTTGTTCTTTATCCCAGATGCTCTGTTTAACTGTTTTCTGTCTAGTGAAGTGTTCAGTTTTTCCACTTATAAAGTCATGTAAATAGCAAATGCGCCATGACGCAACAGTTTTTGCAGTGGTTTAGCAGTGGTTTTTATATTTATGTAGAAAATAATCATTTTTGTGGGCGACGCAGTGGCGCAGTAGGTAGTGCTGTCGCCTCACAGCAAGAAGGTCGCTGGTTCG
The DNA here is from genome assembly GCA_903798195.1 of Danio kyathit. NCBI lineage: Eukaryota > Metazoa > Chordata > Actinopteri > Cypriniformes > Danionidae > Danio > Danio kyathit. The sequence goes on from LR812539.1 coordinate 5,923,665, forward strand.
AGCCTCGGCTGGGTCAGTTGGCATTTCTTTGTGGAGTTTGCCTGTTTTCCCTGCGTTCGCGTGGATTTCCTCCGGGTGCTCCGGTTTCCCCCATAGTCCAAAGACATGCGGTACAGGTGAAATGGGTAAGCAAAATTGTCTGTAGTGAATGAAAGTGTATGGGTGTTTCCCAGTGATGGGTTGCGGCTGGAAGAGCATCCGCTGCATAAAACGTGCTGGATCAGTTGCCGGTTCATTCCGCTGTGGCACAACTGTTGTGACGCAACTGACTTTTAAAGGGAATGTGAGATGAGACTCTGATTGGTTTAATGCACGTTATGCTCAAAACACACCCAGAACTCATTAAGAGAATCAGCACAACCCTGTTAGACCATGCGCTGGGGCGCAGACTGTATTTTTCCGTCCTTAAAACAGCAAAAGTGGATTCAGACACACCCTTAATGCTTTTGCACCATGCGCTTTAGACTTTGTGCCTAGATCGTTAAAATAAAGCCCTTAGTCTTATTTTCTGAAAGAAAAAAAGCTTTTAAAATACTCAAAATACTTATACTTCTTACAATGTACAATTAGTAGTTGGTACAGTTAGATTACTATACCGGTATTTTAATAATGTATAGGTTTAAAATAGTTATTATCTATGTAGCACCGACATCATTCACTTTATGTTTAGACCAACATAGGCTCATTCTAAAAACATAGCCCTGTATACATTTCTGGAGATCACGAATTATGTAGCCAGAAGTACGTTTTGTCTTTAAAGGGCCACGAAACCCCCTGTCTCAGCAGGGTTTATTCACACCTCTGTTTTGAAAAAAGTCAGGAAAGTTGGGCGTGTTCAGCTCTGGGAGTGTGGGAGTGTCGGGGGAGGGAAAGAGGGTAAGATTTTGCATAGAAGGGATTTAACATTTGGGCACGCGCTAAGTTTGACAGGAAAAAACAAACACACAGAGGCTGATTTGATACGGCGAATAAGAGAAAAAAATCGCATTTCTCTGTAACTTAGGTACTCTGTAGGTAGCGTCAGAAAGCCGTGTGTGTATAGACTATTCTGTCACAAATTGCAGCGAAAATCCTGCACGACGGGAATAGTTTGTGTTTACATGTTTACACTCGGAGAGCAGCATTTAAACAAAGGGCAGTCCACTGCAAACACTTACCAAATCTGTAGACAGACAATCAAACTGGAGCGGTGTCTTTTTATTAAAAGTAGACGAGCGACAAATACGGATTTCACCATTTCCAGATGCGAAAAGCTCTCGGGTAAACAATGTTCCTTACAAACGCGTTTCTGTCGCGTGTCGCGTGCACTGTAATCCACACGTGAGTCCAGCTGCTCTCTTATAGAGGGAAAATGAAAACAAAACCTTCGTTGCAACACACTAATAACACCTGCGAATTTTGTCTTGAATTTCTTGTACTTTCACTTGTTTTGGCAACACAACGTGGCGTCTCTCTGCCGTCTGAACTCGGTAAACTGGTAAACAGTCTCCGGAGCTGTCATGCATATTAATGAAGTTTCACGTCATACACAATAGAGCGCGCTGATTGGTTTGAAGCACGTCTTTCTCATGAATTAATACTGCACACTCAGATACGTCAGAACGTCCTAGAAAAGACAGACAGCCACTCTCCAGCTGGATTTACACCTAAGTATCTCATGGCCGTGACGCAGCTTCAAAAATTCGTTTCAAACCAGAGAACGAATTTGCTCAAAATAACGCAAAAACAACCAATTTTCACTTTTTAGTGCAATATATGTGTCCTAATAGTGTTTACAGCAGCGTGGGACACATGTATGACTGTCAACAGCTCAAAAAATGTGTTTTGGTGTTTCGTGACCCTTTAAGTCGAATGCTATGGGGCGGTATGACGCCGTTCCTTTTCTTGCTTACCAGCTGACTGCTTACCTCCATATGGACAGCTTTCCGCTGTTACCAGTTTGTCCAGTGGCTCACAGCATACATCAGTGGACATGAGACGCAGAGAGGAGTTGTCCGCGATGACGAGGTTCGAGTCTGACGAAGAACGGTTCCAGAAAGCAGGTAAAACAAAAACAGAAGCCAAAAAATAAACAAGTAAATGACAGGGTGAGAATGTGGTAAAATCTGAAAACGTGGTAAAAATCAGACGAGGGCTTTTCTTTTTCTGCATTGCTTTTGAAAACACTGCGGTTGGGATTAGGAAAGGGGTGAGCGGGTCAATCGCTGCTTTTGAAAACACTATTGGTTGTGTTTAGGGAAGGGGGTGGGTGGAGTTATCGGTCGGTCAGTCAGTTGACAGCAGCCTCTGGTGGATTTACACGAGAACAGCAGGCACATATAACACTCACGAGAGATATTTGATATCTCAGAAAGCATATACAGCAGCCTGTGGATTCGCAAACAACAAAAACTGCAAAAAAACGTAGCTCCTGGGACGTATTTGGTGCTCTCCAGAAATGTATATAGAAGTACGTTTTCAGAATGAGCCTGGGTTGGTCCAGACATGTACAGTTGCAATCAGAATTATTCAACCCCCTGATTTATTAGCCCCCCTGTTTATTTTTTTCCCCAATTTCTGTTTAACGGAGAGAAAAATTTCAACACATTTCTAAACATAATAGTTTTAATAACTCATCTCTAATAACTGATTTCTTTTATCTTTGCCATGATGACAGTAAATAATATTTGACTAGATATTTTTCAAGACACTTCTATACAGCTTAAAGTGACATTTAAAGGCTTAACTAGGTTAATTAGGTTAACTAGGCAGGTTAGGGTAATTAGGCAAGTTATTGTATAATGATGGTTTGTTCTGTAGACTATCGAGAAAATATATAGCTTAAAGGGGCTAATAATTTTGACCTTAAAATGGGTTTTAAAAAATTAAAAACTGCTTTTATTCTAGCCGAAATAAAACAAATAAGACTTTCTCCAGAAGTAAAAATATTATCAGACATACTGTGAAAATTTCCTTGTTCTGTTAAACATAATTTGGGAAATATTTAAAAAAGAAAAAAAAATTGAAAGGGGGTTCAATAATTCTGATTGCAACTGTAACTTGACTTGATGTATATGTTGCTTTAAAGCACATTATGCTTTCTAGCCTCATTATTTAATGAAGTAAGCTGGCTTGAGAGTGTCTGGTGTTGTGAAATCACACCTCGCCTCAGAAAATCTTGACAGGATTTTTTGATTTTCTCACCCTGCGCTGTGCACATATGAACCGCTGTGCAGATCAGATTGAGTTTACCTGGCTCTCGTCTGCGAAGGCCAAACTAAATAAGCAAGTGTGAAATCTTGAACAGACACACACACACTGCCACAGTATTAAACTGTGAGCTCTGAAACACGTGTAAACTCAAGAGTGTGAGTTTGCGCTGAAATGACCAGAAATAACCACTCGGTCTGATCTAAATATGCCAATGCAGGGGCAAAAGGTCTTTCTGTGAAACTGCTCGAATAGGATTTATTAAAGATACAGTTGAAGTCTGATTTTTTTTTCTTTTTCAAATACTGTATTTCCCAAATTATGTTTACAGTTTTTCCCAATTGTTTACACACATTTTCTGAAAGCATGTCTCATATTGTCAGAACTCTACTCACAAATCACAAAACTCACACACATTGGGCAAAACCCTTCAATTCTCCTGCAAAATTAAACTTTTCATTCAAAACAATGTGATTTCTTCTCAAAATGGTGTTTTGTTTTCAAATGACACACACAAACCATCACATGAATAGACATTTATAAGAACAGTTGAACACTGATGTGCTTAATGTAAAACACTATGACCACTTCTTAAATGTCTATACATACTGTATGATGGTTTGTGTGCGTCATTTGAAAACAAAACACCATTTTGAGAAGAAATCACATTGTTTTGAATGAAAAGTTTCATTTTGCAGGAGAATTGAAGGGTTTTGCCCAATGTGTGTGTGTTTTGTGATTTGTGTGTAGAGTTCTGACAATATGAGACATGCTTTCAGAAAATGTGTGTAAACAACTGGGAAAAACTGTAAAAAGTCTTAAAATGCAAACAACTTATAAAAAAACATCCCATAATGTAAATAAGTTGTCATTTAATACGAATATGTCAATAACTGTATGATGTATAATATGACAAAATGGCATTGGCAATATGCTACAATGGCAAGCAATGGTGCAGTGATTCACACTGAGTTCTGTATTTTGTTGTCTATTGTGAAATGATTCATTGAAAGAGCTCATATATTTGTCTGCAAGTTGTATTATTTGAAGGTAAAATGAGCTTTTGTTGCATCTTTTAAATGTTTTGCAAGCAAAATATGTCATTTTGACCATGAGCAGCGCTGTTTAGGCCTGTGTGTTACAGTTTTTCCCAATTGTTTACACACATTTTCTGAAAGCATGTCTCATATTGTCAGAACTCTACACACAAATCACAAAACACACACACATTAGCCAAAACCCTTCAATTCTCCTGCAAAATTAAACTTTACATTCAAAACAATGTGATTTCTTCTCAAAATGGTGTTCTGTTTTCAGATGACACACACAAACCATCACATGAATAGACATTTATAAGAACCAGTTGATCACTGATGTGCTTATAGTAAAACACTATGACCACGTCTTAAATGTCTATACATGCTGTATGATGGTTTGTGTGTGTCATCTGAAAACAAAACACCATTTTGAGAAGAAATCACATTGTTTTGAATGTAAAGTTTGATTTTGCAGGAGAATTGAAGGGTTTTGCCCAATGTGTGTGTGTTTTGTCATTTGTGTGTAGAGTTCTGACAATATGAGACATGCTTTCAGAAAATGTGTGTAAACAATTGGGAAAAACTGTAAAAAGTCTTAAAATGCAAACAACTTATAAAAAAACATCCCATAATGTAAATAAGTTGTCATTTAATATGAATATGTCAATAACTGTATGATGTATAATATGACAAAATGGCATTGGCAAGGCTACAATGGCAAGCAATGGTGCAGTGATTCACACTGAGTTCTGTATTTTGTTGTCTATTGTGAAATGATTCATTGAAAGAGCTCATATATTTGTCTGCAAGTTGTATTATTTGAAGGTAAAATTAGCTTTTGTTGCATATTTTAAATGTTTTGCAAGCAAAATATGTCATTTTGACCATGAGCACTGCTGTTTAGGCCTGTGTGTTACAGTTTTTCCCAATTGTTTACACACATTTTCTGAAAGCATGTCTCATATTGTCAGAACTCTACACACAAATCACAAAACACACACACACACATTGGGCAAAACTCTTCAATTCTCCTGCAAAATTAAACTTTACATTCAAAACAATGTGATTTCTTCTCAAAATGGTGTTCTGTTTTCAAATGACACACACAAACCATCACATGAATAGACATTTATAAGAACCAGTTGATCACTGATGTGCTTAATGTAAAACACTATGATCACGTCTTCTCCGTTCATCATGATGACTTACTGTGAGCCTTTTTTTGTTCAGTGTTACAATTACTGCAGACAGCACACAGGCCTACAGAAGTGCACTGTAAAATATTTCAGAATATTGTTTTAATATAAAACACACAAATACACAGTACCAAATATATTTTACTGTATTTTTCCCACAAAAACAGTGTACACAGTGTTCATCTTAACCAACACAAATTTGCACATAATGTGGTCTATATATGCCATCAACCGAAGTATTTAAAGAATACAGTTACTGTAAAAAAAAAATAATAAATGTAAAAAAAGTGTGGATTTCGGTCACACACTTTCCATCCCCAGGCAGAAAAAAATCCTCAATAAGATTGAGAAATGGAGAATATGAGATGAGCTCCGATTTTTAAATTGCGTTTATGTGTGACAGGTGTTTACCTATGTGATGAGCTAGTATATAAAGTAGGACAACTGACTTTACAATTGTGAATGACAGCGTGTTCCTTGTGAAAACAAGAGATTTTCTGCATGAACATTGTGCCAAATGCAGAGAATTGTGTGTAGTGTTTTGAAAAAAGTGTGTTTTAAATCTGCAATTGGAGTGTAAAGCAGGAATTGTGCTTGTAGTTTAGCAGAATTGGTTCAGGGGGGTTGGTGCATCAGTTACATGTTGTAGTCATTGTGTCTGAAGTACAAGTCATTGTGTGTAAACAATTGGGAAAAACTGTAACTAAATTTGCCATAGTGTATAAGTGTGTGTTTGAATGTGAGTGTGTATGGGTGTTTCCCAGTACTGGGTCCCAGCTGGAAGGGCATCCGCTGTGTAAAACATTTGCTGGAATAGTTGGCGGTTCATTCCGCTGTGGCCACCCCTGAAATAGAGACTAAAAAAATGCTACAGAAGCTGTGAATGATGTATAAATAATGTATTATTTACATGCGTGTGTGTGTGTGTGTGTGTGTGTGTGTGTGTGTGTGTTTGTTTGTGCGAGTGTTTGTGCGAGTGTGCATGTGTGTGTGCCTGTGAATGTGTGTCTTTGTGTGTTTGTGCGTGTAAAAGTGTGTGCCTATCTGTGCGTGTGTGTGTGTGTGTGTGTGTGTGTGTGTGTGTGTGTGTGTCTGTGTGGTGTTTGTGTGTGTGAGTGTGTCTGCATGTCTGTGATAGTTGTGCATGTGTGTGTGTGTTGTGTGAGTGTGCATGTCTGTGTGTGTTTGTGCATGTATGTGTTTATGTGTGTGTGCATGTAAATATGTTTGTGCCAGTGCGTGTGTGTGTGTGTGTGTGTGTGAGCGCAAGTGTGTGTGTGCGTGTCTGTCTGTGTGTGTTTGTGCGTGCGTGTGTGTGTGTGTGTGTGTGTGTGCATGTCTGTGTCTGTGTGTAAGTGTGGGTGAATGAGTGTGTCTGTGCGTGTGTTTGTGCGTTTATGTGTTTGTGTGCGTGTGTCTGTGTGTGTGCCTGTACACACATGTCTGTGTCTGGTCTGTGTGTCTGTTTGTGTGTGTCTGCATGTGTGTGTGTGCGTGTGTGTGTGTGTGTGTGTGTGTGTGTGTGTGTGTCTGAAGAGAGTGAGATTCCAGACAGACCACCCCCACCGCCTGGTTTTAGGGGGTCTGTGGTCTCATTCTTCATTTCCTTCTCTTGCAGCTTCTCACACACACACACACACACACTCTCTCTCTGACTGTGAAGCAGCAGCAGCTCATGTTTTGTTGGTGGTCACCATGGCAGTGTAATTGTCCTCCATCCAGGAGCTCCGCAACAAACTGAAAACTGTTTGGACATTTCAGTCACAAACATTACAGTATATAAGATGTCATGAACAGTCAGATCACACTCACAGACTTCTCCAGCTAAACGTCCGACAGAAAGATGTTTTCTCGGTTAATTAACACATACTGACATCTTCACTCTCATTTTCCCTCCATAATGATGTCATTTCCTGATGGATGATGTCATTAAGGTACTGACTTGTGTTAGTGAGGACTCAAAATTCAAGATGACGTTAAAATGCTTTATTCAAGTATAAGTTTGGCCCCGAAACTGTTCAAATAAAATCAACACAGGCTCATTCTGATTACGTACCCCTATATACATTTCGGGAGAGAGCAAAGTATGTCCCAGGAGCTACTTTTTTTAAGTTTTTGTTTTCATGAATCCACCAGAGGTCGCTGTGTACGCTTTTTTAGATCTCAAATTTCTCTCGCGAGTGCCATTCACGCCTGCTGTTCTCACGTAAATCCACCAGAGGCTGCTGTGTCCGCTTTTTCAGATCTCAAATTTCTCTCGCGAGTGCCATTCACGTCTGCTGTTCTTACGTAAATCCACCAGAGGTCGCTGTGTACGCTTTTTTAGATCTCAAATTTCTCTCGCGAGTGCCATTCACGTCCGCTGTTCTTACGTAAATCCACCAGAGGTCGCTGTGTACGCTTTTTTAGATCTCTGATTTCTCTCGCGAGTGCTATTCACGCCTGCTGTTCTCATGTAAATCCACCAGAGGCCGCTGTGTACGCTTTTTCAGATCTCAAATTTCTCTCGCGAGTGCCATTCACGCCTGCTGTTCTCACGTAAATCCACCAGAGGGCGCTGTGTACGCTTTTTCAGATCTTAAATTTCTCTCGCGAGTGCCATTCACGCCTGCTGTTCTCACGTAAATCCACCAGAGGCCTCTGTGTACGCTTTTTCAGATCTCAAATTTCTCTTGCGAGTGCCGTTCAAGCCTGCTGTTCTCACGTAAATCCACCAGAGGCTGCTGTGTACACTTTATCAGATCTCAGATTTAGTTTAGTTTTTGTCTTACCTGCTTTCTGGAATCGTTCTCCACAGGACTCCATGATCGTCATCGTGGTCAACTCCTCTCTGCATCTCAAGTCCACCGACATGCGTGTCGAGCCACTGGACAAACTGGTAACAGCGGGAAAGCGTCCACACGTAGGTAAGCGTGAAAAAGAACGGCATCATACCGCCCCTTAACGTTCATTTTAAAGACAAAATGCAGCCATGTGTAGCTCTGGCTACATAATTCGTGACCCCAGAATCACTAATAAATTACTAGGTTTGACCGATTTGTTAGTTTAGCGCACTATTAAAATGCTAAGTTGTTGTAATCCTATGTTGGGTCAATTAAAGACAAATCCAAGTCTAATTTAAATATAATTTTTAGCATTTAGCAAATGTTGGGTTATGACATCCCAGTCCTTTTAAAGTGTAATTATTTTAAAGGACACCTATTATGCTCCTTTTTACAAGATGTAAAATAAGTCTCTGATGAGAGAGACAGTGTGTGTGTGTGTGTGTCTGTGTGTGTGTGTGTGTGTGTGTGTGTGTGTGTGTGTGTGTTTCAGCTCAAAACAACACACATATAATGTTTTTTTAACTCTTTGAATCTGACGCTTTTAGGCCTTGATCCTAATTGTGCCGTTTTGGTGTCTGTCGCTTTAAATTCAAATGAGATTGTGCTTTTTTCAAAAGAGGGCGGAGCTACAAATGCCTGCGTGTCAGCATAGTGGCAGATTCAAAAACAAGACTTGGGTTCTATGCTAATGAGAGAGGGATCATCACTAGTGGGCGGGGCTTTCCTCCTCTGATGACACGTACAAAGGGAGAATGTCAATCAAAGTGTTTCTGCAGACTGATTTTATCAAGTGAGATGATAAACAATACAATTAATCAATTTGGAAGCTGATTATATTCACAGACTGTTGCCACACAGCTGTGTTTAAACCCCTTTATAAAAGTGATTTTTGCATAATAGGTCCCCTTTAAATGTATTCGGATTTAATATGATCACTTGTTTGCTTATAGGTTTTGCAGATCAGAATAAATTTATTGTTTAATTTTTACATAAATATATCTGTTGTTATGTTGAAGGAAGATGGAACATTATTCCACCATATTTGACCATTTATTTTCATATTTGTTATTATTTTCCTGTTTGACCATTCACGAACGTTTAAACAGACACTTTATTTGCATTTATGCACTTTGAGAATAGAAAATCATGTTTGTAAATTTAATTTAATGTAGAAAATGTAATTAGAGTTTCATATTAATATTGTATTTTAAAAAGTATGCTGAACTTCTATATGCTTAAATTTGCATAATACATAAATACATGCATAACTTCTATATGCTTATATATGCATAATACATAAATGCATGCATAACTTCTATATGCTTATATATGCGTAATACATAAATGCATGCATAACTTCTATATGCTTATATATGCATAATACATAAATACATGCATAACTTATATATGCTTATATGTGCATAATACATAAATGCATGCATAACTTCCATATGCTTATATATGCATAATAAATAAATGCATGCATAACGTCTATATGCTTATATATGCATAATACATAAATGCATGCATAACTTATATATGCTTATATATGCATAATACATAAATGCATGCATAACTTCTATATGCTTATATATGCATAATACATAAATACATGTATAACTTCTATATGCTTATATATGCATAATAAATAAATACATACATCATTTATATATGTGTATAATAAATAAAAAATTCATACATAATTTATTTATGGCTATATATGCATAATAAATAAATACATGCATAACTTATAAATGCTTATATAACCATAATAAACAAATACATGCATAGCTTATATATGCATACTAAATAAATACATGCATAGTTCATATACAGTATGCTTATATATGCATAATAAATACATATAAAACGTATATATGCTTATATATGCATAATAAATAAATATGTGCAAAACTTATATATGCATATACAGTTGAAGTCAGAATTATTAGCCCCTCAGAATTTATTTTTTCCCCAATTTCTGTTTAACGGAGAGAAGATTTTTCAACACATTTCTAAGCATAATAGTTTTAATAACTCATTTCTAATGACTGATTTATTTTATCTTTGTCATGATGACAGTAAATAATATTTGACTAGATATTTTTCAAGACACTTCTATACAGCTTAAAGTAACATTTAAAGACTAAACTAGGTTAATTAGGTTAACTAGGCAGGTTAGGGTAATTAGGCAAGTTATTGTATAACGATGGTTTGTTCTGTAGACTATCAAAAAAAAAATATAGCTTAAAAAGGGCTAATAATTTTGACCTTGAAAATTAAAAACTGCTTTTATTCTAGCCGAAATAAAACAAATAAGACTTTCTCCAGAAGAAAAAATATTATCAGACATACTGTGAAAATTTCTGTTAAACATCATTTGGGAAATATTTAAAAGAGAGAAAAAATTCAAAGGGGGGCTAATAATTCTGACTTCAACTGTATGTGCAAAATAAAGAAATACATGTATATATGCATAATAAATAAATACATGCATAACTTATATATGCTTATATGGGCATTATAAATAAATACATACATAATTTATAAATGCATATAATAAATAAATACATGCATAATTTATAAATGCTTATATATCCATAATAAATAAATACATGCATAACTTTTATATGCTTATATATGCATAATAAATAAATATGTGCATAATTTATATATGCTTATAATCATTCATTCATTTTCTTTTCGGCTTAGTCCCTTTAATAATCTGGGGTCGCCACAGCGGAATGAACCGCCAACTTATCCAGCATATGTTTTTACGCAGCGGATGCCCTTCCAGCTGCAACCCATAACTGGGAAACACACACAGTCTCATTCACACACATACACTACGGACAATTTTAGCTTACCCAATTCACCTGTACCACATGTCTTTGCACTTGTGGGGGAAACCGGAGCACCCGGAGGAAACCCACGAGAACACGGGCAGAACATGCAAACTCCACACAGAAATTCCAACTGACCCAACCGAGGCTCGAACCAGCAACCTTCTTGCTGTGAGACGACAGCACTACCTACTGTGCCACCGCGTCGTCCTTATATGGCTATATATGCTTAATAAATAAATACCTGCATAATTTATGCATGCTTATATATGCATAACAAATAAATACATGCATAACTTCTACATGCTTATATATGCATGATAAATAAATACATCCATAAGTTATATATGCATAATAAATAAATACATGCATAACTTCTATATGCTTATATATGCATAACAAATAAATACATGTATAATTTATATATGCTTATGCATAATAAATAAATACATGCATAACTTATTTATGCTTATACAGTATATGCATAATAAATAAATAAACAAACACATGCATAACTTATATATGTTTATATATGCATGATAAATAAATACATGCATAATTTAAATAAGCTTATATATGCATAATAAATAAATACATGCATAAGTTATATATGCATAATAAATAAATACATGCAAAACTTCTATATACTTATATATGCATAACAAATAAATACATGCATACTTTATATATGCTTGTATATGCATAATAAATGAATACATGCATAACTTATTTATGCGTATATGTGCATAATAAATAAATAAATAAATAAATAAATAAATAAATACATGCACAACTTATATATGCTTATATATGCATGATAAATAAATAAATAAATAAATACATGCATAAGTTATATATGCATAATAAATAAATACATGCACACCTTATATATGCTTATATGGGCATTATAAATAAATAAATACATGCATAACTTATCTGCTGAGAAAACTGCAGAAACAGTATATAAACAATTGCTCTTTAATGAGAGAGAGAGAGAGAGAGAGAGAGAGAGAGAGAGAGAGAGAGAGGCTTTAATTAGATCTTCATTATTCGTCTGATCTGCCTCAGTCATTTCTCTTTTCATCTCACTCTAGTCTTTCTTTTCCTCCTTCATTCCCTCTCTTTCACAGTCAGCTTTGGTCCTGGGTTTCTTTCTGCTAAACAGCGTCTGGCATGTCAAATTACTGCCAGCAGTTCAGCAGTGATGTCAAGCTTCGGCTAAACACACACGCAAACACATTCAAACAATTTATTTATTTATTTATTTATTTATTTATTTTAACAAATCTCTGTACAGAAATAGCAAAAAAAAAAAAAAAAACACTTTCTGTCTGGCCCTGGTCATGACCTCTTTAAATGTATGCTCTATTTTTATAGTATACAAATTTTAAAAAGCAAAAAAGGCGGGAAAAAGGAATGCCCATCTCTGACAATGTAGCGCTTCTCTGGGATGATACATTCTAAATAGAACTCTTAGAATGTGTGAAGAATCTTGAGCGACTGATCTGTTGTTGAATGTAACGTCTCATTGTCTCTGTGTGTTCAATGGAGTCACTTCTCATTCTGTCATGTTTGTGTGTGTTTGACAGCTCTGACCGCAGCAGAGTCTAACCTTTCAGTCAACCACTACACACACACACACACACTCATGCACGTACAGCTGAAGTCAAAATGATTTGCCCTTCTGTGAAATGTTCATTCTTTTTCAAATGATTTCTAAGTGATGTTTAAAAGAGCAAGAACATTTTCACAGTAATTCCTATAATATATTTCCTTTTGGGAAAAATCTTATTTATTTTAGTTTGGCTGGAATAAAAGCAGTTTTAAAAATGCTTAATACGATTTTTAAGGTGAATATTATTAGCTTTCTTTCATTTTATATATGCATAATAAATAAATACATGCATAGCTTATATATGCATAATAAATAAATAAATACATACATACATTGTTTATATATGATTATATATTCATAATAAATAAATAAATAAATAAACATAGGCATAATTTATATATGCTTATATATGCATTATAATTAATAAACACATACATAACTTATATAGGGGCAACGCAGTGGCGCAGTAGGTAGTGCTGTTGCCTCACAGCAAGAACGTCGCTGGGTCGCAGGTTCGAACCTCGGCTGGGCTGGGTCAGTTGGCGTTTCTGTGTGGAGTTTGCATGTTCTCCCTGCGTTCGCGTGGGTTTCCTCCGGGTGCTCAGGTTTCCCCCACAGTCCAAAGACATGCAGTACAGGTGAATTGGGTAAGCTAAAATTGTCCGTAGTGTATGAGTGTGAATGTGTGTGTGTGGAAATTCCCAGAGATGGGTTGCGGCTGGAAGGGCATCCGCTGCGTAAAATCGTGCTGGATAAGTTGGTGGTTCATTCCACTGTGGCGACCCCGCAAGGGACAAAGCCGACAAGAAAATGAATGAATGAATAACTTATATATGCTTTTATATATATATATATATATATATATATATATATATATATATATATATATATATATATATATATATATATATATATATATATATATATATATATATATATATATATATATATATATAATAAATAAATAAATATTTGCATAATTTAAATATGTTTATATATGCATAATAAATAAATACATGTATAGATTATATTTGCATAATAAATAAATAAATAAATAAATACATACAAAACTTATATATGCATATTTAATAAATAAATATATGCATAGTTTTTATATACTTATACAGTATACTGTATGCATATTAAATAAATAAATATATGCATAATTTATATATGTTTATATATACATATTAAATACACTTATAGCTTAAATATGTTTATATATGCATAATAAATAAATACATGCATAACTTATATATGCTTATATATGCATACTAAATGCATGCATAGCTTACATATGCATAGTAAATGATTACATGCATAACTTATGTATGCATATTAAATAAATAAATACATGCATGATTTACATATGTTTATATATGCATAATAGATAAATATAGTCATAATTTATATATGCTTATATATGCATAATAAATAAATATGTGGATAATTTATATATGCTTATGTATGCATAATAAATAAATACATGCATAGCTTATATATGCAAAATAAATAAATAAATAAATAAATAAATAAATAAATATATACATAATTTATATATGCATAGTAAATAAATACATGCATAATTTATATATGTTTATATATGTATAATAAATAAATAAATATATTCATAATTGATATATGCTTATATATGCATAATAAATAAATATATTCATAATTTCTATATGCTTATATATGCATAATAAATAAATGCGTGGATAATTTATATATGCTTATATATGCATAATAAATGAACACATGCTTAGCTTATATATGCAAAATAAATAAATAAATATATGCATAATAAATAAATACATGCATAGCTTATATATGCATAATAAAAAATTACATGCATAGCTTATATATGCTTATATATGCATAATAAATAAATGCATGCATAGCTTATATATGCTTATATATGCATAATAAGTAAATGCATGCATGATTTGTATATGCTTATATATGCATAATAAATGAATAAATACATGCATATTTTATATATGCTTATGCATATTAAATAAATAATAAAATGCATAATTTAGATATGCTTATATATGCATAATAAATAAATACATGCATGAATTATATATGCTTATATATGCATATTAAATACATGCATAGCTTATATATGCATATTAAATACATGCATAGCTTATATATGCATAATAAATAAATAAATAAATACATGCATAGGTTATATATGCTTATATATGAGTAATAAATCATTACATGCATAATTTATATGTTTATATATGCATAATAAATAAATAAATGCTTAGCTTATATATGCTTATATATGCATAATAAATAAATGCATGCATAACTTATATATGCATGATAAATAAATAAATACAGGCATAATTTATATATGCTTATTTATGCATAATAAATAAATACATGTATTTCTAGCAACCACCTAGAACACCCTAGCAATGCCTTAGCAACAACTCAAAACACTCTAGCAATTGCCTAGCAATGCTTTTGCAACCACCTAACAACCTCTCAAAACACCCTAGCAACCACCTACCACTACTTTAATTATTTAAACTTTAAAACTACTTCAAGCTTTCAGGCTTGGCTTTCTCAAGCCACCATAAAGTTTGTCTGGGAACTTTATTTTTCTAGTTTAAAATTATTATAATTAAAAATGTGTTGAAAAAAAATCTTCCTTAAACAGCACTTGGGAATTTTATTTTTAAAGAATTCAAAAATCACAGGAGGACTAATAATTTTGCCATCAACTGTACATGGGAAATGCCCTGCGTCTGAAGCCTGTACAGGCACACACACGCACGCAAACACACACCCACATTCATTTACCCATTCAGTAATTAGATGAATTATTCTCAATGCTTACACGACTGTTATTGTGTAATGCATCATGTAAATGCCTTTAATGCTGTTTTAAAGTTATAATTAAGTCTAATTATGCAGATATAATGATGTGCGTGTGATGTTTCCCGCCATCATGTTTACACGCGATAGTAAACGGGTCTACAGTATTGTATGACTGCAGATGGGTTATATATGTGGTATATTATTCAGGAGGGCAGCATGGTGGCTCAGTGGTTAGCACTGTCGCCTCACAGCAAAAAAGTCACTGGTTCGAGTCCCGACTGGGCCATTTGTCATTTCTGTGTGGAGTTTGCATGTGTGAGTGTATGTGTCTACCTTTTATTCCGCATCCCACATAGCAAACAGACTTGGCCCAAATGTGGCCTCATTATGGCACTGCTGGCGTGTTGACGGCACTGGCATGCATAATGTCAGCCGAATGTGGGCCATGCATGGCAATGATGGCACTGCATGCATGAAGGCAGACTACATTTGGGCCAGTTGTGGATGGGAGGAGTGTGGCCCAGATCAGTGTAGCGAGTGTTGACATTGTTTAGGTAACATTAGGCTGGGTTATGGCTCAGTTTTTGGGGTTTCTGGTTAAAGGGTGGTGTTGAAATGGTTAGCTTATAGCTGAGAATCTGTACCAATAATAAACCTGTTTTGGCCCTGTTCAGGGCCAGTTAAGGGTAATAAATTGGCTAAGATTCGGGCCGGTTATGGCCCATGTGTGGCACTTGTCTTTAATCCAGTTATGGGCCACTTATGGACCGTCATTCTTTGCGGTACTTGGGCCAAGGAAAAAGTTATTGAGTGGCCCGGAGCTGGACCAGAAAACATTTGCTATGTGGGTGGGTTATGGTTCAGTTTTTGGGGTTTCTGGTTAAAGGGTGGTGTTGGCATGGTTAACTTATAGCTGAGAATCTGAACCAATAATAAACCTGTTTTGGCCCTATTCAGGGCCAGTTAAGGGTAATAAATTGGCTGAGATTCGGGCCGGTTATGGCCCATGTGTGGCCCTTGTCTTTAATTCAGTTATGGGCCACCTCAGGACCGTCATTCTTCGCTGTACTTGGGCCGAGGGAAAAGTTATTGAGTGGCCCGGAGCTGGGCCAGAAAACATTTGCTATGTGGGATGTTGTAAGGAACAAATGTCCCCACAAGTATAGCAATACCAGTAACGTTTGACTTTGTGGAGACATTTTTAAATCTCCATCAGGAAAACGGCTCATAAATCAGACAGAATGAACTATTTTAAAAGTGTAAAACTGCAGATTGTGTCCTGTAAGGGTTGGTTTGGAGGTAGATGGAGAGAATATCTGTACAGTAGCTAAAAAATGGTTACAGCTATGAGAAGTCCTCATAAAGATAGCTGTACAAATGTGTGTGTGTGTGTGTGTGTGTGTGTGTGTGTGTGTGTGTGTGTGTGTGTGTGTGTGTGTGTGTGTGTGTGTGTGTGTGTGTGTGTGTGTGTGTGTGTGTGTGTGTGCGCCACGTGCTCATGAGTTCTCAGACTAATTATCTCTAATTGACCTGGGGAAAATGTCAAGCCTGTATTAACGCTGCATGGTAGCAACGAACGATCAAAGGCATGTGGGGGAAACTACAGGCTTCAATGTGTTTGACGCACACACACACCCTCTGCTATTGTTCAGGGCTCAGGGTTGGCTCCGGTTGATGATCTGAGTATGAGATGCAGCAGAGATGAGCTTGTGTTCAGTCTGTCATCATTATATTTGGACTATATAATGCAGGTCTATTCAATTGGCGGCCCGCGGGCCAAACCCGGCCCCCGAGGCAATTTGTTCTGGCCCTCCAAATAGTGTGACCAAGACATCAGAAATAAATTTAGTAAAGTCAAAAAACGGCCACTATAGTTATGAAGTGACGTGCGTCTGTTCAATACAGCATGAGCTGCGCAGAGCGTGAGTCACCTGACAGTGGTGAGAGCAGCCGAATACATTTGAATATGTTTGTAGAAAAGGTTTTTTGTACAATGCACTGATATCGTTATTAGTGATGCAACGATTAACCGATTTCACTATTAACTGCGCTTTAATTCGTCATGGTTAATTAATCGTAAAGGCTTCTCTAACCCGCATTTCTGCATTTCTGTTCTGCCGCACGAAACGAAACTGCTAAACAAAGTTACGCCAAGTTGCCAACTGTGCGCTAGTTTAAAGTTCCGAGCTTGTCCACCGAAGCTAATACGCACGCACACTGTAATAACTATAGCCGCGGGCCGTTCCCATATCACGTCTTTCCCGCGTGCAAGTTTGTTATGTCGTAAGAATATATGCCAATATGCGGGCGCAAGCGGAGCAACGCACTCGCGGCTGTCTGGGCGCACGCAGTAAAAAACATCTCATGCTGTAGCGGTGAGAGTTGTGCTTAGCTTTCAGTACAATGTAAACAAAAGACATGTTAGACGAGCTATTATTAAAATGATTATGTATGTATGAACGCAGATGATAACAACAGTTAATCTAAATATTGGCGCCGACCTTCATAACAATTATTATTATATTATTTTCTCCCGTTCCTCTCTATAAACACACACATAATTAAATTGTGTAGCCCTATAAGCACAGAAAAACCTTCAGCATAAAAACTATTACTAATGAAAATGCCTATTAAAGGTTTTTTAATATTAGTTAGGGATGTCCAGATCTAAATCTAGCTAATATAAAGCTTAAATTTACATTAGACGTGATAACTGTGAAACGCTGATTATTCTTCACACTATATAATCGTACAACCAAAATCTATAATTGTTGCATCCATAATTGTTATGCAGTTCAAAATATAACATATGAACGTATCTGAATGTAGAAGAAGCCTATTTTAGCAATACACTGATTTTGTTGTGCTGTGAAATACAACATTTGGATATGTTTGTTAAAAAAAACGTATTGTACAATGCAGTGATGTTATATAGTTTCAAAATACAATATATTAACATTTTAATGTAGACAAATACAACGTGGGTGTCTAAAGGAGCAAAAATACATAATTGGCTCTTAAATGCAGTTGTGTCATCATTTAACGACGGCAATGTAAATTATCTTACTGAGACACAACACACTTCTAGGGTTTTTGAAATGTATTGTGTTTGTCATATTTACAATAGATGTATTTATTTAAAGGTGCTGTATGCAAGTTTTTGACTCTTCTGAAGCATAATAATATCATAATATGTTTGCAGATATTCAGAAACATGCTCAGTGAACATTCTTGTTTATCTGAAAAACATTGCTGAAGTCAGATATTCTGCTTTGAACATGTGCATTACGTGCTGGAACGTCTGTCTTTGTTTTGGTTTTTTAACCCGCCCAATGCCAGTTTAGCCAATTATATTTCAGCACCCCGGGTAGCCTTGGTGGAAAACAGCGTATTTCTTTCATTTAGTCAGGAAGACTCTCAAATCATGCGTCTGTGACTGAAATGCGACCTCCGGTGGACAGTGGCAGACTTCGAAATGTGACGCAGATTCAGAGTTCCACATGAGGTGGTTATTAATTAGCAGATATTATAAATATTACAAACATAAGCAATAGGTGAGCAGGTTACATTAGGCTGTAATAGTCAGGCGCACTTATGTCAATCTGGCAACCTGCGCGAAAATGTGAAAATGTGTTTTGTTTCAGAAGTGCAATATCTACTTCAACCACTGGGTGTCAAACTTACATACTGCACCTTTAAAGGGCCACGAAACCCCCCTGTTTCAGCAGGGTGTTTTCACACCTCTAGTTTGGAAAAAGTCAGGAAAGTGAGTGTGTCCAGCTCTGTTTAGGTGGGAGTGTCGGGGGAGGGAAAGCAAAATTTGCATGAAAATGGGAGTGTCCGTTTGGGCACATGCTGATTTTTACAGGCAAAACAAACGCAGGGGAGAAAGACAGTGACTGTGTAAGCAAAAGAAAGCAGGTGAAACATACCGTGTTTGATAATGAAAGGATAATCACGCGCACGGTTAATATAAGCCTGTATATGAAAGCAGTGACCGCTGCTGCTTACAAAAGAATATGTGTATTTTTGATTTAATCTTGAGCTCT
Source organism: Danio kyathit (assembly GCA_903798195.1). Lineage (NCBI taxonomy): Eukaryota > Metazoa > Chordata > Actinopteri > Cypriniformes > Danionidae > Danio > Danio kyathit. Next base: position 5,943,257 of record LR812539.1, read on the forward strand.
TGAAAGCAGCAGGACTGTGGGTGTACGATCATCGCTCTTTGTCCAGTCTATTTCAAAGGGAACCAATCGCACCAGTTGCGCTCCCTCTAGGCACGGTGACGGTTGCTTCGCGTAAGTAAACGAGAGCGCGCTTTTTAACAGTCGCGCGCATCACATCATCTGTGCGTGCGAGTGATCATCCTCTCGTTCGGTATTTACCTGCTTTCTGCTCGCGCTAACACAGTTATTTTTGTCAGTCGTGCTGCTTCTCGATTCAAGATCACATTTGCACGAATATTGGGCCACGCTTATTTTCAAACCCTGCTTTTAAGAAAACTACAATTTAAAAATGATTTCCAACCAGCCAAAGTGGCTAGTGGAGGTGTCTGTATAACGCGCCAGAGCTGAAATCTACCCGCATTTGGCGGGATGGCGGGTCTTAATGTAAAGCCCTGTATATATATATATATATATATATATATATATATATATATATATATATATATATATATATATATATATACGTATACAGTTGAAGTCAGAATTATTTGCCCCCCTCAATTATTAGCTCCCCTGTTTGTTTTGCCCAATTTCTGTTTAACAGAGAGCAGATTTTTTCAACACATTTCTACACTTAATAGTTTTAATAACTCTTTTTTAATACCTGATTTATTTTATCTTTGTCATGATGACAGTAAATAATATTTGACTAGATATTTTTCAAGACACTTCTATACAGCTTAAAGTGACATTTAAAGGCTTAACTAGGTTAATTAGGTTAACTAGGCAGGTTAGGGGAATTAGAAAGGTTATTGTATAACGATGGTTTGTTCTGTAGACTATCAGAAAAAAATTATCCTAAAGAGGTTAATAATTTTGTCCTTAAATTGGTGTTTAAAAAATTAAAAACTGCTTTTATTCTAGCCAAAATAAAACAAATAAGACTTTCTCCAGAAGAAAAAATATTACCAGACATACTGTGAAAATTTCCTTGCTCTGTTAAACATCATTTGGGAAATATTTAAAAAAGAAAACGAATTCAAAGGGGGGCCAATAATTCTGAATTCAACTGTAATAATTTATTATTATTATTATTATTATTTATTTATTTATTTATTTTTTATAAATCAGTGATTTTTCTAAGTTTTTCATAAAATCATAGAAAATTTAATTGAAATATATTCACAATATATTTGCGTCGTCATCTGTGAGCAGGACTTTTCCCTCTTCATTCTCTTCATTCTCTCCATTCTTCAGACAGCTGATCCTCAGACAGCACCAGACAGACACACACACACATCAATCTTTCCTTCAGCTCGACTAACAGACCTTTATTGTTGCACAATAGGAAACCCCCCACAGCACACAGACTCACTTCCAGCCCCCAACAGTCCCAGAATCCCCCAAGAGAGCCGCAGATGGTCACCCATCACAAAACTGCAGTTTATCTGTGTAGATTAATATTCATCAGGAGCAGCAGAACACGCTAATGTGATCAAGAGTCCAAACAGACATACAGCAGGGGCCACATCTCACACACACACACTTGTACAGCTATCTTTATGGGGACTTCTCAGAGCCCTAATGATGTTTCTACTGTTCAGACTGTATATTCTCTCCATCTGCCCCTAAACCAACCCTCACAGGAAACAATCTGCAATATTACATTTGCAAAATACTTCATTCCTTCTGAATTATGAGCCGTTAACAACAAGTATGTCTCCAAAAGGTCATAATATACTAGTATTGGTATACTTGTGGGGTCATTTGGTCCCCACATTGCAAGGAATACAAGGCACACAAAGACACACATGCGTACTTTAATACGTCAGACTCTCTAACACCTCCCAAGCTGCTGTTGTTATTGTTTTAATCAGTCAGCTGCAATCAAACAGCCTGCAAAAACATATAGAGCCGCATGCAATATTGATGATAAATGCTGCACTTCTGCTGTATAATATTGCATTTCAGCGACTGTCAGACGAGCAGAGCTCCACATCATCATATCATGACATTTCAGTGATGTATGTTTTTAATACATCTGGAGTGTGTGTGTGTGTGTGTGTGTGTGTGTGTGTGTGTGTGTGTGTGTGTGTGTGTGTGTGTGTGTGTGTGTGTGTGTGTGTGTGTGTGTGTGTGTGTGTGCGCGCAATGCTATATTTTCTTGCAGTTGCACAATTGATCTATATCAAGACCTGGATTTAGCTTATTTATGCTAGAATTTTGTCTCTATTTTTTTTTATCTCCAACTTCGTTCATTCATTCATATTGTTTTCAGCTTACTCTTTATTCTTTTCAGCTTCATTTTTATCTGTTTTTATCTGTTTTTTTAATTATTTGTTTTTATTTTTCTTACACTTGTCTCTTTTATTCTTGTTTATGTAAAGCACTTTGAATTGCCACTGTGTATGAAATGTGCTATAGAAATAAACTTGCCTTGCCTTGCATGGAAAAAAAATGATTAATTGGATTTACTAATTTTTTAAAGGTCTCCCATGATGCAAATCATCTTTTATAAGCTGTTTGGACAGAAGCAGTGGCGGTTCTAGAGGGGGGCCAGTGCCCCCGTGTCCAGGGCCGGATTAACCAATGGGCATTATGGGCACAGGCCCAGGGGCCCGTGCGCACTTGGGGCCCCTGCGAGGGGGGGAAAAAATGCTGATTTTGTAGTGTCTATTTAGGCTAAGTGCAAATAGCGCACCTCGTTGTAAAAAGCTAGTTACGTGCTTCCCGCCAGCGCCGTTTGATCGACAGAGTCAACATAACTAAAGAGCGCGGTAGACAGCAGGTGGGAGTGGCGGAGCTCGTAAAGAGCATGGGTTTGTGTTTTGAGGTGATCGATCATGAACTCGGTTCGAATCCAGCGGCTGATGAACGCGTCACTTCAACTGCATCTGCTAAAGTTTACAGGTGCAAAAATGTGCCTTGATGTACTTGAATGTTAGAAATGTCTTATCTTGCTACAATACAAAGTTACTTGTCAAATAAATTAACATGGAAGATAATCTTGAGTTTAAGTTATTTCATAAGCTTGTTTATGAAGACTGGAGAGTGATACATGAAAACAATCACTTCGAATAATTGTTTAAGTATTTTGTGATTTATGTTAAAGTGTGCCCCCTAAAAGTACAAGTGGCCCCTGCCCGGCTCCTCCTGTTACTCTGGTCTAGAACCGCCGATGGACAGAAGGTAAGGTAAGGTAAAACTTTACTGTCTCAGTTAGGGAAATTTGTCTTAAAGGGCACCTATTTTACCCCTTTTTTAAGGTGTAATATTAATATTATGGTTCTTCTGAGTGTGGCAGTTTAGGTTCAGTTCAAAACACAATTCAGATTTTTCATTATAATGTCTTAAAAAGTGCCATTTTGGGGGCGTGTACACAGCTCGTTGTTTTAGGGGCGTGTTGCTTCACATGAAAATTAGTTTCGACTTCCCGCCCAACTTAACAAGGGGGCGGAGCCAAGAACTCCCTATGGCAACAGACAGGCAGACAGAGAGAAGCAACATGAGTGAGAGGACCAGCATTGAGCCGTACATGTCGGACACAGACCAAGCAGAGACTACAAAATCATTTGTGTCTTTGTTCAGTTTTACAGCCAACTGTGTCCTAGTTTAAAGCTCCGAGCTTGTGCACCGAGATTAATAACTAAGCACACTGAATTAACTTTGACTGAAGGGCGTCATACACCGGATGCGCCGCTCAGCGCCGCGACACGGCACGCACATGACAGTTGAAAGTATCGCACACTTGCGGCGCCGGTGTGTGTCCCGATAGAAACTTATGTTTAAAATTCAGAAATGCATGCCGATGCGTGGCGCGAAGCTGCGCGGCGCCAAGCGGCGCTTCTGGTGTACAACCTCCTTGAGGCTATAACTAAAGGGCGTCATACATTTGACTCACACGCTGAAAATGGCGGACGTGAAACAACATACTGAGGATATGGTAATGCGCACCTGTCAATCAATATTGGTGGGCGGGGGGACCGCACTCCTACGTAAAGTTGCGGTCGATCTCAAAACCGCTCCAATTGGTCCACCGTTTTTATGTTGTTAAATTGAAAAAAAAGGACTGAGTGTGTTTATATCACCCCAATATGATGGTCTATACACTACACCTACACATATGTCTGTCTAAACAGCTTGAAAAGTAGATTTTTCACCATAGGTGCCCTTTAATAAATGTCTAAATAAATCTATACCCCCACCTCCAAAAAGTTACATACACACCTCCATATGTACACACAAATGAGAGATACTCTCAGTCTAAGTTACTACTGTTTAATAGCTTAATGCTCACCGGATAAAAAAAGAGTTCTTATATTTATTTAATCTACAGCAAGGAACTCTAAATCTTTTCCCCGAAGGTAGCAACTTATACTCATTATGCAGAACATGTGATAAGCCACAAATGAACTCTGTGTGTGTGTGTGTGTGTGTGTGTGTGCGTGCGTGTGTGTGTGTGTGTGTGCGTGCGTGCGTGCGTGCGTGCGTGCGTGCGTGCGTGCGTGTGTGTGTGTGAACTTTGTAACGACATTGTATGTGACACATTGTTGCAACTCCACAACAAATACATCAAATAATCATTGGGAAAGTTCTTACGGAACACTCGCAGAAAAAAAGGTACGCGAGCTGTCACTGTGGTACCTTTTCAAATGGTACATATTTGTACTTAAAGGGTACATATTGGTTCCTTAAAAGTATATATTAGCACCTAAAAAATTTTAAGAGGAACACTTTTGTACTTTTCAGGCACTAATATTTAAAATATATATGTAGAGGTATTAATATGGACCTTTTAGGTACAAATTTGTACCTTTTGAAAAGGTACCACCCCAGTGACAGCTTGCGTACCTTTATTTCTAAAAGTGTAGTATTTCTCACAAACGTTATGCGAGATCTGCTTCCTTCATGTCTGTCACTGTGCTGTTTATCTGACGCAGCTGAGGCGGAGATTGAGGCACACTCTGACAGGCTCGTGGGAACGGTGGGCAGGGAGAACTAGCATTAAAGGCACAGGCAACAAAAACAGCTACATAGTGTTCAGAGCAGAAAATTACCAACTTCTGAAAGGTCTAATAAATAATCTGATGGGTGTTTTGAGCTAAAACTTTACAGACACAATCTGGAGACACAAAAGATTTATATTAAATCTGGAAAAAGGGGTAAAATAGGTGCCCTTTAAGGTAAGTGGTTGCAAACAATGTATTTGGGCTAAATTTAAACAAACAAATGAAGTTGAACAGTACTAAATTTAATTTGTTTGTTTAAATTCAGCCCATATAAATAGTTTGCAGCCGCTTACCTTAAAGAAAATAGTAAATCCAATGAATCATTATTTTCAGTGTTTTTGAGTTAAATGTATTTCATTTGTTGGTAATTCCCTTATATAATGCTTTATGGATAACTCTGTATTCCCCTTTAAATCAATAAGAAAAATACTGCAAAAAAAGACTTGACAGTCATTGTGGTTTCCTGTCGTTGCGGCAGCGGCGGAGACTCGACATGAGCAGAAAAAGAGCTGCTTCCGGCAGGAGAGAATCGACAGACGCACCACTGTCTTCACAACTCATCCTGTCTCCATCTCTTTATATCTCTCCATCTCTCTATATCTTTCCATCTCTTTATACCTCTCCATCTCCTCTCCATCTCTCTATTGCCGTCTCTCAGCTGCTCCCTTTACATCTGAAACATCAAAATAGAATTTTTGAGGGGTTCTCGGAAATCATAACCTCCTTCCTCTACTAACACACCTTCATCATCATTTTCATACCGGCAACATATCAGTGAGAAAGAAAAATGTCTCTTTCTGTCTATACCTGTCTGTCTGTCTATATGTCTGTTTGTCTATCTATCTGACTATCTATCTGTCTGTCTGTTCGTCTGTCTATCTGTCTGTCCGTCCGTCCATCTGTCCATCTGTCTGTCGGTCTATCTGTCTGTCTATCTGTCCATCCGTCTGTTTGTCTGTCCGTTCGTTCGTCTGTCTGTCCATCTAAATGTCCGTCTGTTCATCCATCCATTCATCCGTCCTTCTGTCTATCTATCTATCTATCTATCTATCTATCTATCTATCTATCTATCTATCTATCTATCTATCTATCTATCTATCTATCTATCTATCTATCTATCTATCTATCTATCTATCTATCTATCTATCTATCTATCTATCTATCTATCTGTCTGTCCGTCTGTTTGTCCGTCTGTCTATCTGTCTATATCTATTCATCTGTCTGTCTGTTCGTCCATCTGTCCTTCTGCCCGTCCGTACGCCAGTCTGTTTGTCTGTCTGTTCGTCTAATTGTCAGTCTGTCCATCCCTCCGTCCGTCCGTCCATCTGTCTGTCTATCTGTTCCTTTGTCCATCTGTCCATCTATCTGTCTGTTCATATGTCTGTCTGTCTGTCTGTATGTCTGTCTGTCTGTCTATCTGTCTATCTATCTGTCTGTCTGTATGTTCGTCTGTCCGTCTGTCTGTCTGTCTGTCTGTCTGTCTGTCTGTCTGTCTATCTATCTATCTATCTATCTATCTATCTATCTATCTATCTATCTATCTATCTATCTATCTATCTGTCTATCTGTCTATCTGTCTGTCTGTCCGTCTGTCCGTCTGTCCGTCTGTCCGTCTGTCTGTCCGTCTATCTGTCTATCTATCTGTCCGTCTGTATGTTCGTCTGTCTATCTATCTATCTATCTATCTATCTATCTATCTATCTATCTATCTATCTATCTATCTATCTATCTATCTATCTATCTATCTATCTATCTATCTATCTATCTATCTATCTATCTGTCTGTCTGTCTGTCTGTCTGTCTGTCTGTCTGTCTGTCTGTCTGTCTGTCTATCTATCTGTCTATCTATCTGTCTGTCTGTATGTACATCTGTCCGTCTGTCTGTCTGTCTGTCCTTCTGTCCCTCTGTCAGTCTGTCCATCTCTCTGTCTATCTGTCTGTCCGCATGTATGTCCGTAAACCTGTCCGTCCATCCGTCCGTCCGTTTGTCTTTCTGTCCATCTGTCTATCTGTCTGTCTATCTGTCTGTTTGTCGGTCTGTCCATCTGTCTATCTGTCTGTCTATCTGTCTGTCCGCATGTCTGTCCGTAAATCTGTCCGTCCGTTCGTTTGTCTTTCTGTCTGTCTGTCTGTTTGTCGGTTTGTCCATCTGTCTGTCTATCTGTCTGTCTGTTTGTCTGTTTGTCGGTCTGTCCATCTCTCTGTCTATCTGTCTGTCTCTCTGTCTGTCCTTCTATCCCTCTGTCCATCTCTCTGTCTATCTGTCTGTCCGCATGTATGTCCATAAACCTGTCCGTCCGTTCGTTTGTCTTTCTGTCTGTCTGTCTGTTTGTCGGTTTGTCCATCTGTCTGTCTATCTGTCTGTCTGTTTGTCTGTTTGTCGGTCTGTCCATCTCTCTGTCTATCTGTCTGTCCGCATGTATGTCCATAAACCTGTCCGTCCATCCGTCCGTCCGTTTGTCTTTCTGTCCATCTGTCTATCTGTCTGTCTGTTTGTCTGTTTGTCGGTCTGTCCATCTGTCTGTCTGTCTGTCTGTCCGCATGTCTGTCCGTAAATCTGTCCGTCCGTTCGTTTGTCTTTCTGTCCATCTGTCTATCTGTCTGTCTGTCTGTCTGTTTGTCGGTTTGTCCATCTGTCTGTCTGTCTGTCTGTCCGCATGTCTGTCTGTAAATCTGTCTGTCCGTCCGTCCGTTTGTCTTTCTGTCTGTCTGTCTGTCTGTCTGTCTCTCTGTCTGTCCTTCTATCCCTCTGTCTGTCTGTCCATCTCTCTGTCTATCTGTCTGTCCGCATGTATGTCCATAAACCTGTCCGTCCATCCGTCCGTCCGTTTGTCTTTCTGTCCATCTGTCTATCTGTCTGTCTGTTTGTCTGTTTGTCGGTCTGTCCATCTGTCTGTCTGTCTGTCTGTCCGCATGTCTGTCCGTAAATCTGTCCGTCCGTCCGTTTGTCTTTCTGTCTGTCTGTCTGTCTGTATGATCATCTCTCCATCTGCCCGTCTGTCTCTCTGTCTGTCTGTCTGTATGTCCGTCTGTTTATCTGTTTGTCCATCTGTATATCTATCTGTCTGTCTGTATGTTCGTCTGTCCGTCTGTCTGTCCTTCTATCCCTCTGTCAGTCTGTCCATATCTCTGTCTATCTGTCTGTCCGCATGTATGTCCGTAAACCTATCCGTCCGTCTGTTTGTCTTTCTGTCCATCTGTCTGTCTGTCTGTTTGTCTGTTTGTCGGTCTGTCCATCTGTCTGTCTGTCTGTCCGCATGTCTGTCCGTAAATCTGTCCGTCCGTCCGTTTGTCTTTCTGTCTGTCTGTCTGTCTGTCTGTCTGTCTGTCTGTATGTTCGTCTGTCTGTCTGTCTGTCTGTCCTCCTGTCCCTCTGTCAGTCTGTCCATCTCTCTGTCTATCTGTCTGTCCACATGTGTGTCCGTAAACCTATCCGTCCGTCCGTTTGTCTTTCTGTCCATCTGTCTATCTGTCTGTCTGTTTGTCAGTCTGTCTATCTGTCTGTCTGTTTGTCTGTCTGTTCGCATGTCTGTCCGTAAATCTGTCCGTCCGTCCATTTGTCTGTCTGTCTGTCTGTCTGTCTGTCTGTCTGTCTGTCTGTCTGTCTGTCTGTCTGTCTGTCCGTCCGTCTGTCTGTCTGTCCGTCCGTCCATCTGTCTGTCTGTCTGTTCGTCTGTCTATCTGTCTGTCCATCCGTCCGTCCGTCCATCTGTCTGTCTGTCTGTCTGTCTGTCTGTCTGTTCATCTGTCTATCTGTTCATCTGTCTATCTGTCTGTCCGTCCGTCCGTCTGTCCATCTGTCTGTCGGTCTATCTGTCCATCCGTCTGTCTGTTTGTCTGTCTGTGTGTCTGTCCGTTCGTTCGTCTGTCTATCCATCTAATTGTCCGTCTGTTCATCCATCCATCCATTCGTCCTTCTGTCTATCTATCTGTCTGTCCGTCTGTTTGTCCGTCTGTCTATCTGTCTATATCTATTCATCTGTCTGTCTGTTCGTCCGTCTGTCCTTCTGCCCGTCCGTACGCCAGTCTGTTTGTCTGTCTGTTCGTCTAATTGTCAGTCTGTCCATCCCTCCGTCCGTCCGTCCATCTGTCTGTCTATCTGTTACTTTGTCCATCTGTCCATCTATCTGTCTATCGGTCTATCTGTCTGTCTGTCTGTCTGTCTGTCTGTCTGTCTGTCTATCTGTCCATCTCTCCGTCTGCCCGTCTATCTGTCTCTCTTTCTGTCTGTATTTTGTTGAATGAAGGGAATAAATACTAATGTGGGAGAATTTGCACATCTGTAAGTGAGCTTGAAGTAAAAATATTTAACTGAAAATTTATCTTAAATGTTGTCAGCTAATGATAAAATATATATTTTTAATTCAATGTGTGTGTGTGTGTGTGTGTGTGTGTGTGTGTGTGTGTGTGTGTGGGTCTGCACTGCATGTGTTATCATCCGATCATTTGTAATGGAAACTTTGCTTTGATTTTAGTGATTTTGAAGTCACACGATGAATTCCTCCTGCTTGATGTTTTGTGCTGTAATCAAAGAGCAGACTATGCTTGTTTTTTCTTAAAAAAAAAAAATGTGGTCAAGAGTTCAGAACTTCATTCAGTTTTCATTTAAAATGCCAAACAGGCATTTTTGTGGGTGTGTGGAGACTAACAAACATCAAATAATGTTTGGAGTCTGTAATAAGCCTATAAATCATTTGAGGCCATTGTTATTTATAGTTAAAAAATGCCTAAAAAACAGGAATCCTAGGGATTGTTATTACAATTCAGCACAGTGCCTCAATGGTTAGCACTGTCGCTTCACAGCAAGAAGGTCACTGGTTCAAGTCCCAGCTGGGCCAGTTGGCATTTCTGTGTGGAGTTTGCATGTTCTCCAGTGGTGGAAAGAGTACTGAAAAATCATACTCAAGTAAAAGTACCATTACTTGCCTAAAAATGTAGTGCAAGTAGATTATAAGTATCTGTTGTAAATATTACTAAAAGTAGGAGTAAAAAGTAGCCCTTTTAAAAATACTCAAGAGTAGTGAGTAGTGAGTATTACGCTGTGAAAACCTGATATGTTTACATGTAATTTGTGCATGTGTGTGTAAACGTAACATTCTGTAGTGCATTTAGTTATTGCCCAGAATGCACACAACATCATGAAATGTTAATATTAGGTTAGATTTAGGTTGTAATGTCAGGTGACCAAAATTCAATTGTCAAGCCAGCAGGTAAGGACAACGTTATTTTGGTGTCCAATAATGACATCAAATAACATTGATATTTGGTTGATTTTAGGTTGTTAGACAGTGACCAAAATCCAGCGTTGAGCCAACATCTTAAACCAATGTCATATATGACGTAAAATACTGACATTTATTTGTCGGTACGGCAACCAAAATCCAACGTCTGATAGACGTCATAGTGGTAACGTTCACACAATGTCAAGCTATAACATCATTAGACGTTGATATTTGGTTGGTTTTAGTTTAGACGTTGGATATTGATGTTGGCCTGACGTTAAGTTCTGACGTCAACCCGATTTTCATTTCCAAACAAAATGCAAAGTCCCCATGACATTAGGGTTCAACGTCAATCAGATATCATGTTGACGTTCTGTGCCTGCTGGGTGTTTACTGCTGCGTTCACACCAGATGCGGAAGAAGCGTCAAGCGTGAGTGATTTACATGTTAAGTCAATGCAAAGACGCGAATACACAACCGGCGCGCGCGAATGGCGCGAATGTACGCACAGAGCTGGGTGCACCTCTGAAAAGATCTAGTGGACTCAGACACTGCTCCAAATAAATCAACGCTGTTTTTCAGCCTTCATAAATCACATAAACAGCTATTTTCTCAATAAAATTTATGTTAGCCATTTAGCAACGAAGCTACAGTCACCGGGCAGACAGAAGCCCTGCCCATCACGCGAATCCGCATCAGTTCTGAAGGGAATTTGCAAGCGAATGAAGCGGGCAAACTCAAATGTTCATGTGTCTATTTACGCGCGAATAGCGCGATTTATCCGCGCATTCCGCGTCTGGTGTGAACACAGCATAAGGCCATTTCGGTCATCATACAGTAAACATCCGTCATCTTCTCATCAGTGACATGCATCTAAACAGTCTTTGGGTCAATGCGTGTAAAGATTTTGAACATCTTCAAGGACACTTTTAATAATTCCAAACAATTTGCTGCCATTATAAAGAGCACACGTCTTGAGGTTGTTCATTATGTTGTGATTTACCATCTGTGTGAGATTTGATTGGACAGGAATCACAGGACTGATTTTTCTAATCCCCATGGATAAGAAAAATAAAGTAGTGACTGCAAGTTCAAGGAAAGTAGTGGAGTAAAAGTACAGATACAGCACTAAAAATGTACTCAAGAGACAGTAAAAGTACACATTTTAAAAACTACTCAGTGAATTACAATTCCTGAGAAAAACTACTCAATTACAGTAATTTGAGTATTTGTAATTTGTTACTTTACACCACTGATGTTCTCCCTGTGTTGGCATGTGTTTTAGGCATCAATCAAACTCACAAATTAATTACTAATCAGCTTCATTTAGGAACTGTAGTGGAGTAAAAGCTACACTGTTTAGTTCTGGAATGTAGTGAATTGAAAGTAAACATTTCCCAGAAGTCAATATATTCAGGTAAAGTAGATACAAACATAATTAAGAATTAAAAATAGCTACTGTCCAGCAAAATATAACTCTTCGTTGATGTCTTTATAGGGCAACACAGTGGCGCAGTAGGTAGTGCAGTTGCCTCACAGCAAGAAGGTCGCTGGTTCGAGCCTCGGCTGGGTAAGTTGGCGTTTCTGTGTGCAGTTTGCATGTTCTCCCTGCATTAGTGTGGGTTTCCTCAGGGTGCTCCGGTTTCCCCTACAGTCCAAAGACATGCGGTACAGGTGAATTGGGTAGGCTAAATTGTCCGTAGTGTATGTGTGTGAATGAGTGTGTATGGATGTTTCCCAGAGATGGGCTGCAGCTGGAAGGAAATTCGCTGCGTAGAACATGTGCTGGATAAGTTGGCGGTTCATTCCGCTGTGGCGACCCCGGATTAATAAAGGGACTAAGCGGAAAAAAAAATGAATGAATGAATGATGTCTTTATTGTTATGTGGTTAAATAGGTCTAGCATGGACTTCAGTGTGCATCTGTGGGATTATTTCACCTGATGATCATTCAGCATGTGAGTATTATTGCTTTTATTACCTCTAAGCTGAATATTGATCGTGATATTAATGGTTTTACAATGTTTGTCGTTACAAAAATGCGTTTGTTTGCACAGACGGCTGCGGGATGTTACGCTCCATCTACACGAAAAGCGATTTCAGCCGGTGTGTAATTCGTGAAAGCTTTCTATTCTTCTCAGCTGAACTTAGACATGGAGAACTGGTTTGGTTTTGTTGAAATCACTGTCTAATCACTATTGTTTAATAGAATAGGGCTGGATTGACCTGTCAGGGTGTTTTTGATGGATATGGTCACCGTCAAATAAATATCAGTGTGTGTTGTTCTTCAGCATGCATTTAGTTTTGGGTTATACTCGATCACCTCTATTGTCAAAAATAACACTTGCACATCATCTCTATTTCAAGATGCATGGTTGCTTGGCAACTGTATCTCATTGTGGTTTTATTGGTCACTAATTGTGGCAATTCAAAACACGGCTGTGTAAAAGATCTACAGCACTGTGATTGGAACATTTTCCTGTTATAATATGTGAGTATATTTTGTGCATACTAAAGGGTTTGTGTATCATTTATGCTTTTTTATAAGATGTAACATAATTTTTTAGGTGTCTTCATAATTTTTAGGTGTCTGTAAAGTTGTAATACCTCACAGCTCATATTTTAGATCCCTGTTTTGGTTGGAAGGATCAACACACTGGTTTTGTGTGTGTGTGTGTGTCTCTTTAAATGCAAACGAGCTGCCACACAATGTCCCAAAGGTGTTTTGGGTTGCTAGGGTTTTCTGGATGGTTGCTAGGTGATTGCTGTGGTGAGTAGACAGCAAGTCTAATAGTTTATTCTCCCCGTGTTGGCGTGGGTTTCCTCCGGGTGCTCCGGTTTCCCTCGCAGTCCAAACACATGTGATATTGGTGAATTGGCTAAACAAAATTGACCGTGGTGTATGAGTGTGTCTGAATATGAGATTGTATGGGTGTTTCCCAGCACTGGGTTGCAGCTGGATGGGCGTCCACTGTGTAAAACAGATGCTGGAATAGTTTCACTCCGCGGTGGCGACCCCTGATAAACAAAGGGACTAAGCTAAAGGAAAATTAATGAATGAATGTTTATAAGTGGTTGCTAGGCAGTTTCTAGTGTGTTCTGGACTGTTGCTAGGTAGTTGGCAGGGTGTTTCAAAGGGTTGCTAAGAAGATGCTGCGGTGTTAAATAACAGTATATGCAATATTGCAGACGTGTAATAAATGACATTTATTTGATGTATTAGTTATCTAAATTTGACCAATCAGATGTGACCTTACTTTCTTTAGCCCCGCCTCTGCAGTAGTTGCTGTTCTGCTATTGGCTGGAGCGGCCCAAAGGTGTACCCAGAGCTGAAAAGAAATACTAAGGGCCCTATCATACACTCGGTACAAGGCGCGACGCAATTGTTGTTTGCTAATTTCAGCTCGACGCAAGAGTGATTTTGACGTTTTGCACCACGCTGTTTAAATAGCACATTCATTTGCGCTCATATGTGCGCCCATAGGCGTTCTGGTCTAAAAAAGGAGGTGTGTTGAGGCGCATTGCTGGCGCGTTGCTATAGACTGATTTCACGCGGCCGCCATTATTAACAGCGAAATCGAGGCTGCGGTGGGAAGAAACCCAGAAGTATAGACTGAGTCACACAGGAATGTTGTGTACCTGGCTGTATATCTTATCAGCGAAGAGAAAGTGACACAAATTTATGATTTCAGCGCCTTCCGAGTGACCTTAAGGTCCGTTCTGAATGAATAGTGAAAATAAAAAAGGATATTTGACCTCATTTTCAGCTAAGTTAAGGGAAATGGCACTACTTAGCTAACGTTTTCTTTCCCAAACACACATTTTAGATGCCATTCATCAAACTCAAGTTAATGAACTGAGTCTTTAACTATATTAGACTAGTCACGATACAAAATTTCCGTAATGAAATATAAAAAAACGCCAATTTCTCGTTAACATTTAAGACACTGTTCATGGAGTTCTTAAACAGCGCTGATTGGCCATTGTGTTCACGTGCTCAACAGAAATCACTCTGATTGGCTGTGAAGCCAGGTCATCAGTTCACCTCACTGCTGTTTACTGAGTGCAAACACAGACGAGCGATCTGCTGATGAAACGACTGATCTTCACGGCTTTAAAAAGCTCCAATATCCGTCTATGTGTGTTTTCAATCTGTGAAGATAACCGATAACCTTCACAGTCATTCAGTTGAGCACTGGTGAATACTACGGCAAATCAGCGGTGTTTATGAGCGTGCTCAGCAGCGCGTAAATGTTAGCGGCAAATTGACGTTTTTAAAACTTCAGTACCGGGACAACACTGTTAAAGACAACACGAAGATGTGCTACAGAGGACTGCAGTGTTTTATCACTCACCGGGTTACATAGGCTGAAACAGGGAAGCGTCCCCACGGTGTTTACCTGCTGCCCTGGACTGAAGTCTAGGAGGACACTTAAGTGTATCACTCTTAAAGAGATTGTGATGTTGTTTGACGCCTACTATGCTTTTAATTGTTTAAATTAAACTGAACGAAATGATATTAAAGTGATGTTTACACCATTTCTGCATTTTGAAGTCGCAGCAACAGCTGGAGGTTTGTAGTACACAGCATGTTGTTGCAATGTTTACAGTGCTGATCCTATACTTCCGGCTTTCTTCCCACCGCAGCCTCGCTTTCGTGTTCTAAAATGGCGGTCGCATGAAATAAGCGTATTTTGAGAAACTAGAATAGACTGTTTAATAGACCAGCTAGGAGGAGGTCTATAAAGTACAGCGCAGAGCACGTTAGTTGTGCGCCTCGCTTAAACATTGCGCAAAAAAAGAATTAAAGGATTAAAATATTACAAAAAATATTATTTTCTAGCCTACATAAATATAAACACCACTGCCTTCATGCCTTCTTCATCTCGGGGGGCTTTTTCAGTTTATTCATGACAATTTGCTTTTGTATAATGTTATTATAAGCAGTATTATTTATTATATGCATATTTATATTTGTTTTATTAAAAACAAGCTTAGCTTTGCCCACCTGTCAGGTTTTAGACCATATGGGGCATAGCATGTTTATTTGAATATAACTCAGTTGTTTGTCCACACTTATTATTATTGTTTATTTATTCGTTTGCTGAATATTAGAACTGAATTTAGAAATAGTTTTGAAACAAATCTTTGCGCTTAACAAACGAAATTAATTATGTAGGCTAATGGATGTCTGTGCGTGCAACACGTTTTCTTATCCACGAGAGTGAAAGTGAAATGAAAAGAATGAGGAGGCTCATCTCTCATTCTCTCGCGCTGCAGATGCTCAGTTTAACTGTTATCTCACTTGTGAAGCGTTAAGTTATTCCACTTACAAAGTCCGCCATGTAAATAGCAAATGCGCCATGGCACGACGCAACTGACTCTTAAAGGGGATTGGGAGATGACACTCTGATTGGTTTATTCTCAAAACACACCCATAACTAGGGCCAGACGGAATCTGCGGATGTTTTTTGCTATTTCTGCGGAGAATTTTGGTAAAAATCTGCGGATTTCTGTGGAATTATTTTGGGAGTATCATAACTAAAACCTTAATATGTGAAATAAAAAATAATATCTTTTTAACTTGTATTTAATGTTTAAAATGCAAATCCAATTAGATTCACTGTAAATAGTTAACTTTAAGTAAATAAACAGAATTAATGATGGGCTAAAAATCTGCGGAAATCTGCGGAAAATCTGCGGAAAATCTGCGGAAAATCTGCGGAATTCTGTGCGCGCAGATTCCGTGTGGGCCTACCCATAACTCATTAAGAGAATAAGCTCAACCCTGTTAGACCATGCGCCGCGGCGCAAAGCGGATTTTTCCATCCTTACAAAAGCAAAAGTGGATTCTGACATGCCCTTAATGCTTTTGCACCCTGAATTTTGGACTTTGTGCCTAGATCGTTAAAATAGGGTCCTAATAGTGGGAAACTGACAACAGCCAGAGTAAGA
This sequence comes from Danio kyathit, assembly GCA_903798195.1. Lineage (NCBI taxonomy): Eukaryota > Metazoa > Chordata > Actinopteri > Cypriniformes > Danionidae > Danio > Danio kyathit. The sequence continues at coordinate 5,959,421 of LR812539.1, forward strand.
ATATCTGCGCAGGTCTTCACTCATTCATAGTGTTTTAAAGACTAAAGGCTCTATTTTAACAATCTAGGTGTGAAGTCTAAAGTGCATGGTGCAAAGCACTAAGTCCGAATCCACTTTTGCTGTTTGAAGGACAGAAAAATACTCTCTGTGCTCCGGCACATGGTCTAACAGGGTTGTGCTTATTCAGTTATACAGTAGGTGTGTTTTGAGCATAACATGCATTAAACCAATCAGAGTCTCATCTCCCATTCTCTTTAAGAGTCAGCTGAGTCGTGCCATGGTGCAATTGCTATTTACATGGCGGACTGAAAAACTGAACGCTTCACTAGCGAGAAAACAGTTAAACAGAGCATCTGCAGCGCGAGGATAAAGAACGAGCCTCCTCCATTCAGCCTCTTTACTTTCTCTTTACCTTACTTTTACTCTTTACTCCTTTACTTTCATGGAAAAGGAAACGGTGTTGTACGCACTCCACTGAAGACATCCATTAGCCTACATATTTATTTAATTTGTTAAGCGCAAAGATTTGTTTCAAAACTATTTCTAAATTCAGTTCTAATTTCCAGCAAATTAATAAATGTACAATAATAACGAAGTGTGGTCAAAACTGAGTTGTACCCAAACACACGTCCTGTTCTTATGCCCCATATAGTGATGCAGACGTTCACTGGAGTTGTATTAGGTATAGTTTGTAGCGCCTAATTAATATATATATATATATATATATATACAGCAAAATCTCATTTACAGGTATGTAATTTAAAAGAGCGTTATAATGACATAAAAATGTTTCGTATACTGATGTACAAGTAAAGGCATGTGTTGTTTTCGCAACAATATATTAGCATATTTTCTAATTAAATGTAGTACTGTTCAACTTCATTTGTTTGTTTAAATTCAGCCCAAATAAATTGTTTGCAACCACTTACCTTAAATGAAACCTATAATGAAAATCTGTAATTTGCCCTATAATGAAAATCTGGGTCTACCAAAGCATAGTAGAATAATAAGAGATCAGTATATGGAAATGAGCATACTGTGAGCCTCAGACGCCACTGTTTCCTCATTCTCATATAAATTCCACAAGTTTAAAACCCAGTGCTTAATTTGTAAATGAATAATTCCCGGAGCAAAACCAGGAAATAAAAGTTACCGTGACCGACGTCCGCTACACAATTTTAGTTTTCCTGGAACATGACGGCATTAAACGGAGAGCATTTTTGAGCAGTCTTTGATTTTTTTTGTGCGATATAACATTATTGGTCAGTCATGGATAATAAAACATGTAGCTACAAACAGAAATGGTATGAACAATCAGTATTCGGTTCACTTCACTATTAAGTGCCAAGTGAAAAACAAATTATTAAATGACTCACTCAGTCTAATCTTCAAGAAGAGCCCACAGTTATCGCTTCTGTCATGTTTTCTGGCTGACTTGAGATTGCTTTGCGTCTGTCTCCCGCTATCCTGATCCATTCGCACAGTTTCATCTTCTCAAGATCTCTTTTGATCAGGCTCATTTTTTACTCATGGTTTTAAACTAATGAAATTATGCGTGCTTGCCTCTTTGCCAATTTGTAAATATAAATATTATTTAGGTTGGCCACTAAGCCATTATTTATTTTCGCTGCTCACTGTGCGCGAAACAACAATCGCCAACCAATGAGAGGGATTGTAAACATAAGAAAGCTGATTGGCTAAAAATATTGTTGAGGGCCAATAGGTTTGCTTTAACGTGCGCATGGTGACTACCGTCGTGCACACACAATCCACACAGCCTTCGCTTGCATTTACATGATTGTGTCTCTCTCACACACACACACACACACACACACACACACACACACACACACACACACACACACACACACACTTGTAGTTATTCACCACGCACAAGTTAATGCCGGATCCATTGAAATAAATACCCAAAATACAAATTCATTCATTAATTTTCGGCTTAGTCCCTTTATTAATCTGGGGTTGCCACAGTGGAATGAACCGCCAACTTATCCAGCATATGTTTTACGCAGCAGATGGCCTTCCAGCTGCAACCCATCACTGGGAAACACGCATACACTCAATCACACTCATACACTACGGACAATTTAGCCTACCCAATTCACCTATACATGTCTTTGGACTTGTGGGGGAAACCGGAGGAAACCCACGCGAACGCCGGAGAACATGCAAACTCCACACAGAAACACCAACTGACCCAGCCGGGGCTCGAACCAGCGACCTTCTTGCTGTGATGCGACAGAACTATCTACTGCACCACCGCATCGGCTGTGCAAAACACAAATAGTGGACATTTTTCGGAACAGGATCCGGCTCAAATTAAGCACTGGTTAAACCCTCGGTGGGCTATTCTCTCTTCATTTACATGTATGCCTACTTAAGGTCATTTATCTAACCATGTCATCAGGAGCACACCAACTGATTAGCAGAGCTGATTAGCTCTGAGATCATAAAAAAGCTAATTAATATGCACGCCGCAGGCTGTGTTTGATAAGCCAAACATTATCTAGTGAGACAACAATGATAATTTTCCTCCCTTAGTTATTTTAATCGTATACTATGTATGTGGGACTTTTATTTTGAAAACGCGAGCGTCAAAGTGTTTACTGTGGGCAACGACAGCAAGAGTCACCAAACTAGCCTCAGGACGCTAAATGCAAGATTTACAGCTTACACCTTCATTCATCTCCACTCTGAAGAGGCATAAGGTATGTTTAGTTACATCTTTTGTTAATTTGTCGTGTTTATTAGGAAATTTGATGAGTATGTTGCAGTGGTGGAAAGAGTAATGAAAAGTCATACTCAGTTAAAAGTATCATTACTTGGTCAAAAATGTAGTGCAAGTGGAGTAAAAGTATCTGTTGTAAATATTACTCAATCGATGAGTAAAAATTAGCCCTTTAAAAATTCTTAAGTGTATTGAGTATTGCGCTGTGAACAGATGATGTGTTTACATGCAATTTGTACCGGTGTGGAAACGTAACATTCTGTAGTGCATTTAGTGATTGTTTAAGGCCATTATGGAGGTAAAGTTGGTTTTATATTCGGATATTCAGACATTCTCCTTAATAATATAATTTCAGAAAAGTATTCTTTGCAAATTCTAAAAAGGGAAATCACATTAGCAGCCAATGATTATCAAAGTACAACATTGTTTACAGTCAATTAGATAGTGTTAATAATGTTTTGAAGTCATACTTGCATGCTAATTCCGATCGAATATTCAAAGTAACATGGTAAACAATATAGAGACTTCTAAATGAACGAATGTGTGAATATAAAACCAACTTTACCTCTATAAGGCCATTTGGGCAGTCTAAACAGTCTCTGGGTCATTGCATATACAGATTTTGGACATCTTTTGGACACTTTTAATGGTTCAAAGCAGTTTGCTGCCTTTATAAAGCGCCCATGTCATGAGGTTGTTCAAAAGGATGCTATTTAGTTTCTATGTGCGATTAGATTGGGCAGGAATCACAGGACTGATTTTTCTTTTCAGCCAATCCCCAAAGGCAAGAAAAAAAATTAAGTAGTGACTGCAGTTTGAAGAAAAATAGTGGAGTAAAATACAGATACTGCACTAAAAATGTACTCAAGGGAAAGTAAAAGTACACATTTTTAAAACTGCTTAGTAAATTACAATTCCTGGAAAAATCTACTTACAGTCAATTGAGTATTTGTAATTTGTTACTTTACACCACTGGTATGTTTCAACAAACACATGTAGACTGCTGAATCGTGTCAAACCACTCAGCTCATCTGTTATCTGTTCATGCAGCTGTTGATATTAATTCCTAGATGTGTTTTCTTTGATTATATCTTCAAAATACTTCTCTATCACTCTCTTTACAAGTTTAATTATAGTTTTGCCTTTATCCACAACAGATCTGGTGAGCAAAATAGCTTAACATTACTCTGATTGAGTTTATATTTGTCCGTGTTCAGCATACATCACGCTCTATGTGTGTGTCTGTAAGATGCTGAGCTCGTTTAATATTCACGACACGAGCCATATGTGGTTAATCATGGACCTTCTGATTCTATGCGTATTTTGTGGAGTAATATATTGCTTTATAAAACTGTTTCTGAAGATTTTTTTGAACTTACCGAAGCCGTAAACCCATTATGTAGATATCAGAGAACAATTTAACCTATTGTGGCTCATTTCCACTGAGTGGTAGAGTAAGGTTTGGTAGCCCTGCTGAAAAATCCAGCTTAAACCAGCCTAAGCTGGTTGGCTGGTTTTAGCTGGTCGACCAGCCTGGTTTTAGAGGGGTTTTGGCCATTTCCAGGCTGGTTTCCAGCCATTTCCAGCCTGGTCTTAGCTGGTCAGGCTGGAAGTTGACCAGCTAAAACCAGCTTGACCAGCCAAAACCAGCTATGTCCAGCTTAAAACAGGCTGGTCAAGCTGGTTTTAGCTGGTTTAAGCTGGTCATTTTCCAGCCTGACCAGCTAAGACCAGGCTGGAAATGGCTGGAAACCAGCCTGGAAATGGCCAAAACCCCTCTAAAACCAGGCTGGTCGACCAGCTAAAACCAGCCAACCAGCTTAGGCTGGTTTAAGATGGATTTTTCAGCAGGGAAGGTTGCACGGTTTACCGCGACTATGGTAGTATCGCGATACTAAGGCTCCAAAATTACTGCCGATGCCACTGTAGTTTGTAAACGGTAGTATCGTCATTAACAGTCTATCTACAATAGATAATGTTGGATGTGGAAAAGTTACTAAAATGCTTAAACATTTGTGTAACAATAGACCATGTTATTTTAACAGTTTGTGGCGGCCTTTAAGGTTGCACGTTTTCTGATGTTTTCTGACGTTTCAAACGCACACCTGAATCGGTTCAGTTCTGCTCCTCTCAATATGATTTAGTAGCTACAACAACAGCAACAATCTCTTAAAAAGAACGACTCACAAAGTAAAATTTTGAATTACTTTGGATTGTTTCCTGATAAAACTGGGGGAAAAAAACAATAAATGAAAAACCCAAAATAGCAACAGGAAACATTGAAACAATTTTTGACCACTTCATATAGCCTAATTTTGTTATTTTGTTTAATTTGTTATTTTTGTTAATTTGTTATTGTAAATTTCACTCTGTATAATTAGTATTTTTATTTTAATGTATTTTTTGTTGCTCAGTTATCTACAAAATAAACAAAAAGAATGAATTTTAGGTGAAGTGACGTGCAAATAATACATTTTTCAATAATAAGGGAATTTTAAAACCTATAAAGGAATTACCAACCTACGTCACACTTGACGTCACACGGGTTCCCGGTTGCAAAAAGAGACCGGTTGCAATAGCAAACATGTCATGTTGTGCGGTAGAATGCCAAATTAAAAATGCTCGACTCTGCAGTTCTCACTTCATATCAGGTAAGTTCACGCTATGCTGAATCATACACATTACTCGTTTTTGATTGCAGCAATGATTTCAGCATAAACAGTTAATATATGGTGAATTAAACTGCAGTGCAGACATTGAATGCTAAGAATGAAATGTAAAAGTGTGCGTTCACATACTCTGCCGTACAGGTGCAGTTCGCTGTCAGAATGCAATTTGTTTTGCTTGTTGATGATTATACCCAGGCCTTGTACAGTTTTGTTTTTTTTCCTTGTTTTTGGCTCTGCAGAACTACATTTAGCACTACAAAGTTTTGAATCTGGTAATCATGGAACATTATTTCTTGCACATGACCACACAGAACAACATTGTTGGCATCCAAAGACTTGTAGGCCTTTAACTTCTCTCTTGTAAAATCACTTGGAGTTTGAATGAGATGTTGTATATTTCAGGATGGATGCTTGGCCATTTCGTCTTATCCAATATCCATTGGGAGGGTGCTAACGTAAATTTTGTCGAATCCCTGTGCTTATCACTGGGTGACAAGCTGTTAAAATGCACTGAAAGCATTATGTAAATAATAAATATAATATGTAATCAATATAACTTATCTCTAATACAACAACAAACTCTGTACCGCATCGGATGTCATTTCCTCGCTGAAAATGCTAGTGCTTCCAGTTTTTTTCTGCAACCTCGCTGCGCGCGCATCCTGAATGTTTACAAACATGGTAATTCGTCTATTATAACATGTAAAATATAGTATTTCTGACAATTTTCTTTATAATTTGAGTTATGAAGTACAATATCGCAATACTTCTTGGTATCGTGATACTTCAGCTTGTATAGTATCGTGAGATGAATCCATGGTATCGCGACAACCCTTCGGTACAGTTTGGTATGCTTTTATGGCCATTTTCACTGTGAAAAGGCACCAAAATGCGATGATCATAACATGTGCGTGATTTTTTAGATGCTTCTGGCACCCGATCCTTTCAGAAACAGACAAACGCGAGAGTAAAGCGCGAAAACACAAAGGAGCAAATGATTCTTTCAGCAACCTAAAACATGAACAAACTGCCATGTTTAACTATTATCATCAGCTTTTAAACTATTATGAACTCTGAATGACGGAATTACTCTCTAACAGAGGCTATATGTGCTGGTTAAAGATGCAGATGAGAGGTTTGCACTGACTGTGCGCTAACGTATACGTTGCGTGTTGTTTTTGAACCCAAATAAGGACTAAATGTATGGTGTGTGTAGTTTATCTGTAATTGGTAACATATCGGACTCTGTAAGGGTCTGTATGTGTTCATATATGTGTTGCATTTATTTATTTATTTTATATAATTGCAGACGTTACAGTAGGCTATTTCTCACTATCATTGATCTGCAGTTATAATCAAATCCTGTTCATAGAAAGGTTAGTAATGAACATTTATACACAAGTATTTATATGTTTAAAGCATCTGTTTTGTGAGAAGTGCTTCTCATATGATATGTGAACGACCCGTACAGCTTTACTGTAGACATTTCCTCGAGCGAGAATGACGTTGTCTAAAACTTCCTGTCGTACACCACACCCACCAATTGGTACCCTTTAGGCAGTGGAAATGCAAGCATGATAAAGGTGACCTGTACCGACCCGTACCGTACTGTACCACTCAGTGGAAACCATAAAACCAATGCAGTATATGTGCAGATTTTTTTCAATGTACAGCCCTACTAATTTATTTAAGAATCATGTTTCATCTTGAGTTTATATCTCGTCATATCCGTGAGATTCTCCATCATTTAGACGGACGATCAGGCATTCGTATGGCATGTGTTTGTCCATCTCTTTAAGTGCCTCAGTGTAGGTGTGCCTCTTTCTGTTTCTGCCATCAATCAGTGTGAGATGACATCAATATTGTGCATGTGTTTGTTCCCATAACATCCCCTAATCCTGCCTGTCCTTCAGCGCGGTGATGTGTTGATGCGTTGTATAGAGATGCAGTCAACCCTGAGCGTTTGACTGCGTTTAGCTCATCCGTCAAGCAGGAGGGTGGACTTACATGCCAGAAAGAGACACTCAAACAGACACTGAAACTGTCAGGAAGAAGCCTGTCTGCATGTTTTTTGTTGGCCATAATGCCGCATTGCACTTTATGATTTGCAGTGCATCATTTATTACAGAAATCATAGTGTTTTGTGATGCTTAACTTAAATTTGAGCTTTATTTTGTATTTTCTATTGGATTGGAGTCAGGTGATTGGCTGGGCCATTCTACAGCTTGATTTTCTTTCTCTGAAAGCATTTGAGAGTTTTCTTGGCTGTGTTTTTGATCATTGTCTTGCTGAAATGTCCACCCTGGTTTAGGGCTGGACAATAATTCGATATCAATATATATCGCGATAGAATTTTTTTCAATAACGATGATATGATTTTTAAACCCATTTCCGATATTTCGATATAAATTTGCATATATATAAATATATATATTATTATTTATATAAGATCTTATACATGTATCACTTGTCACTGAATGACGTTCAGTGCTCAGCCGTCAGAAAGAGCGTGATCTGATCTCACTTACGTGATGACGAACAACACAGACACGCTGCCAGCGCTCAGCTCAGCAGTTGGTTAAGCTGCGCCGCAGAAAGTTTTAGCTACAAAATGAGTGCTCATAGATATGAGTGCTCTGAATACAGATGTATACAACCACCTACAACCTTATTTTCCTAAAAATGAGCTTTCCTACGCGCTGGACGAATTATATTGATCTCTATGCGCAGGCGGCAAAGAGACCGATCCTTAGGGACCGTCTACAAAGAGCAAAACGCAAAAATCAATACTACAAAAGCAGTCAATAACTTCCCTCTAACTCATTATACTGCCATCAAACTCCGATCACACGTCACTGCTGTCCTGCTGGTTAGACTACAACACTTATTTTTCTAAAAAACTATTTTGCATATTATTTATGAATTTTTATTATGAAAAATATTCAATAACTGTACTGTAAATTACTGTACTCTCACCAAATTCAGTTCACACATCACTGCTGTGCTGCTGGTTATACTACAAAACTTATTTTTCTAAAAAACTATTTTGCATATTTTTTATGAATCTTTGAGATTTATTTATTTGATAGTTTATTTCACATTTCTTGTTTGTATAGGCAAAATACAAATAAAAAGTGGACAAATTTTTTTGTACTGCTTTTATTAAAAAAAAGGTTTTAAGAGTCTGGAGGTATTATCGACTTTGCAAATTCACTTTGCAGACATGTGTAGGTACAGACATCCATTGTGTGCGTTCTTGGGAGTTTTTCCTTTCTTTTTAATATTGTCCATATCGATATCGGAATTATATCGTATCGACCGAAATAAAAATATATATCGTGATATAAATTTTTGCCATATCGTCCAGCCCTACCCTGGTTTCATCTTCATCCTCCTGCTAATGTAGATGTTGGACTGAAGCAGCTGATATTCATTTACACTGAGGAAGGGCAGAGGATTGCTGAAGAACTGCTGAGAGATTTCAGCTGCTGTCTGGGCTTTCACTGCCGATCTACACCTCCCTTTCTTCATCTGTTTGATACTGTTTCCTAGGGCTGCACGATATTGGAAAAATTACACATTGCAATATTTTTTTATTCTGCGATTTATATATATTGTGATATGAATACTATTTAGTTAGATGAGTTGAATAAATGTTTGTAAAGAATCTATTATTTTAGATTGATTGGGGAGATTCTGTAGGGGAGTGCATACAATATAATAATCTACAAGCAAGGATAAATTCAGTAAAGAGAGATATGCTAATTAATTAAACAGTCGGCGACGCGGTGGCGCAGTAGGTAGTGCTGTCGCCTCACAGCAAGAAGGTCGCTGGTTCGAGCCTCGGCTGGGTCAGTTGGCGTTTCTGTGTGGAGTTTGCATGTTCCCCCTCCGTTCGCGTGGGTTTCCTCCGGGTGCTCCGGTTTCCCCCACAGTTCAAAGACATGCGGTACAGGTGAATTGGGTAGGCTAAATTATCCATAGTGTATGAGTGTGTGTGGATGTTTCCCAAAATTAGGTTAATAATAATAATAATAATAATTCCTTACATTTATATAGCGCTTTTCTGAACACTCAAAGCGCTTTACATATAGGGGGGAATCTCCTCATCCACCACCAGTGTGCAGCATCCACCTGGATGACGCCACGCCAGCCATTTTGTGCCAGACCGCACACCACACACCAGCTGATTGGTGGAGAAGAGACAGAGTAATGAAGCCAATTATGATATGGGGAGGGTTAGAAGGCCATGATGGACAGAGGCCAGTGGGCAGATTTGGCCAGGATGCCGGGGTTAAACCCCTACTCTTTTGCGAAGGACATCCTGGGATTTTTAATGACCAACCGAGTCAGGACCTCGGTTTGACGTCTCATTCGAAAGACGGCGCTCACTGAGCAGAATAGAGTATGAAAATAATTTTAAATGTAAAATAATACTGCATAGTCTTTTTTTTTTATATATAAACAATTCCATAAAATTAATAGTTTTTTTTTTTTATTTTTCAAAGTTACAAATGGTACATTATGCCTGAATGCTTTTAAAACCCTCACACAGTCACAGGCCTCAAAAAACACTTGCAAAATTGTAAATAATAATCCAGACTCAACATTGCATATGCTTGTGATGTGACTATTGCAAATGAAAACATTGCGATATCCATGCTGAAGCGATATATTGTGCAGCCCAGCTGTTTCCTTGCGTCATTTCATTTTATTACACATGACGTCATTTGTAAACTAATTAGATTAGTTTTCTTTGCATATATGGATTTTTTTGGTTGTTACCAACATTTGAGGAATGTTCAAAACAACAGCACCTTTAGAAATATATTTTCTGAGAAAAATGGTGATGTGTTTAATACTCATTTTCGCTCACAGTATACAGTATTATAGTGGTCAATTAAGCCATATACAACCCCAATCAGCGTATCATAATTAATAAAAAAATATAAATAAACATAATCATATAATTATGAGTATAATCCATATATTTTTGGATTTATTTTCTGCTAGGGATGACCCGATCAGGTTTTTTTGCCCCTGACTCATTTGATTTTGAGTATTTACCGATATCGAAACTCGATCCGATGCTTCTATAATACATAAAAGAAGAATAAAGAAGAGCAAAGAAACAGATAGTTTTTTTATTTAATTCACCTTATTTACATTCAACAACTCTGTTAAAAAACAGAGCACTTTTGTGAGGTAGCTTGAACAATCAAGTAATAAATAACATAAATTCTTCACGTTTGGACTTTAGTGCAACAGTAAATATGAAAATCTAATATAAAAACAAACAACACCTCAACTTAAAATAATAAGTTTACATATTTCACAGTTTGCTATGGCAATGTTGTTGTCATCAACTTTATAATACTTCCAGACGACAGATATACTCGCGAATATGTATATACTGTATATATATATACATAGTTGAAATCAGAATTATTAGCCCCCCTTTTCATTTTTTTTTCTTTTTTTAAATATTCCCCAAATAATGTTTAATAGAGCAAGGAAATTTTCACAGTATGTCTGATAATATTTTTTTCTTCTGGAGAAAGTCTTATTTGTTTTATTTCGGCTAGAATAAAAGCAGTTATTAATTGTTTAAAATCCATTTTAAGGTCAAAATTATTAGCCCCTTTAAACTAATTTGTTTTTTCGATAGTCTACAGAACAAACCATCATTATACAATAACTTGCCTAATTTCCCTAACCTGCCTAATTAACCTAATTAACCTAGTTAAGCCTTTAAATGTCACTTTAAGCTGTATAGAAGTGTCTTGAAAAATATCTAGTCAAATATTATTTACTGTCATCATGACAAAGATAAAATAAATCAGTTATTAGAAATGAGTTATTAAAACTATTATGTTTAGAAATGTGTTGAAAAAAATCTTCTCTCCGGGCTCTCTGATCGGGAGGTAACGTCCGATTCCGACTACACACAGAAATGCCAACTGGCCCAGCCGGGACTCAAACCAGCGGCCTACTTGCTGTGAGGCGACAGTGTTAACCCCTGAGCCACCGTGCCACCATATATATATTTCAATAGTTCAGAATTTGTCTACAATTAATATTATATATATATATATATATATATATATATATATATATATATATATATATATATATATATATATATATATATATTATATAAATATATCTTTATATTAGGGCTGCACAATAAATAGTTTCAGCATTGTTATTGCAATATATGTGTGCGCAATAGTCACATTGCAGGATTTGCAATGTTGAGTTGGGATTATAGTCGATCAGCACTACATAATATTTGTGGGGTCATTGCTAAGTATAACCATAATCGAGTGAAACTTTATCATTTGCATGTGCTTTAAAGCCATTTCAAGAGAGTTTAAAGCATTTGGGCACAAAAAGAAGTTTATTTATAACTGTAATGCAGAATCATTTTACTGAAATAATACAATGAAGACTATACAGTGTTATTTTACATTTCATAATTCACTTTCTGTACCTGAATACTGTTTGACGGCAATCCATAAAGCACTGTTTATTTAACTTTTTTTGTTGCTCTACTGTAATTATTTTTGTTTGCAATTTGTTTATTATTTTTATACATGATTCACACCCTTACAAAATCACCCCAATCAATGTAAAGGAACGATTTCTTTCCAAACAGAGCTATTCAGGCCCACTGGTGAAGTATTCATATCATAATACAGTATTAGGGATGTTCATTTCGGTTAATTTTACTAACCGACAACCGCTGCTCATTAACCGGATATTAACCGGTTAATATATATAATTATTTGAAAAAAAATTGACGTGTCTATTTTGTGTGACACATTAAATATTGCATTTTAAAATACTGATTTATTTTAACATGCAAACAGCAGCATACATAACAGACCACCTGTATGTTTCCAACAGCATAGAAAAAAAGATTAAACCAAATAAAAAGAATAAAATAAATAGTCTTGCCCTAGATATTTTTCACTTAAATGACACATTTAAATTACAAAACGAAAACACTGAACCCTTTTTAAGAACCGGCAAAGGCTGTTTGTTCAATCATGTTTTTTTTTTTCTTCTGTCAAAAAAAAAATATCAGGCTACCTCAAATCGATTGCTCCACAGAAAATATACATTTGATTAATGCTCCGCTGTTATTATTATATCACAAAAACCCTTTTAACATTTTTAATAGAAGTCATTAGCCTAAAGATTATGTCATAATGACTTATTTCCTCCGTCTCACTCTTCTCACTCACCGTTCATGTGCGCGCGAAGCATGTGATGAAAGACAATAGCCGCTTTTCCACTATCGTGCCAAACCGTTCTAAGAACACTTCGGTACGTTTAGGGTTGTTTCTCCACTGAGCCTGAAACGGCGCGGCACAATTACAAACCGTGCTGAACTGTGCCGACAGATTCTGTGTGTTGATGTCGCGGCTCCGTTGCCACCACTTGGCTCAGCGGAAGCGCGCTACTCATCAGACATCCACAAGTAAACTACACTACATTTAACATGAAAAACTGATACAGGTCTAAACGATACAGTTTGAAAAGGGTTTTAAAACCACAGAGCAGTCTCTGGCAGAAAAGGGAGTCACTGGCCCACCACATTCTTACGAACATATTTTATTTATCAAAGTTATTATTTAATTGACTTGAATATAGTTACCCGTGTATAATTACTAACCCGCCATCTAAAATCTTAAAATAATAAAATAGCCTATATAGTTTTACTCGTGGCTTGAGCTTCATTAATTTGATTGACATCCTAGGCAGAGATGTTTATTTCGCCTGACTAAACGTGAGTTTATTGCATGCCGTGCTGTATTTGCTAGCACAAAACTCGCTCTGAGAAATTTACCAACGACTACATGCACTGCTGAAAAACCTTATTTTTCCTGCGGCGCATCGAATAAAAAAACGCTTAAGATCGCTATATCCATAGAGCACAAACTTGCAGACTCCTTGAACAATAAGGAAATAATTGCACTTTTTAATTCAAAAACCAGACTGCAGCATGCTTGTTTTGTAATTTAATGTCAGCTATACCACCTGAAAGACGGTTACGGAGTGTCGGCCGTCACCGGAGAAAGTGTAATCTTTCTTAGGTTTTTTGGACTTTGCATGAAAGCTTTATGGAGTGGCACTGTCCGAGGTGCTCATTGTTGTGTTGGATTTAAATATTAGCCTATAAAAGCACCAATAAACAAGTCAAATGAATGAATAAATAAAATAAATATGGATTGTTAAATGCCGGTAATGTTTTTACTCAAAAAAAAAATCAATATGTCTTGACAAATGTTTTATAAAAAATAAAATGAGCAATTTTAAACATTTCAGCTATAACCTAGGCCATTATACGATTCAGTTAAATAAGTTGGACATTTAGGGACATGTAACATGTTTCTGTGTTTTCTTTTCTCGGTTATCTTTAATATACTGGGCAGCTGCGCAAAATATTTTCTAAAATGTCAAGCGGGAATGTGTCTATAGCTCGTTAGTTAATTATGAAGAGAAAAAAATAATTAAAATAACAGAAATAAAAGGATAAAAATACAAAGATAAAAAAGCAGCATTTTGCTAAATATAATAGTCCTTTATATGCTTTATATCCTCCTTTGTGTTGTTTCATATTCGTTTTTTATTTAACTTGATGGATTCAATATTTAATGTTTGAATACTGAAACAAATAAAAGCCATCGCTTAAAAGCTTATTTTTTTTTACCATCAACGTGTAGTATTTTTTATATCATTATCAACTTTTGATATAAAACCACTGTGTAATTTAATTTATTGTTAAAAATTAAATAATTTAAGTGCTATATTTTTATAAGTGAAAGTGCCCGCTGACTTTTGAGGCCTGTCCAAAATTATACTTCAGAATCAGAAAGAGCTTTATTGTCAGGTATGTTCACACATACGAGGAATTTGTTTTCGTGACAGAGCTTCTACAGTGCAACAGAATTACAGACAGGACTAAAAAACAGATAAATATATTTTTAAAAGTGAATGCAAATATACAAAATGACAAGTTCTGCCACTATAATAAAAATGCACTATTTTTGGTGCATTATCATTGTTTATTTTTCTGTTATGTACAGAGATTTGAAATATATTATTTATTTTCCCGTAAGTCATTTTCAATCATCACGTTACATTTTGGTCATTTTCCCTCCAAATCAAAATTTGCCCGGAGCCGCGCAACATGACCTCTACTAAATAAATAGGCCTACTAGTGCTGTGACTTGTAGCTATATTTAGCACATATAAGAGAGCAGCATAACATAATTGAAGAATGAAACAGACGACTGACGTAAAACGCTTTTTCGGCTCAGTTGACTTTTATTTCAACTGGGAGCACACAGCGCGCAATGGCATAATGTGAGGCGCGCAGGACGCATACACAGCGCTTAAACTTTTCAAAATATGCGCCTCGCAAAAAGCGCTTTCGGTGATCGGTCCCTTATGCAGCCACATTTTAAAAATATATAAAATAATATTTTTTAATCGTTTAACTGATACCATTAATCGGTTACAAACGCACCCTTTCGGTTAACGGTTAAGCGGTTATTTTGAGCATCCCTATACAGTATATATCGTAGAAAGTCTAAATATCGCAATGTTAGATTGTTCAATATTGTGCAGCCCTACTTTATTTATTTATCATCATAACAATAAAGAATGTGCGTCACGATGGCGCAATGGGAAATGTTTTGGAAAGAAGGTCGCTGGTTCGACTCCTGGCTGGGCCAGTTGGCATTTCTGTGTGGAGTTTGCATGTTCTACCCGTGTTGGTGTGGGTTCCTTCCGGGTGCTCAGTTTTCCCCCACAGTCCAAACACATGCGCTATAGGGGAATTGGGTAAGCTAAATTGGCCGTAGTGTATGTGTGTGAATGCAAGAGCGTATGGGTGTTTTCCAGTGTTGGGTTGCGGCTGGAAGGACATCTGCTGTGTAAAACGTGCTGGATAAGTTGGCGGTTCATTCCGCTGTGGCAACCCCTGATTAAAAAAAGGGACTAAGCCAAAAAGAATATGAATGAATAAATGAATACAGAATATATATACACACACACACACACACACACACACACACACGCATATATATATACACACATATTTATTTATATATAAATATATATATAATGCTATATTATCTTTTTTTTTTACAATATATAGCCTACTATAAAGGTAAATTTTTATTGGTCCAAATATTTGTGTGTGTGTGTGTGTGTGTGTTTTGCAGTGCGTATTAGTTTTTCCGCAGACCCATAAATAAGGCTGTATAGTAATCCAGCAACTCTTCATGTTTATGTATGTGTGTGTTTGTTTATGGCACATGTGTTTCTGCTTTCTGCTGTGTGTGTGTGTGTGTGTGTGTGTGTGTGTGTGTGTGTGTGTTTGTGTGTGTGTGTGTCTGCAGTAATGGGGGTGTTGAGGACTCCCTGTAGTTCCTCTTTCAGACACTTTAATTAGATAAAAGGCGTCTGGATTAAAGGCAGTTCCTTAATGCAAACTTCCCTCCAGTGCGGTGGAGAGTTGATTTATGGGGCATCAGCAGACAGTGCGGCCCAGTCAGGAGCTCCGCAGGTGGGGGAGACAGTAGTCCTGCACCCCCCGCTGACGGAGAACCAGACACCGGCCTGCTGTCACCAACACACACACAGAAGACACGCAGGGAAACACACACACACACACCATCACAGACACACACAGTTTTTCAGTGTTTAAATGCTTGTTTTATGAGGAAAAACAATAGTTATTAGTGATTGTGACTTTGGGGTCTGATTTGCTTGAGAATGATAAATATTCAACCAATGGTGTGAGTTTGGGGCGGGACTATGTGTATGTATCAACCAATGGTAGACAAGGGGAGTGTTCAGGTTTAAATTTGTATTTAAATGTTCAAATTGTGATTTTACTGTGTGCTTTAGTCATTTTTATTAGCTTTTGTCTTAAACACATACAGATATGCGCTTACAGCTCTCTTAATGTAACAAATATAGTCATTTTCAATGTTAAAATACTTATTAGATATGCATAATATTATTTTTTAAGTGTTTAAGAATATTCAGTAAGTGAGTAACTTGTCCAAAATGCAAATGCTTAACCAATAGTGTGAGTCTGGGGCAGGACTATGTGTATGGTCAACCAATGGTAGACAAGGTCTTGAATTTGTATTTAAATGTTTAAATTGTAGTCATTTTGTTTTGTGCTTTTTTTAGGGCTGCAACTAATGATTATTTTAATAATCGATTAATCTATCGATTTTTTTTTTTTTTTTTTTTTTTTGATGAATCGGATAAAAAAAAGAAAAAAGAAAAGCATTAATTTCCAACCCTTTATTCAAAAACAGAACTAATATCTTTTGAAAGTGCACAAACATGTTGCTTTTTGACCATCCCTGAGCTGTTATAATAATAATAATAAAATAAAATAAACTTAGTAGTGTTGTCCTGTAGGGGTGTCAAAATTAATTGTTTCTTCAGTGCACCGCGATGCAGACTCGGACAATTCGGTATCGGTTCAGTAATAATCATAACCGGTTATTATGTACTGACGTCATTTATCTCATATGCGCGATCTCGTAGCTTACTATAGCGAGGAAGGCGAGCGCAAGTATTTAAAACGCTCCAACTACTTAAAAACGCAGAAACTGTGCTCAATTTCACTGCGTGTGTGTTTGCTGGACAGTCTTTCACTGACACTGAACTAGGGTTGGGCCGATAGACGATGCCATCGCCGATGGCCGATAGACATCACGATGCTGAGCCGGCATCGCCGATCCTCCGCCCCGCCCCCATCGCAAACCCACTTGTGAAAAATACACACTCAGGCCCCGTTTACACTTATACAGCTTTGTTTTAAAATGGCATTTTAGAACGAAAATGACCCACGTCCACGCTGGCGTTTCACCTAGCATTTCTGAACAGCCCTCCGTCCACTGAAAACACACATCATGTGACCACACACACACACACACAGACACACACACTGTCATGCGCTCGTCTGAGCTCCAGAGAACAGTGTACGTCGGACAGTTTATCAAGGATGTATCGCTTGATCATGTCTCACTATAGCTGTTAAACGTGATATTTAATTAATCGTGTCTCTATCAAGGGCTTAATTTGTGCCCCGGATCCGGCACCTCTGAAATCTGATCCGGCACCTCATTTTACCGATCTCCCTCCTCAACTGCCCTCCTCCTCTGTCCGCTGTTCATTTTCACTTTCTTCCGCGACTCCCCAACTCTCTTCACTTTCGTCTGCGACACCCCAGCCCCGCTCACTTTCGTCCGAGAGACCTCCGCGCCGCTCACTTTCGTCGGCGACACCCCTCCGCCATCCACCGCACCAAACAAATGACTGACACGGATCACGCTGCCTACTCATGCCAGAGTCCCGCGGAAAAAGTGATTGACAGGTGGTAATTTGTGTGTAACTTATCTTTATTTATTTATGATTTGGTTATGGGTAAAACAAAGACCAGGTAGTTGAAACGGTAGGCTACAAATAATTAATTCACCTCCGTCTATGAAGACGATTACATTGTCCATCGCGATGTTTTACATTAGACATCGTACGATGCTAAATTGGTCAACATCGCCCAACCCTACACTGAACAGCAAAAGCCCCTATTTCACTGCGACTGAGAGAATGAAAGTAAACCTTCATTCTGCGCCCTTTCTGTTGAGCACGAGACCAATCAATGGGGTGTAAGAGAACTTGGTAGACAAGGATCAGAAAGCGAGCGGGATATTTATTATTATTATTATCTTTGTTTATGAATGCTCGTGTTGTTTAAAGGTACAGTTTATATATCTGACTGTTGGTATTAAAGGACAAAATTGTTTTACAAATAGTAAATATATTTATACATTTTAATACAATAATTGCTGTGCTGTGAAGAAAATCTAAAACTGTGTATGGAAAGCATCGTCAATGCACCGTGATGCACCGAGATATCGTATTGAACCGAATCGATGGCATGATAATCGTAACCGAACCGTGAGACCAGTGTAGGTTCACAGCTCTATTGTCCTGTTTTCAATCCAAATAACTGAAACAAAATCTTAAATCAAGATACATACTAGACACATGAAATAGCATAAGAAATTAGGTCTTGTTTTCTGAAAAAAAAAAAACACCTCAAAATTAAGTGATCGTTTGCTTAAAACAAAAAAGACAAATTATTTGCCAATGGGGTAAGAAAAATAATCTGAATGAGATCTCAAACAGAAGTTTTAAGCATCACTTAATTTTCTCATGCCGTTTTTCTTGTCTGTTCTTTATTTAAGATTTTTTAGATATTTGGACTGGAAACGAGACAAAATGACTAAATAAGAAAAGCTTTTTTTTGCAGTGCAGCTATACATGACAACAGATGGAAAAATGAATGATCCAAAACGATGTGAGTGAATATAAACGTGTCTTTGCACTTTGCTTTTGCAAGACTAAAGTAACTATACCACCGCTGCTTTACTTCTTTTATTAATTTTTTCACTGCTGAGTTTAAAATATTCTCTCTGGCCCCGGGAGTGAGTTTTGTTAGGCGACCTTAAGTATTTAAAAATAATATTAAGTGAGTGAGCAACTTGTAAAAAAAAAAATGCAAATGCTCAACCAATGGTGTGAGTTTAGGTGCTGGCTCCAGACAGTGCAAAATACAGACAGTGCAAAATACAACAACATACTCATAAAAAAACAAGACAATGTAAAATTGACAATGTTGACAGCGATACGTACGATGGATAGGTGTACACATAGTTGTGGGCAGTATTGTTTTAAGTATGGATTTGTTAAAGTGCAGTGCATGCTACATCTTGATGGTGTGCAGTGTGGGGTATGGAGGAGTTTGTGTGGGGTGTGTTGAGTGTTCATCAGCCTGATAGTCTGAGGGAAGAAACTTTCCTTCAGTCGGCTGGTGCGTGACCGGATGCTGCAGAACCGTCTGCCTGAGGGTAGCAGAGAGAAAAGTCTATGGCTTGGGTGGCTGGAGTCGCTGATGATTCTCTTGGCTTTCCTCATAGACCTCCTGGTATAGATGTCCTGGAGGGAGGGAAGCTCACCTCCTACTACACGTCCAGCAGTTCGCACGATCCTATGTAGACCTTTGCGATTGCTGCTGGTGCTGTTTCCGTACCAGGTGGTGATGTAGCCAGTCAGGATGCTCTCCACAGTGCAGGTGTAGAACAAGCGGAGGATGTGGGGGCTCATTCCAAACCTCCTGAGACGCCTGAGGAAGAAGAGGCGTTGTTGTGCCTTCCTCAGCACTGCGTCTGTGTGGGCAGTCCATGTCAGATCCTCAGCGATGTGTACTCCAAGAAACTTGAAAGTGCTGACTCTCTCCACTGGTGTCCCGTTGATGGTGATGGGAGTGTGTTCTTTCTTCTCTCTCCTGAAATCCACCACCAGCTCCTTGGTTTTGCTGATGTTGAGTGAGAGGTGGTTTTCCTGACACCACTGCGTCAGAGCGTGCACCTCCTCTCTGTAGGCCGTCTCATCATTATCGGTGATTAGGCCAACCACCGTTGTGTCATCAGCAAATTTAACCATGACATTGGAGCTGTGTTTGCATGTACAGTCATGTGTGTACAGGGAGTACAGGAGTGGGCTGAGAACACAGCCCTGTGGAGCACCAGTATTGAGGATCAGTGTGGATGAGGTGATGTTGTTCATTGTGACGTCATTCTCACTCGAGGAAATGTCAAAGTAAAGCTGTACGGGTCGTTCACATATCTTATGAGAAGCACATCTCACAAAACAGATGGTTTATACACATAAATACTTGTGTATAAATGTTCAATACTAATCTTTCTATGAACAGGATTTGATTATAACTGCTGATCAATGATAGTGAGAAATAGCCAACTGTAACGTCTGTGATTATATAAAATAAATGCAACATATATGAACATATACAGACCCTTACAGTCTCCGATATGTTACCAATTACAGATAAACTACACACAGCATACATTTAGTCCTTATTAGGGTTTAAAAACAACACGCAACATATATCCAAGTCAGTGCAAACCTCTCATCTGTATCTTTAATCTTCACCAGCACATGTAGTCTCTGTTAGAGAGTAATTCCGTCATTCTGAGTTCATAATAGTCCAAAAGCTGATGATAATAGTTAAACATGGCAGTTTATTCATGTTTTAGATTGCTGAAAGAAACATTTGCTCCTTTGTTCATTCCGGCTTCTCCTTTGTCTTTTCGGGCTTCACTCTCACGTTTGTCCGTTTCTGAAAGGATCAGATGTCAGAAGAACTTAAATAGTTACGCACACGTTATTATCATCAGCTCAAGAAGTTTGTTATTTCAAATATAGACGTGCGCACGAGCGATCGCAAGCTCTCTGGAGAAAGTGAAACTGCTCGCGCTTTTAGACGGCCTCATAAAACAACAGGACACAGCAGATTTTGTTCTTCTTGGCTTTGTGGCTGTTCATCAAAACGACAACAAGGCCTGTTTGAGCTCGGGCCGACCGAGGCTCATTATTAAATAAACATAGTATTGTGGTGTAATGTCTCGGCTGTGTATTCAAAAATGGCGATTCCTTTGTTTTCATTCTCCTGGCTTGTGCACAAGCTAGTGATGTATCTCTGTAAACCAATAGCGTTCAACCTATTGGTACCTATTGGTACCCCTTTGTTGTGCTAGGTACCCTTTCAAATGGGTACCCAAAAGGTGGTACGGTACGGTTTGCTTTTTGGTACTTTTTGACTGTGGTAACGTCCATAAAAATGTATCGTACCCTACCAGTCAGTGGAAACAGATATTAAACCCAGGCTTAAAATAATATATGGATTCGCTTAATTATTTTTGTTTTTGTAATTTTTCATTTATTAAAATAACATTAAAGTTTCAGATTACTGAGGTATTAGCTTTTCGTTAGAATTTTAAAAGTTCTCATTTATTTATGCTGTTTTGCTAAATATGCTCTTTTCTGAGTGATGTTTGTCACTTTTAGGGGGTCTTTATGTGTCACCATTTCACACAAAAATCTGAACACTCTTTACAGTTTTTTCCAATTGCTAACACACAATTTTTCAAACTAGTCTGGTTTTATCAAAATACTTAACACAATTCACAAAACCACACACCCAAACTGCAAAATACCTCATATATCCTGCAAAATGAAGCACTGCAACCGAAACTACACATAGCATTATCAAAATCAAACTTTTGCATGAAATGGCACACACTTCATTCATATTACCAGATTTTTGCCTAACCAGCTACACACTGCTGGGCATAATGAAAAGCACCACCAAATTTAGAATGCTTTGCCATAATACTAAAATATGTATCAGATTGTTCACATGCACAGAACTATTTGCAGATACACACACATGCTGTTGCAATATTTTTTATTTATATTTATTTTATTATTTTATTAATATTTATAATATTTATAATTATTTTATTTATATTTATTTTATTTATTTATGTTTATTTTATTTATATTTATATTTATTTATATTTATTTTATTTATTTATATTTATTTTATATATATATATATATATATATATATATATATATATAGGGCTTGGATGATGCAAGCTAAATATTTAATATATACATTGCTCAGGACACTTGTACAGTTCATGAATGTCATACACTAAGTAAACAGGTGTCACCCAACTGATACACTATGACATGGGGTATACTACACGTGTACTACATGAAATTTTGGGTGCTAGGGATGCTCATTTCGGTTAATTTTACTTACCGACAACCGCTGCTTATTAACCGGATATTAACCGGTTAATATATATTATTATTTGAAAAAAAAATTGACGTGTCTATTTCGTGTGACACATCAAATATTGCATTTTAAAATACTGATTTATTTTAACATGCAAACAGCAGCATACATAACAGACCATCTTTACGCACCTGTATGTTTCCAACAGCATAGAAAAAAAAGATTAAACTAAATAAAAATAATAAAATAAATAGTCTTGCCCTAGATATTTTTCACTTAAGCGACACATTTAAATTACAAAACGAAAACACTGAACCCTTTTTAAGAACCGGCAAAGGCTGTTTGTTCAATCATGTTTTTTTTTTTTCTGTCAAAAAAAATATCAGGCTACCTCAAATCGATCGCTCCACAGAAAATATACATTTAATTAATGCTCCGCTGTTATTATTATGTTACAAAAACCTTTTTAACATTATAGTAGAAGTCATTAGCCTAAAGATTATGTCATAAAGACTTATTTCCTCCGTCTCACTCTTCTCGCTCACCGTTCATGTGCGCGCAATGCATGTGATGAAAGACAATAGCTGCTTTTCCACTATCGTGCCAAACCGTTCTAAGAACACTTCGGTACGTTTAGGGTTGTTTCTCCACTGAGCCTGAAACGGCGCGGCACGATTACAAACCGTTCTCGGCAGGGTTAGACAACCGTGCTGAACTGTGCCGACAGATTCTGTGTGTTGACGTCACGGCTCTGTTGCCACCACATTTGGCTCAGCGGAAGCGCGCTAGTTATCAGACATCCACAAGTAAACTACACTACATTTAACATGAAAAACCGATACAGGTCTAAACCATACCGTTTGCAAAGGGTTTTAAAACCACAGAGCAGTCTCTGGCAGAGAAGGGAGTCACTGGCCCACCACATTCTTACGAACATATTTTATTTATCAAAGTTATTATTTAATTGACTTGAATATAGTTACCCGTGTATAATTACGAACCCGCAATCTAAAATCATAAAATAATAAAATAGCCTATATTGTTTTACTTGTGGCTTGAGCTTCATTAATTTGATTGACATCCTAGGCAGAGATGTTTATTTTGTCTGACTAAACGTGAGCTTATGGCATGCCGTGCTGTATTTGGAAGCACAAAACTCGCTCTGAGAACTTTACCAATGAGCAGGGCCAGACGGAATCTGCGGAAGTTTTTCGCTATTTCTGCGGAGAATTTTGGTAAAAATCTGCGGATTTTTGCGGAATTATTTTGGGAGTATCATAACTAAAACCTTAATATGTGAAATAAAAAGTAATATCTTTTTAACTTGTATTTAATGTTTAAAATGCAAATCCAATTAGATTAACTGTAAATAGTTAACTTTAAGTAAATAAACAGAATTAATAATGGGCTAAAAATCTGCGGAAATCTGCGGAAAATCTGCAAAAAATCTGCGGAATTCTGCGCGCGCAGATTCCGTGTGGGCCTACCAATGAGTACATGCACTGCTGAAAACCCTTTTTTTTTCTGCTGCGCATCGAATAAAGAAACGCTTAAGATGGCTATATCCATACAACACAAACTTGCAGACTCCTTGAACAATAAGGGAATAATTGCACTTTTTAATTCAAAAAACAGACTGCAACATGCTTGTTTTGTAATTTAATGTCAGCTATACCACCTGAAAGACGGTTACGGCGTGTCGGCCGTCACCGGAGAAAGTCTAATCTTTCTTAAGTTTTTTGGACTTTGCATGAAAGCTTTATGGAGTGGCACTGTCCGAGGTGCTCATTATTGTGTTAGATTTAAATAATAGCCTATAAATGCACCAATAAACAAGTCAAATGAACGAATAAATAAAATAAATATGGATTGTTAAATGCCGGTAATGTTTTTACTCAAAAAAAAAAAAATCAATATGTCTTGACAAATGTTTTATAAAAAATAAAATGAGCAATTTTCAACATTTCAGCTATAACCTAGGCCATTATACGATTCAGTTAAATAAGTTGGACATTTAGGGACATGTAACATTTTCTGTGTTTTTTTTTTTCTCGATTATCTTTAATATATACTGGGCAGCTGCGCAAAATATTTTCTAAAATGTCAAGCGGGGAATGTGTCTATAGCTCGTTAGTTAATTATGAAGAGCAAAAAATAATTAAAATAACAGAAATAAAAGGATAAAAATACAAAGATAAAAAGAGCAGCATTTTGCTAAATATAATAGTCCTTCATATGCTTTATATCCTCCTTTGTGTTGTTTCATATTCGTTTTTTATTTAACTTGATGGATTCAATGTTTAATGTTTGAATACTGAAACAAATAAAAGCCATCGCTTAAAAGCTTATTTTTTACCATCAACGTGTAGTATGTTTTATATCATTATCAACTTTTGATTTAAACCACTGTGTCATTTAATTTATTGTTAGAAATGAAATAATTTAAGTGCTATATTTTTATAAGTGAAAGTGCCCGCTGACTTTTGACAAGGCCTGTCCAAAATTATACTTCAGAATCAGAATCAGAAAGAGCTTTATTGTCAGGTATGTTCACACATACGAGGAATTTGTTTTCGTGATAGAGCTTCTACAGTGCAACAGAATTACAGACAGGACTAAAAAACAGATAATAAATATATTTTTCAAAGTGAATGCAAATATACAAAATGACAAGTTCTGCCACTATAATAAAAATGCACTATTTTTGGTGCATTATCATTGTTTATTTTTCTGTTACGTACAGAGATTTGAAATATATTATTTATTTTCCCGCCAGTCATTTTCAATCATTACGTTACATTTTGGTCATTTTCCCTCCAAATCAAAATTTGCCCGGAGCCACGCAACATGACCTCTACTAAATAAATAGGCCTACTAGTGCTGTGACTTGTAGCATTAGGCCTATTTAGCACATATAAGAGAGCAGCATAACATAATTGAAGAATGAAACAGACGACTGAGGTTAAACGCTTTTTCGGCTCAGTTGACTTTTATTTCAACTGGGAGCACACAGCGCGCAATGGCATAACGTGAGGCGCGCAGGATGCATACACAGCGCTTAAACTATTCAAAATATGCGCCTCGCAAAAAGCGCTTTCGGTGATCGGTCCCTTAAGCAGCCACATTTTAAAAATATATAAAATAATATTTTTTAATCGTTTAACTGATACCATTAATCGGTTACAAACGCACCCTTTCGGTTAACGGTTAAGCGGTTATTTTGAGCATCCCTGTTGGGTACATACCTGTTCTCCAGTCTAAAGGTCCGGATGACAGAGGCGACAGTAAAACGACTCAAGTTTGGCTGCACTCTCTGTCCAACCTCACGCATTGTCAGCCCATGATCATAGACATGATCTATGTTGCTCTGATTTCATTTGAAAGTGTTTGTCTTTTTTGGCCATGAAGTCCTCTACCTACTCTACCCCTACTTCTCACTCTTCCTCCCCCTCTTATTCTCAACCTCCCTCTTCCTCTCTCTGCAATAGAGTGGAGGAACTAACCTCAATTTGTATGCAAAAACCCGGAAGCGAGTTAGCATTTTAGCAGTTCCGGTTCCCTCGTCCCAAAGTCAATGGGTTTTTTCAATGGGATTTCAATTAAATCGCTTAAATAAGGTTCGTGGCTAACACAAGCTCAAGATACTTTCACGTTTTATTCTGCGACATAAAACACATCAGTTACATCACACTCTTGATTTTTTAAATCGGTTATGCTTCTTTAAAAAGACTGTTGCTATCAAGTTGCTAAATGGGACTACAGGCGGCATCGGAGACATTATACGTCATCCAGCTGATCTGAGGTGCGTTTCCCAAACAACGACGTAACTTGCGGCTGAACTATCATAGTACGATGCATCGTTTGGGAGAAAAAAAACGATGTAGTGACGAGTGTTTCCCAAAACCGGTAGTTTCTCTGTCGCAGATCTGTCATTTGAACCACTTTAGTTATAACGTAAATCGCCTATAAAACGGGGTGGAGTAACTACTTCTTTAGAGAAGAACCCCATAATTTCTTTGTGCAAATTATATTGTTTTACACGCACACGCATTTGAAATAAAATCCAATATTAGTTTTGGTAAAAAACATGCACTCGCTTTCCATATTAACTGAAATATATGTATATGGCAGATATAGAGCCTGTGTTTGCTTTACTAATATTATTGAGAACATTACATATTCTATTCTAAAACACAAAATCACTTACAAAAGCGAACACTATTCTAATATCATATATAAATCATATAAATAAATAAATAATGAGGCGATTTATTAAGAAATTAAATTTAATATTTATTATTTATTAGAAAATGCTATTTTAATAATAATATTAATGATGATGATGATGATTATTAAGTAGGATATTGTTTATTTGTTTTTTGAAAAGTCTGCTTTTACAATTTTATCATGTGCAAACCACTGCAGATATGCTCTAACGAACAGGCCCATGTCACATACAGTACAGATACTTGAGAAATAACCTACTATAAATTAAAAGCATTAACGTATGCTATGTTTTTTGTTTTCACAAGCTTTGGAGACGCAACATAAATTCCGCTTTTAAATAATAGGTCACCTATAGCTTTTGTCATGAGGCAAAAATGACATCAATGTTTTTAAAGTGCACTACGAAGGGAGCACAATTGTAAACATAAAGATCGCTAAAACTGAACTGTAAAAATACTTTGAAAGCAAATTACACCTAAGAGAGATGACCTTAATGCTTTTTTATTTTTAATAATTCCAACTTTGAATGTTAGAATGTTCTTAATGAATAGGGCATAGGGAGGATAAGTGGGAATAGAACACAGCCAGGAACTATGTTTCTAACTACAGCTCCAGAGGTGTCGTTTCAAGTGCTCGAGTTTGCGACGCAGTTTGCGAATGTTCGTTGGAGCGATAGATTTGGGAATTGGCAAATCAACAAACTATCTTTGTAACGACGGAACTTGCGACCTTAGTTGGCTAACAATGGTTTTGGGAAACGCACCCCTGGTCTGAAACGCAGCCCGCTTGCGTTGCGCATCTGGATTGGTCTGTTATTTAAGTATTTTCTTGAATAGTATTTTATTGTTTGTAGTATTTTTCTAATTGGGAATTCATATTGTGGAGATAATGCCTTCACTTGTAAAGACAGTTTAATGTTTTTAATCATTTATTTTAATTAAACGATATTATGGGGATACTGCTCATCAGTGCAGCCTGTTTCTTTCCTCCTCTCAGTAATGCAAACGTGTGAATAAATGTGTAAAAATCCATACATATTAACTGTCATTTTAACTGTCATTTGATCAAAGGATTTTACATCTGCTTTTGTCTTCATCTGAACACATTTAACTCTGTCATAACTGCAATATTTACACTCCTCCTTAAAATTTATAGCATATGTGACTGTATGGGCTGCTTTTCGCTGTACTTCGTGACCAAAAAAAAGAATATTGCATGTTGTTCTGTGTCCATGATGGAACTTGCAGGCATTTGATAGACTTGTCCCTCACGCCTAATTTCTGTCGTCTATTACTAAGGTAAGCGGGCTGTATGCAGGTGGGTGATACACTTATTTAAACGTGTTTTATGATAATACTATGTAGGCACATTTGTACATACAGTTGTAAAACTTTTACAACAATTGTAAAGCAAAACAAAACGTTTCCTACGTAAAAAAAACTATGCAAAAGGCATGTAGGTGAGTGTTTTTGTGTATTTATGTGTTCATAATATGTAGCTTGGATAATACGATAAACCGAGAGATTAAATCTTTGTCATAGACCATAATTCTAAAAAATAAGCTTGAAAAGTTGTCATTAGCAGGGTGGTGCTGACGTCACAGGCGAGCACCCCGAAGGGACTATAGTCCGTTTATAGTCTAATGTTAGCTTTTTAGTTCTTGCGTTTGCATTTAAGATCTAAAAGTGCTAAAAGTTGTATTTTCGTGTGTGGAGTATCCAGCTGGACAAAACGTGTAAGTGTGATGAACAGTGTTTGAACACAGAGCTTATTATTTGCAATCTTCGAAAAGCCTATGGGAAATACTATGGGGATTTTCAAGGGAACCAGTTTTGTGCTAGCAGCCGATTGGCCTATAAGGTGACGTCATAGATCCTCCACTCTATGTGTTCAATTGTTGTTGTAAAAAGGTTCTCACCTGTTGTCTCTTCATAGTGGTGTCAATGAGGTGTTTGGCCATGTGGCACATGTAATTGGTCAATTAGCTCATG
Organism: Danio kyathit; assembly: GCA_903798195.1. Taxonomy (NCBI): domain Eukaryota; kingdom Metazoa; phylum Chordata; class Actinopteri; order Cypriniformes; family Danionidae; genus Danio; species Danio kyathit. The sequence goes on from LR812539.1 coordinate 5,987,762, forward strand.
TGGTGTCATTTTGAATGGCAGTGTTTTGAAATGGCAAACATGTGACTTTGTCAGATTGTTGTGTCTTATGCTGTGGTCACACTGGACTTTTCTCCCCATAGACTTCCATTCATACGCACTCGAATGCGTCAGACAGGAAACGCAGGGTCATGCGTCAAGTTTTGCATTTCGCTGCGATGCAAAGTTCAAGCTTGGTGAACTCTGACCTGCGAAATCGCATCACTTGACCGCGTGAGACCAATCGAGGATCAAAACATGACCTTTCTGAACAGAAATTTAAAACATGGAGCAATCACTCGCTTTTTAAATATGTCTAATCATCTTGTTTAATCCTGCCCCTTTTCGCAGCGCCGTATGACAGGGGCAGACCACATGGGAAAACTAGGTTGCTGTTGGAAGTGGTGTTAGAGAGGCCAACAGGGGGCGCTCAACCTGTGGTCTGTGTGAGTCCTAATGCCCCAGTAAAAGTGAAGGGGACACTATACTGTCAGTGGGCGCCGTCTTTCGGATGAGACGTTAAAACCAAGGTCCTGACTCTCTGTGGTCATTAAAAATACCATGGCACTTCTCGTAAAGAGTAGGGGTGTAACCCCAGTGTCCTGGCCAAAGTCCCTCAATCGGCATTTACCCATCATGGCCTCCTAACCATCCCCATCCTCCGAATTGGCTCAATCAATGACTATGTTTACATGGACACCAATAATTCGATTTTAATGCGATTAAGACAATACTCTGATTAAGAGTCTACCATGTAAACAGCGATTTTTGATTAATTTAATCAGATTAAGATCATAATCGAACTAAAGAGAAATCGAATTAAGACATGTGGAGTATGCCGATCTTAATCGCATTATTAAAGTGCAGGACATACATGTAAACACCTTAATCGAACTATTATCCTCATGTAGGACTTTAAGCCGCTTTTTGCAACAGGGTAGTCCACACACACACACCCAGACACACACACACGCACGGCTGATTGACACTTTGCACCTATCGAGTCAGTGCAGACCACAGACACTTGCATCGTGAAATGCGGAGTTTTTTTTCTTCCATTCAGCATGCGGTATGAACTTACATTAAAACAACTCTTCCAGCTGTTCATAGTTGCATCCAATATCTCGTTTGTCACGTTGGGCTTTAATGACATATTCGTGAATGAAAGTTAAAGTGCGAAACTGCAGTTAAAGTCGACAAATCAAAAATGAAACACCCGAAATTACATGAAACGCCAGAGGAAATGCGGATAGCGCGGTGACGCAATGACGATAATAGAATTATGTGCTGTAACATGTAAAACGCGATCGTGAAAGGAACATTCAAAAAGCAACTCATGTAAACACCTTAGTCTTATTATTCTCTTAATTAGATTAAAGCAAATAATTCGATTACTGATGTCCACGTAAACGTAGTCAGTGTCTCTTTACTCCACCAATAGCTGGTGTGTGGTGAGCGCACTGGCGCCGTTGTCCTGTGGCTGCCGTCGCATCATCCAAGTGGATGCTACACACTGGTGGTGGTGTGGAGAGACCCCACTCATGATTGTGAAGTGCTTTGTGTGTATGACCATACACAATAAATGCGCTATATAAATATACATTACATTACATTACATTGCAAGCTCAAACTCTAGTCTAGTGGGACCGCAGCTTAATGCAGAGAACTGTTTTCAGTGCATTTCAAAAGTGTCATTTTGAAATGCAAAATGTGTGTGAAGCAGAAAATGTGTTTAGACTTTTGGAGACTTGAGAAGAAGATTTGCTCTCTGTGTGTCAGTTTAAATAATTGGGCTGTGCATGTCATTTTAGTGTGTTAGCAATTAGGAAAAACTGTAAATACTTCTACTCATTCCTGTGCACATATTAGGAGCCTGAACACACACACACACACACACACACACACACACACACAAAAGTACAACAAAAAAGTGTGTGTCCGTCTCTCTTTCACACACACTTACACACACGGTGAGCTGATGTTGTTGTACTTTTGTTGTTGTGTTATGTGTGTGTGTGTGTGTGTGTGTGTCTGAGAGAGAGAAAGAGAAAAAAAACACACACTGAGCTGATCTTGTTGTACTTTTGTGTGTGTGTCTGTGTGTGTCTGTTTCCTCACTGTAATTTATAGCAATCCAGAGAGGAATTCACACAAGTCAGCTTTTCCCCGTCTGCAGCCAGAAAACACAACTGTCTGTCTTTCTCTGTCTGTGTGTGTGTGTGTGTGTGTGTGTGTGTGTGTGTGTGTGTGTGTGTGTGTGTGTGTGTGTGTGTGTGTGTGTGTGTGTGTGTGTGTGTGTGTGTGTGTGTGTGTGTGTGTGTGTGTGTGTCAGGTTTCTGGGCTCCGTCTCATCACACACACAGCATTTTTGAGTCCTGTGAGCTCCTGTTTTCCCATCCAGCCTCTTGCATAATTCTCCGGTCATTTATAGATGCTTGTCTTTATGGTGTGTGACGGTCTGTGGATTTGGGCTGTTTGCTTCTGATTTGAGAAGTTTGCATGTCGGGATGTGAGTAAAAGACCGTTCACACCACTGATTATGCATGTCTGTAGATTTTAGATTATTTTCATTCATTCGTTTTCCTTTGGCTTGGTCCTTTATTCATTAGGGGTCACCACAGTGGAATGAACCACCAACTATTCCAGCATATGTTTTACACAGCGCATGCCCTTCTAGCTGCAACCCAGTACTGGGAAACACCCATACACACATTCTCACACACTCATACACTACGGCAAATTTAGCTCACCCAATTCCACTATAGCGCATGTGTTTGGACTGTGGGGGAAACTGGAGCATCCGGAGGAAATTAACGACACGGGGAGAACATGCAAACTCCACACAGAAATGACAACTGACCCAGTCGGGACCTGAACCAGCGACCTTCTTGCTGTGAGGCGATTGTGCTACCCACTGAGCCATCGTGTTGCCCTTTAGATTGTTTTGTTCAAATTTTCACATTTTTTTGAAACTTTTTATTTAAGATTTTTTAATATATTTTTTACAGAACAACCCCTTCCCCACCAATTCAACTTCTTACAGATGAGAAATAAATAAATAAATAGTTTTATAATGAAATGATAAAAAAAAAAAAAATCAATAAAAAAAAAACAATAAAAATAAATAAAAAGGTATTGCCATCATAATTACTTTTCAGGGGATACATTTGTACATCAAGTTACACTGTGTTACATTCTTGTTACCTCAAATTACAGTGATGATAGGTTAAATAACGTCTGACTATTGTTACGATCCTTAATGGAAATATGTCTAGGGAATTTAAAGGAGTAACAAGAGATAAACAAAGTATAAAACTGGCGATGAAGAGGGCAAGAGAAAAGACAAAACAACGAATTAGCACCGCAAAAGATTTATTGCTCCCACAGTATTTACAATATTTACAAACAATAAGATAAAGTTGAAAAGAACCAAGACAATCGGGAGAGGGAACTGAAAGTTGCGCTATTAAATCAAAGAAATAAATATAACAAAAATATTCCCTAAATCTCCTCCCCAATCCTCTAAATAAGAAAATATGAAAAGAAAAGTATTCAGCGCAAAAGCGCCCTGAACTTACACTAACTAATAAATAAAAATACAAATTAGCGCACTTCGCTAACTAGTGTGTCTATACATCAATAATCCTGCGTGCAAAGTATGTATGTCACGTGACTTACTATGTTGTTCCAGATCTCCCTTGTCTGCAAGTCACAACAGGTTTTGAATGGAACATTAGCGGACTAAAGATGTGAAAACACACAAATAAACTCTAACAACGGACAACTCAAACAGATCTCACTCAAAGTCAACATTAGTAAATCTCACTCAAAGTCAACATTATATCAGCTACAAACGCACACGGACACCACCAAACAGACAACACGCCAACCTACAACAATAGCCTCTGATCTCTTCCCGTTGCCGCTTCAGATTTAAAGGGCTCTGCAACGCTTGCGATTGGCAGAGAGAGAAATCGTCGTCACGACGCAGATTAGGATTGGCAGTCCTGTAAGCCAATGGTGCTCCGAAGTAGGCGGTACCTGTAAAAATGACAGGGCACGGAGAGAGAGAAGAGAAACAGAGACAGTAAGAACACACACGCACCAAAACAGTGTGCAATGCATAACACTTTACATATCTAGATATGTCGCAATACTTTTCCACCTCTTCAGAAAAAGTTCACATTTTCTAATCTCACAATTTCTTTGTTTTGTTCTCAGAAGTCTGGGTTTACTTAAATCTCACAATTTTTACTTCTCTCAATTCAGAGTTCAGATTTTACAATTTTAACTTTTTTTCTCCCCACAGAATGCCGTTTACATCTCACGACTTTTTTTTTTCTCTGAATTTCAAGATTAAATTTCACAATTTTCATGTTTTTTTTTACTAATGCTGCGTTCATACCAGACGCGTCAAGCGCGAGTGATTTACATGTTAAGTCAATGCAAAGACGCGAATAGACATCCTGCGGTGCGATATACGCTAATTAGGGGACGCGAATAACGCGGCACGAGTTGAGCGTTTTGCGCAATTGATGCACTTCACGCATGAATTGCTGGAGTTAAAAAATCTGAACTTCAGCGGACATTAGCGCCGTATTATTCAATTAGGAGCTTGCTCTTGTAGGGGCGTGATTATGACGTAGCGCCTGATGTTGTTGTCTTGGGGGAATATCCCCCTACCAACACCAGACAACAGCTCATCAAACTGGACTCAGCTCAGTCTGAAGCACCACTGAAAGCTTCCAACATCCAGGTATAGTTTCTGGAGAAGTTGATGAACTCACAGGGCTGGGTGCACCTCAGAATGGATCTAGTGGATTCAGACACGGCTCCAAATGAATCGACGCTGTTTTTCAGCCTTCCTAAAGCACATAAACACAGCTATTCTCTCAATATATGAATTCCCATGTTTGTAAACATTCAGGATGTGCACGCAGCGAGGTTGCAGAAAAAACCTGGAGCGTTAACATTTACAGCGAGGGAATGACATCCGATGCAGTACAGAGTTTGTTGTTGTCTTAGAAATATGTTATATTGATTACATGTTCAGCGTATTATACCAGCTTGTCACCCAGTGATGAGCAAAGTGATTCAGCAAAATTAATGTTAAAGTGAGCGGCGTTCATCTGACAGGTCCATCTGCGATAGCACCCTCCCAATGGATATTGGATAGCATGAAATGGCCAAGCATCCAGCCCGAAATATACAACTATCTCATTGAAACTCCAAGTGATTTTACAAGAGAGAAGTTAAAGGCCTACAAGTCTTTGGATGCCTACAATGTTGTTCTGTGTGGTCATGTGCAAGAAATAATGTTCCATAATCACCAGATTCAAAACTTTGTAGTGCTAAAAACCAAGGTTCTGTCTAGTCAAAAACAAGGAAAGAAGACACGAGGCTTGGGTAATCATCAACAATCATCAACTGCATTCTGACAGCGAACTGCACCTGTACAGCAGGGTATGTGAACGCACACTTTCACGTTTCATTCTTTGCATTCAGTGTCCGCAGTTTAAATAACCATATGTTTTGCTGAAATCATTGCTGCAATCAAAAATGAGTAATGTGTATGATTCAGCATAGCGTGAACTGACCTGATATGAAATGAAAACTAAAGAGTCGAGCATTTATAATTAGGTCCTCACTCCACTCAGCTCCCTTTTAGCCAAAGACGTCTGCGGTTGGCATTAAAATCCGTGTGGTGTATGCTAAAAGTTCTATTTTTGGACTTCGAATTCGACTTTGGATTTCGAATTTGGCATCCTACCACACAACACCACATGTTTGCTATTGCGACTGGTCTCTTTCTGTAACCGTGTGGCGTCATGTGTGACGTAGGTTGGTAATTCGTCTATAAAATCCTTGTTAGCCATTTACCAACGAAGCTTCCGACTGAGCCAATCCCAGTTTGACAAGAGAAGACAAGAGAAAAGCTCCTGATTGGTTAACGCGGCTCGAATGTCCGCTGAAGTTCAGATTTTCCGACTCAAGCGATTCGCGCATTAAGTGCGTCAATCGCGCAAAACGCTCAACTCACACCGCAGGATGTCTATTCGCATCTTTGCATTGACTCAACATGTAAATCACTTGCAATTGGCGCTTCTTCTGCGTTTGGTGTAAATGCAGCATAAGAGTTTACATTTTAACTCTTTCCACATGACCCCCACACCCCACCCCATTTTTACTTTTTCCCCCCCTCAGAATTCAGTTTACATTTCACAGTTTTTAATTAATTTTAATTGTTTTTTTTATTCCATGTTTACCATCAACTTTTGTCCTCAAATTTCTTGTTTACTTCTCACAATATTGACTCCTTTTTTTCAGTTTTGAGTTTGAATTACAATTTGTCCTACAGTTTTCATTTTTAATTTTTTTTTTTTTACCAACAGAATTTTGTGTTTACATTTTAGGTTTGTTTTAAGATGTCCGTATAAAACCCGTCATTGCATATTTTATGAATCTCATAGTTTGCTTCAACCTAAGTTCCATAGACAATATCATTGGTATTTGTTTCTTTTTAAATGTGCTTATTTTAGTTTCCCTTCTTATTTAAAGCAATTTTTGTTCCATTAACCTCTTTATATTCTCTTAAACATACTCTATGGGTCAAAAGTTTGGGGTCAGTTTTTTTTTTCATGTTTTCTTTTTAAAGAAAATGATTCTGTTCATCGAGGCGACATTTATTAATTCTGAACAAATTGTTCAATTGTTAAATATTTATTCAAATTTTAAATAAGTGCTTATTGTATGTAGTTTCAAATGGAATTATTAACCCAGTTATTATTGCTTCTATTACTATTACATTAATAATAATAATAATAATAATAATAATAATGTTAATAATAATAATAATACTGTTAATTAATAATAATGTTACTATTAATAATACTGTTAATAATAATAATGTTAATAATAATAATGTTAATAATAATAATGTTAATATTAATAATACTGTTAATAATAATGTTAATAATTATAATATTAATAATAATACGGTTAGTAATAATAATGTTAATAATAATACTGTTAATAATAATAATAATAATGTTAATAATAATAATGTTAATAATAATAATAATACTGTTAATAAAAATAATGTTAATAATAATAATGTTAATAATAATAATAATACTGTTAATAATAATAATACTGTTAATAATAATACTGTTAATAATAATACTGTTAATAATAATAATAATGTTAATAATAATAATAATAATGCTGTTAATAATAATACTGTTAATAATAATAATAATGTTAATAATAATAATAATGTTAATAATAATAATAATAATAATGATGTTAATAATAATAATAATAATGTTAATAATAATAATGTTAATAATAATACTGTTAATAATACTGTTAATAATAATAATGATACTGTTAATAATAATAATGTTAATAAATAATAATGTTAATAATAATAATACTAATAATAATAATGTTAATAATAATACTGTTAATAATAATAATGTTAATAATAATAATAATACTGTTAATAATAATAATGTTAATAATAATAATAATGTTAATAATAATAATTGTAATAATAATAATAATAATAATAATAATAATGTTAATAATAATACTGTTAATAATAATAATAATAATGTTAATAATAATGTTAATAATGTTAATAATAATAATGTTAATAATAATAATGTTAATAATAATAATAATGTTAATAATAATAATGTTAATAATACTGTTAATAATAATACTGTTAATAATAATATGTTAATAATAATAATAATGTTAATAATAATAATACTAATAATAATGTTAATAATAATACTGTTAATAATAATAATGATACTGTTAATAATAATAATGTTAATAATAATAATGTTAATAATAATATAATGTTAATAATACTAATAATAATAATACTGTTAATAATAATACTGTTAATATAATAATGTTAATATAATAATGATACTGTTAATAATAATAATGTTAATAATAATAATGTTAATAATAATAATAATGTTAATAATAATAATGTTAATAATAATAATGTTAATAATAATAATGATAATGTTAATAATAATAATGTTAATAATAATAATAATGTTAATAATAATAATACTAATAATAATAATGTTAATAATAATAATGTATAATAATAATGTTAATAAATAATAATGTTAATAATAATAATACTAATAATAAATGTTAATAATAATACTGTTAATAATAATAATGTTAATAATAATGATATACTGTTAATAGTAATAATGTTAATAATAATAATAATGTTAATATAATAATACTATATAATAATGTTAATAATAATAATAATGTTAATAATAATACTGTTAATAATAATAATAATAATGTTAATAATAATGTTAATAATGTTAATAATAATATGTTAATAATAATAATGTTAATAATACTGTTAATAATAATACTGTTAATAATAATAATGTTAATAATAATAATAATGTTAATAATAATAATACTAATAATAATACTGTTAATAATGATACTGTTAATAATAATAATGTTATAATAATAATGTTAATAATAATAATAATAATAATATAATGTTAATAATAATAATAATGTTAATAATAATACTGTTAATAATAATAATATCTTAATAATAATAATTTAATAATATAATACTAATATAATAATGTTAATAATAATAATAATAATAATACTGTTAATAATAATAATAATGTTAATAATAATACTGTTAATAATAATAATAATAATGTTAATAATAATAATACTGTTAATAATAATAATAATGTTAATAATAATGTTAATAATGTTAATAATAATAATGTTAATAATAATAATGTTAATAATACTGTTAATAAATACTGTTAATAATAATAATGTTAATAATAATAATAATGTTAATAATAATAATACTAAATAATACTGTTAATATTAATACTGTTAATATAATAATGTTAATATAATAATGATACTGTTAATAATATAATGTTAATAATAATAATAATGTTAATAATAATTACTAATAATAATACTGTTAATAATAATACTGTTAATAATAATGTTAATAATAATAATGATACTGTTAATAATAATAATGTTAATAATATAATGTTAATAATAATAATACTAATAATAATAATGTTAATATAATAATGTTAATAATAATAATGTTAATAATAATAATGTTAATAATAATAAATAATAATAATGTTAATAATAATAATACTGTTAATAATAATAATGTTAATAATAATGCTGTTAATAATAATAATGTTAATAATAATAATAATGTTAATAATAATAATACTAATAATAATAATGTTAATAATAATAATAATAATAATGTTAATAATAATAATGTTAATAATAATACTGTTAATAATAATAATAATAATGTTAATAATAATAATAATAATGTTAATAATAATAATGTTAATAATAATAATGTTAATAATACTGTTAATAATAATACTGTTAATAATAATAATGTTAATAATAATATAATGTTAATAATAATAATACTAATAATAATACTGTTAATAATAATACTGTTAATAATAATAATGTTAATAATAATAATGATACTGTTAATAATAATAATGTTAATAATAATAATGTTAATAATAATAATAATGTTAATAATAATTATGTTAATAATAATACTGTTAATAATACTGTTAATAATAATAATGTTAATAATAATAATGTTAATAATAATAATGTTAATAATAATAATGTTAATAATAATAATAATAATGTTAATAATAATAATACTGTTAATAATAATAATAATGTTAATAATAATTATGTTAATAATAATAATAATGTTAATAATAATACTGTTAATAATAATAATGTTAATAATACTGTTAATAATAAAATGTTAATATAATAATGATACTGTTAATAATAAAATGTTAATAATAATAATGTTAATAATAATAATACTAATAATAATAATGTTAATAATAATAATAATAATAATAATAATGTTAATAATAATAATAATGTTAATAATAATACTGTTAATAATAATAATAATGTTAATAATAATAATAATGTTAATAATAATACTGTTAATAATAATAATAATAATGTTAATAATAATGTTAATAATAATAATAATGTTAATAATAATAATGTTAATAATAATAATGTTAATAATACTGTTAATAATAATACTGTTAATAATAATAATGTTAATAATAATAATAATAATGTTAATAATAATAATACTAATAATAATAATGTTAATAATAATACTGTTAATAATAATAATGTTAATAATAATAATGATACTGTTAATAATAATAATGTTAATAATAATAATGTTAATAATAATAATAATAATGTTAATAATAATAATACTGTTAATAATAATAATGTTAATAATAATAATGTTAATAATAATAATAATAATGTTAATAATAATAATGTTAATAATAATAATAATGTTAATAATAATAATGATAATAATAATAATGTTAATAATAATAATGTTATAATAATAATGTTAATAATAATAATGTTAATAATATAATACTAATAATAATAATGTTAATAATACTGTTAATAATAATGTTAATAATAATAATGATACTGTTAATAATAATAATGTTAATAATAATAATAATGTTAATAATAATAATAATAATAATAATGTTAATAATAATAATAATAATAATAATGTTAATAATAATAATAATAATGTTAATAATAATAATGTTAATAATAATAATAATAATGTTAATAATAATGTTAATAATGTTAATAATAATAATGTTAATACTGTTAATAATAATACTGTTAATAATAATGTTAATAATAATAATAATGTTAATAATAATAATACTAATAATAATACTGTTAATAATGATACTGTTAATAATAATAATGTTAATAATAATATGTTAATAATAATAATAATGTTAATAATAATAATACTAAAAATAATACTGTTAATAATAATACTGTTAATAATAATAATGTTAATAATAATAATGATACTGTTAATAATAATGTTAATAATAATAATGTTAATAATAAATAATGTTAATAATAATAATACTAATAATAATGTTAATAATATATAATAATAATAATATGTTAATAATAATAATAATGTTAATAATAATACTGTTAATAATAATAATATAATGTTAATAATGTTAATACTGTTAATAATAATAATGTTAATAATAATAATGTTAATAATACTGTTAATAATAATACTGTTAATAATAATAATGTTAATAATAATAATAATAATAATGTTAATAATAATAATAATAATGTTAATAATAATAATGTTAATAATAATAATAATGTTAATAATAATAATGTTAATAATAATGTTAATAATAATAATGTTAATAATAATAATGTTAATAATAATAATGTTAATAATAACAATAATGATAAATATAATAATAACAATGTTAATAATAATAATAATGATAATAATAGTAATAATAATAATAATAATAATAATAATAATAATAATAATTGATATTAGAGTGATATCTGAAGGATCATGTGACTCTGAAGACTGGAGTAATGAAGCTGAAAATTCTTCATTAAATCACTGGAATAAATGATTAAATTAAATTATAAACTACTTTTGAACAGCTATTTTACAGTGCAATAACATTTCACTATTTTACAATGTGTACTGTATTTATGATTAAATAAATGCAGCTTTAGTGAGCAGGAGAAGCTTATTTTAAAACATTTAAATATCATACTGACCCAAAACTTTTGACCCGTAGTGTACATTAAAATATCCTGAAATAGCTCTATATATGTTAAGGTAGTTAAATGAAAACAGTTTGGTTTGTAACTCACTGAATGACCACAGAATCTGCCCTACATTCTCAAATAATTAAATCAGATCTTTGATTCATTTTTAGATTTAAAGTGGCCTGATTAAACCTGTTATATGTTAGTTTGTAATATGCATGTGTCACCTAATACTGGCTTCATTAGCGTTGCTTTGGTCTGACATAAGAGTGTGGGAATAAACTATAGAGTGAACTATAAACTATCAAACATGTCTCAAGTAAACACATCTGATGTTTAGGCTTTACGATTGAACACAGGGTGTATATTAATGTTGTAATATTTAATATATCCGACTTGTCTAACAACATATACAGTTAAAGTCAGGATTATTAGCCCTCCTGTATATTTTCCCCCAATTTCGGTTTAACAGAGAGAAGATTTTTTAACTCATTTCTAATAACTCATTTCTTTTCTCTTTGCCATGATGACAGTAAATAATATTGACTAGATATTTTTCAAGGCACTTCTATACAGCTTAAAGTGACATTTAAAGGCTTAACTTGGTTAATTAGGCAAGTTAGGGTAATTAGGCAAGTCATTGTATAACAGTGGTTTGTTCTGTAGACAATCGATAAGCAAATATATCTTAAAGGGGCTAATAATATTGACCTTAAAATGGTTTTAAAAAAACTGCTTTTATTCTAGCCGAAATAAAACAAATAAGACTTTTTTTTCCAGAAGAAGACTATTTTTTTCCAGAAGAAAAAATATTATAGGAAATACTGTGAAAAATTCCTCACTCTGTTAAACATCGTTTGGGAAATATTGGAAAAAAACAATTCACAAGAGGGCAAATAATTGGGATTTCAACTGTATATTTTGTATATATAGCAGTTTGTTTTACACATTTAATCTTGTTATAATGTTGTTACATATATATAGTAACGTTTTATTTTATCGGCTTCTGTCCACATCAGTTTCTCAATGGATTATTTTCTTGGTTGGAATCTCTGTCTGGCAAAAACCTCAAAGGTAAAACCTGATTCATGAGGGTTTGGTTTAGGGCAGGGTTTGGGTTTGCCTGTAATAATTATATTTAGCTTCATATAAAAACAGCAGAGGTCTATCATGTATCAGACCACTTAGGGCTGGGCGGTTTTTCCGATTTTTTCGATTAATTCGAATTTACGTTTTAAGACGATTTTATTTTTTACAAAATCGAGGAATCGCGGTTTTTTAATAAAAATATTAAAGCCGCTTTTCCACTATTGTGCCAAACCGTTCTAAACTGTTAGACAACCGTGCTGAATTGTGCTGATTCTGTGTGTTGACGTCGCGGCTCTGTTGATGTGCTGCCACAGCCGGTAGCGGAAGCGCGCCAGGGCGGACCGGCCTTTGGGAACACCGGGATCTTTTCCCGCTAGAGCAACAAGCGCCCCGCAGTCAGCCTGCCAGCTTCGCGAATGTTTCCATGCGCGTCGTGCTGTTGTTCGCGTCCCGCAGCCGTCTGTGTCTCCCGCGCGAGCTGCGAGACGGGGACCCGCGCACCACCTGAACGGCGTGTTGTAAATGTCGGTCACCGCAGAAAGTCAAATCTTTAATTTGGACTTTTGCTTGAATTACGGAGTGGCACAGTAGCTGTCAAGGTACTGTATGAATTAAATCATAACCCATATGTGCACCAATAAACAAGTAAAATGAATGAATGAATAAAATAAATATGGATTCTTAAATGTCTGTATTGTTTTTACTCCAAAAAATATCAATACGTATCGACAAATGTTTTATAAAAATAAATTAAGCAATTTCCAACATTTCAGCTATAGGCCATTATACGATTCAGTTAAATATAAGATAGACCTTTAAATGTATATAGATATGTAACAGGTTTCTGTGGGGTTTTTTTTTTTTCACGGTGATCTTTAATATATACTGGGTGGTGGAGCTACGCACAAATATTTTCTAAAACGTCAAGCAGATATTTGTCTATAGCTCGTTAGTTATTTATGAAGACAAAAATAATTAAAATAACAAAAATAAAACTATAAAATTACAAAGATAAAAGAGCAGCATTCTGCTAAATATAGTCCTTTATATCCTGATATGCTGTGTGTTGTTTCATTCGTTTTTTTATATTTAACTTGATGCATTCGTTATTTAATATTTAAATACAAAATCGGTAAATGGTTATATTTTACCATCAAAATGTAGTATATTTTATATCATTACCATTTTTTGATATAAAACCGCTGTTATTTTATTGATTGTTATGAAATAATTTTAAGTGCTGTATTTTTTATTAGTGAAAGTGTCCGCTCACTTTGACAAGGCCTGTCTAAATATATATTTCTGCCATGCCACTAATACAGATAAACTATTGTTGCATTATCATTGTTTATTTTTCTGTTATGTACAGAGATTTGAATATTTATTTCCCCTCCAATCCATTTTAATCTTCACGTTACATTTTGGTCATTTTCTCTCCAAATAAAATTTGCCCAAAGCTGCACAACATATGACCTGCTGTGACTTCTATTGTAGCTATGTTTAGCATCCCTATATGAGAGAGTGCCATAACCGCGTTTAGTCACACTATTGCTTTTCTTTTACAAGTGAGCATGAAAAAAACTAGTTTCAGCATTTATTTAAATTTAAATGAACAAGGTAAGCTGGTAAGGTAGTTACACAGTAAAAAAAAAAATAATAATAAAAAATAAATAAAAAATCGAAATCGAAATCGTGAATCGGTCAAACTTTATGAAAAAATCGAGATTTTTTTTTTTTGCCATATCGCCCAGCCCTAAGACCACTGAATGCAAAAAAAAAAAACATGAATTGAATTTGAAGCTGTTGTTCTGTTGTTTTATTTCATCACTCATAGGCCCACACGGAATCTGCGCGTGCAGAATTCCCCCGATTTTTAGCCCATCATTGATTCTGTTTATTTACTTGTGTAAATGTGTGTAAATTCATATTTATTCAGTTTTTAAATTAATTTCAGTAATATTATTGACTAATATGAAAATATTCATATGATTTATTCCCAATATAGTTTGTAAAGTAATATTTTCTGTCTTTTAGTAGATATATTATATGAGAGACTTGCTTTGTTTACCAAATAAAGTGGATCTAATTGGATTTGCACTGTAAACATTAAATACAAGTTAAAAAGGCATTATTTTTTATTTAATATATTAAGGTTTTAGTTATGATACTTCTAAAATCATTCCGCATAAATCCGCAGATTTTTAGCAAAGTTCTGCGCAGAAATAGCAAAAAAATGTCCGCAGATTCTGTCTGGCCCTACTCAGAACTCATCACTGATTGTTAGATGCAAATTGACAATTCTAAGAATTCTGAATTTTGAAGAGAAAAAACTAAACTGTTCAATTTAAACACAGAATTCTTTTAAACATGTCAGTGTTGTGAGATAAACTAGGATTTCTGAAAATCAAAGTAGAATTTCCACACTCATTTAAAGCGTAAAAAGTGTCAGATTTAAACTCAGAAATTCTTAGATTCTTAGATTTAAAGTCTGCATAAAATCTAAATTTACAATGCTACTTTACTAAATTTACTCATTTTTAGTGTTAATGTGAACAATAAATCCATGCAAGTTAATCCACTGAAAAAAAGAAAAACAAGTTTGTATTGTTAATCTTTTATCAAAATGTAATTCTTTTCTTTGAATCTGAAAAAAACCTCACCCCTACTTAATATTTGGTTTTAGTTGGAAATATGTTATAAAACTGAAAAAAGAAAATCTTTCTGGTTTCTGGTACACAGACTTTAATCTCAGAATTTTTTATTTAAACGTTAAATTTTAAAAGAGAAAAAAACTGATTTCTCAGATTTAATCATAATTCTAAGATACAAAAAATATAAATTATTACATTTAAACTTAAAATTCTAAGAAAGAAATATTTTTTTAGATTTAAACTGAATTTTAGGCAAAAAAAAAAAAGATTTCTCAGATTTAAACTTGAAATTTTAGGAAAAGGAAAAAACTCAGACTTCAAAATAACTCTAAAAGAACAAAAAAAAAAAAATGGAATTCTCAGAATTAAAATTAATATTTATTTTTCAGATTTAAACCAAATTCTTAGAGAAAAACTGAATTCTCAGATTTAAATTTAGAATTATAAAGAAACATGAATTTCTCAGTTTTAATCATAATTCTAAGAAATAAATACTATTTTTAAGATTTAAACTTAAAATTCTTAGAGAAAAACGGAACTTTCAGATTTAAATTGAGAATTATGAAAGAAAAAACAGAACTCTCAGATTTAAACTTCATTCTAAGATTAAAACAGTCTAAATTCGTAAATTAAAAATTAAAAATATTCTCGGCTTTAAACAGAATTCTACCAAAAAAAAAAATCTGAATTCTCAGATATAAACTTTTTTTCCAAAGTTTAATTGACATTTTTTTTAAAGTTTAATTTAATTTTAATTAATTAAATATATATATATATATATATATATATATATATATTATATAGTATATATATATATATAATATATATATATATATATATATATATATATATATATATATATATATATACTTTTTTTTTTTAAGATTTAACCTCAAAATTCTTAGAGGAAAAAAATGAATTCTCAGATTTAATGAAGAATTCTAAAGGAAATAAAAAAGAATTCTCACATTTAAACTTAGAATTTTGAGGTAAAAAAGGAAATTTTTGAAAATTTAAAAAAAATCTATTAGTTCTGGGATTAAAACTATAGAAAATGTGAAATACAGCACTTAAGTTACGCTGGTGATTAGATAGATATTTTGCTCATGTGACAGATAATAATAATTATTATTATAATTTTTATTTGAGATACCTTTCAAACCACTCAAGGTCGCTGTACATAAGATGCAACAAATAAAAAACATTGAATAATATAAACATGAATTAAAATAAACCATAAAAGAAGCAGCAGTTACAAAATGACAGCAATATAATGACACAATAACATAAAAAAAAGTAAGAGATCAAATGAGTGTTTATTAGTGAAGGATGTGTTAAAGGGGTAGTTCACCCAAAACTTTCTGCCATCATTTACTCAACAAACTCTTTGTTTTTAAAGATTCCCAGCTTTAAATCTTCAACAGAACAACAACAACAAACTGGTTTGGAAAAATCAAGGGTGAGTAAATGTTGGCCAAGTTTTTATTGTTAGGTGAACTATCCTTTTAAGTGTGTCAGTGATCCGCAGACGCTTTGGCTCCATGCCAGAGTAAGTAAAATTGTTGATGTGTGTGAAGAGCGAATGGAAAACACTGCTGGTATATGAGGGCAACAGCTTTATCTGATTGATGAGAAACAGCCAAAGACAGCGATCATCTGATAAAGTGTCTGACTCTGCTTTTCACCACGGTCAAGTCAAGCAGGTTTTGGCTTGACCTGACACACATTCATTTATCCACAATATACTAGCATGAGGGGGTGGCCATGGTGACTCAGTAGTTCAGAAATTGTTAAGGAGGATGATAATGTGACCTTAAAATTATTCATTCATTCATTTTTTTTTTTTTCCGGCTTAATACCTTTATTAATCAGGGGTCGCCACAGAGGAATGAACCGCCAACTTATCAAGCATATGTTTTACGCAGCGGATGCCCTTCCAGCTGCAACCCATCAATGGGAAACATCCATACACCCATTCACACCCATACACTACGGACAATTTAGCTTACTCAATTCACCTGTACCGCATAGAAACACACAGAAATGCTAACTGACCCAGCCGAGGCTCGAACCAGCGACCTTCTTCCTGTGAGCCGATTGTGCTACCCACTGCGCCACCGCGCTGTCCTTTTATTATTATTTTTAGTATAATTATAATTTATTAATTTTCCTTCAGCTTAGTCCCTTTATTCTTCAAGGGTCGCCACAGCGGAATGAACCGCCAACTTATCCAGCACATGTTTTACACAGCGGATGCCCTTCTAGCTGCAACCTAGTACTGGGAAACACCCATACACTCTCACATTCTCACACACACACACACACGCACACACACGCACGCACACACACGCACACACACGCACACACACACACACACACACACACACACACACACACACACACACACTCACTCATACACTACAGCCAATTTTCCAATTTTCTTCAATTCACCTGTAGCGCATGTGTTTGGACTGTGGGGAAAACCGGAGCACCCGGAGAAACCCACGCCAACATGGGGAGAACATATACAGTTTGAAGTCAGAATTATTAGCCCACCTTTGAATTTTTTTTCTTTTTTAAATATTTCGCAAATGATGTTTAACAGAGCAAGGAAATTTTCACAGTATTTCTGATAATATTTCTTAAGTCTTATTTGTTTTATTTCGGCTAGAATAAAAGCAGTTTTTAATTTTTTTAAAACCATTTTTGGGACACAATTATAAACCCCTTTAAGCTATTGTTTTTTTCGATAGTCTACAGAACAAACCATCATTATACAATAACTTGCCTAATTACCCAAACCAGCCTAGTTAACCTAATTAACCTAGTTAAGCCTTTAAGGGCGTACTCACACTATGTACAGTTGCCTTGAACCGGGCCAAAGCACGCTTGTCCCCCCTCCCGTCTCCCCCGACAACCCGCACTCACATTACATTCGGGCCTGGGCACGCTTACGTCATGTGCGTCTTGTGCGCTCTCGCTCAGCACAGTGGAGATTTCTTTAGTTATGTTGTTTAAGTCGTTTGATATGCGGTGACACGCAGTCTAATATTTCGCCGAACAGATCAGCCACTTTTGACGCTCATAAACAATCATAAAGTCCTCGTGCTGCAGGAATTAGGAGGTTTGCTGAAGGTGCAGCTGTCGTGCAGTGAGGGGTCTGCGTCTTTAATAATCTACGACAGTTTGTGTTCATTGAACAGTATGAATGATTAATGAATCCATATCAAACAGTCCCGTAAAATTCACGTCTCGCTTTCAGTTTCGGGCTCAGGCACGCTTGCACTCACACTGCAAGTGTACCGCGCCTGAGCCCAAGTGAACCGCGCTCAGGCCCACCTCTTCCAACCGGGCCAGGGTCACCCAAGTGTACCGTGCCTGAGCCTGATTCAGAGCACTCACACTTCTCAAACGATCCGGGAAACGGGCCTGGGCACGGTTCGGATAGCATAGTGTGAGTACACCCTAAATGTCACTTTAAGCTGTATAGAAGTGTCTTGAAAAATATCTAGTAAAATATTATGTGCTGTCATCATGGCAAAGATAAAATAAATCAGTTATTAGAGATGAGTTATTAAAACTATTATAATTAGAAATGTGTTGAAAAAAATCTTCTCTCCGTTAAACAGAAACTGGGAAAAAAATAAACAGGAGGCTAATAATTCTGACTTCAACTATATATATATATATTTTTTTATTATATATATATATATATATATATATATATATATATATATATATATATATATATATATATATATATATAAAAACAGTATATATATACACACACACACTGTAAACAAAATCCATTATTTTGCGGCAGTAGGGGTAACTTTTACCTTAAAATAACAGACGTTAAATTACAGAAATTTCTTTAAATTTATATTTCCAGTAAAAATCTGTAATTTACCTTCTGTTATTTTACTGCAAATGTCTGTAATTTAACAGCCGTTATTTTACAGGGTTTTTTCCGGCACCCCAGCTGCCTGTAAAACCTGTAAAATAACAAAAAAAAAATTACACTGTGTATATATATATAAACTGCTTTTATTCCAGCCACAATTAAAGTAATATTATAAGAAATAATAAAATTTGACTCATTTTGTTGCAAAAATTCAAAAATTCTATTTAGAATATGCATTCTGATGTCACCGTGGAAACATTCTTATGTGCGCAAAGAACCTGCATTCTAAAGTTCTATTTCAGATTCTATTCTATTTTAAAACCACTTGACCATTGATTTGAACGTGTGTGTCCTTGTGTCCAACCAGTAAATTTTGACTTTGTGGCAAAATTATTTTGGGCTCAATGAGGAAAATAAATCAGACAGAAGGAAATTTTTAAAAAATGTCAAAATGGAGATTGTTTCCTGTGAGGGTTGGTTTAGGAATAGATGAACTCACCTCACAGCAAGTTGGTCACTGGGTCAGTTGGCGTTTCTGTGTGGAGTTTGCATGTTCTCCCTGTGTTGGTGTGGGTTTCCTCCAGGTGCTCCGGTTTCCCCCACAGTCCAAACACATGCGCTATAGGGGAATTGGGTAGACTTAATTGTCCGTAATGTATGTGTGTGAATGAGTGTGTATGGGTGTTTCCCAATAATGGGTTGCAGCTGGAAGGGAATCCGCTGTGTAAAACATATGCTGGAATAGTTGGCGGTTCATTCCGCTGTGGCAACCCCTGGTGAATAAAGGGACTGAGCCGAAAAGAAAATGAATGAATGAATGAATGAATGAATAAATAAATAACAGTTTGCCCTTGTAATCTTTAAATAAAATCTGAAAATGCAAAAAAAAAAAAGGAGTAGATAAAGAGAACAGTAGAAACATCAGTTCATCACCAGTATTTCACCATCAGCAGAAACCCTAAGATTTTGCTGTTTGTTTAAACTACTTATGTAAAATAAACTTAAACCACACAGTTCTTGAGATTTTCTTGGGGGACAACTTAATTGTTTAAAGTTCAATCCTCTTAAATTTGTTATTAACTTCATCAATTTGTGTTGAGACAGTCTAAATGAACTGTGTTGAACGCTGCTTTTACTGTCTGTCATGTGTGTGCGTGTGTGTGTGTTTAATGATCTGTTGGCGGGGCAAACAGTCATCCCTCAGGGCAGAGACGAGCCGGCAGCTCCACTTTGTGTATGTTTGTGTGTGTGTCTGAATGTCCTGGTGATTGCTTACCACAAACACACACTCATTTCATCCTCAATACACACTCTAAAGCTGACATACACTGTAAAAAATGTGCTGCACAATTCCTTTCAGTTGTCTCAACACAAATCAATTAAGTTAACTTAATAATGTTTTAGAAATTTAAGTGGATGGAACATAAAACAATTAAGTTGTCCCCCCGAAAATCTTAACCTCTTGAGTTCCAAGCTGTTTTTTTACATGCATTTTTTTATTTCTCTTTGCTATTTGGGCTTATTGGAACCTAATTATAATAAAAATCTAAGTATCATCTTTTGATATGATGTACTTTTAGAGAAAAATGATGTCCATAAATGTGGACTCCCGGTCCCAATTTACATAAAACACTTTTTTCCCCGAATTTTCTTTTATGCATATTTACCATAGAATTTTTTTTTTTTTGAACTTGCTTTGACTATCTGAGAGTAAAAACAACATTTTTTCCCATTTTGGACAGTTAAAAATAGGGTTTGGGACACTTCATATGCTGCAAAACAGTTGCAGGATGACACTGTATGTCTGTAACAAAATATAAACCATTCAAAGTATTTTAAATAGCCACTTAAGAGCTAAAAATGTGCTGTCCACATATGTGGACACTCGGGCCCTAGGAGGTTAAGAATTGTGTTGAATCATCTCATTAGGAATAAGTAGTTTAAAGAAGCAGCTAAATTAAAGTTTTGAGCAACCTCCCAATCACCTCTGTAGCTTTTGCTTGGCCTGTCACAATGGTAAAAGTCTAGAAGGGATACAGCTGCACATCAATATAGCATCATTTTTGTAACACTGTATAACAATAATTAATATTTTTACAGTACTGTGACGGGGTTGGGGTGGGCGTAGGGTTAATAAAACACAATTTATTGGGTAATTTAAAAAAATAACATAAATAATACTCAACAACAGTGGTGAAGTAACAAATTACAAATACTCAAACTACAGTAATTGAGTAGTTTTTCTTAGGAATTGTACTTTACTAAGTTTTATAAATGTGCACTTTCACTTTCCCTCGAGTACATTTTTAGTGCTGTATCAGTACTTTTACTCCACTACTTTCCTTCAACCTGCAGTCACTACCTTATTTTTTCTTGTCTATGGGGATTAGAAGAATCAGTCCTGTGATTCCTGTCCAATCAAATATCACATAGAAGGTAAATTGCATCATACTGAACAACCTCTTGACATGGGTGATTTATAAATGCAGCAAACTGTTTGGAAGCATTAAAAGTGCATAAGATGATGTCCAAAATCTTTACACGCATCGATGCAGAGACTGTTTAGATGCATGTCACTGATGAGAAGATGACGAATGTTTACTGTATGATGACCGAAATGGCCTTAAACACCCAGCAGGCACAAGACGTCAACATGACGTTAGATTGACGTTGTACCCCAACCTCGTGGGGACGTTGCATTTTGTTTGGAAATGTAAAAACGGGTTGACGTTAGAACTTAACGTCAGTCTAACGTCAATGTCCAACCTAAAACCAACCAAATATCAACGTCTAATGATGTTACAGCTTGATGTTGTGTGGATGTTGCCACCGTGACGTCTATCAGATGTTGAATAAATGTCAGTATTTGATGTCAATATGACGTTGGTTTAAGATGTTGACTCAACGTTGGATTTTGGTCACTTTCTAACAACCTAAAATCGACCAAATATCAACATCATTTGACGTCGTTACTGGACATCAAAATAACGTCCTTAGCTGCTGGCTAGACTTTGAATTTTGGTCACCTGACATCATAACTTAAATCTAACCTAATATTAACGTCTTATGACATTGTGTGCCTGCTGGGCAATAACTAGATGCACTACAGAATGTTACGTTTACACACACATGCACAAATTACATGTAAATGCATCAGCTTTTCACAGCGTAATACTCACTACTCTTGAGTACTTTTAAAGGGCTACTTTTTACTCATGCTTTGAGTAATATTTACAGCAGATACTTTTACTCTACTTGCACTACATTTTTAGGCAAGTACTGGTACTTTTACTTGAGTATGATTTTTCAGTACTATTTCCAGCACTGCTGATGAATAAATGTCAGTATTTGATGTCAAAATGACGTTGGTTTAAGATGTTGGCTCGACGTTGGATTTTGGTCACTTTCTAACAACCTAAAATTGACCAAATATCAACATCATTTGACACTGTTATTGGACATCAAAATAACGTCTTTAGACGCTGACTAATGTTGAATTTTGGTCACCTGACATCACAACTTAAATCTAATCTAAAATTAACGTCTTATGACATTGTGTGCCTGCTGGGCAATAACTAGATGCACTACAGAATGTTACGGTTACACACACTAGGGTTGGGCGGTGTTGACCAATTTAGCATCGTACGATGTCTAATGTGAAACATCACGATGGACGATGGCATCGTCTTCATAGGCGGAGGTGAATTAATTATTTATGAATAATTAATTAATAACAAATTAATTATTTGTAGCCTACCGTTTCATCCACCACCGCGGTGGATGGCGGAGGGGTGTCGCGGACGAAAGTGAGCGGCACGGGGTGTCGCGGACGAAAGTGTAGAGGGTTGGGGAGTCGCGGAAGAAAGTGAAATTGAGACAGCGGACATGGGAGGAGGGCGATTGAGGAGGGAGATCGGTAAAATGAGGTTCCGGATCCGGGGTGTACTAGCACAAATTAAGCCCTGGATATAGACAAGATTAATTAAATATCATGTTTAACAACTACAGTGTGTGTGTCTGTGGCTGTGTGTGTGTGTGACTGTGTCTGTGTGTGGTCACGTGATGTGCGTTTTCAACAGACGGAGGGCTGTTCAGAAATGCTAGGTGAAACACCAGTGTGGACGTGGGTCATTTTCGTTCTAGAATGCCATTTTAAAACTAAGCTGTATTAGTGTAAACGGGGCCTGAGTGTGTATTTTTCACGAGCGGGTTTGCGACGGGGGCGGGCGGAGGATCGGCGATGCCGGCTCAGCATCGTGATGTCTATCGGCCATCGGCAATGGACGATGGCATCGTCTATCGGCCCAACCCTAACATACACATGCACAAAATACATGTAAATGCATCAGCTTTTCACAGCGTAATACTCACTACTCTTGAGTAATATTTACAACAGATATTTTTACTCGCACTACTTTTTTAGGCAAGTTATGGTACTTTTACTTGAGTATAAATGTCAGTATTTGATGTCAATATGACGTTGGTTTAAGATGTTGGCTCGATGTTGGATTTTGGTCACTTTCTAACACAACCTACAATCAACGTCTTTTGACGCTGTTACTGGACATCAAAATAACGTCCTTAGACACTGGCTAGACATTGAATTTTGGTCACCTGACGCCCAACCTAAATCTAACCTAATATTAACGTCTTATGATGTTATGTGCCTGCTGGGCATTGACTAAATGCAGAACAGAATGTTACGTTTACACACACA
>LR812539.1:6016837-6101837 GCA_903798195.1 Danio kyathit
CGCCACAACTTATCCAGCACGTTTTTTACGCAGCGGATGCCCTTCCAGCTGCAACCCATCTCTGGGAAAACCATGTCTTTATACTGGACATTAATTCTGTTCAGTGACAAGACTTTTGTCTAGGCAAAGTCAGAGCTTACTGTCCTAATTAAATCATTATAAATCAAGGCACGATCATGTTTTATTTTGGTAAAATAAGCGTAATCTAGAGGCCTTTGCCTTTCACTTTGCACTTCTGATACCAAATGATCAACTAGAAGTCAAGTTATTTTGCTGTTCCTAAAACTTGGTTAGGCCACAAGACTTTTGTCAGGTAAAGTTGCGCTTGTTACAACCATGAACAGGACAAATTCAGGAAAAATTTGCGAGTCTCGTCTCCCATTTTCTTTAAGAGTTAGTTGCGTCGCACCATAGCGTATTTGCTATTTACATGGTGAACGTTGAAAAACTGAACGCTTCACTAGCGAGAAAACAGTTAAACAGAGCATCTGCAGCACGAGGATAAAGAACGAGCCTCCTCCATTCAGCCTCTTACTTCTTTACTTTTGCTTTTTATTTTACTTTCGTCGATAAGGAAACGGTGGAAACTCACTCCACTGAAGACATCCATTAGCCTACATATTTAATTTAAAAAATGATGAAAATTACTGTTGCGCTAGTCTGAAAATAGCAGCAAATCGCACCATACACGTCTTGCGCCAGGTGTATGATAGGGCTCCTTATCTTCATTTTTGAAGAATTCCCCCTATCAACCTTTTTCCTCCTTTGCCAGGGGGAGCTCTCAAGAACTATCTGATCTCAGACCCCTTACCTGCTAATTGACCAGACGGGAGCCCTGGGCTCAGTTATCTCCGAGCTCAGAGTTTTCTCCCAGGACAGCATGCCAAACCTGCTATTAAAGAGTTCACACTTAGCTGATGATTAATTATAAGCTTGTTTGGTATGCTGTCCCGGAAGAGAGCCATAAGATCCTTGAGCCCGGGGCTCCCTCCCGTTGCAAGGCGAGAGGGGAGACCGAGCTCAGGTAGATCTCGAGAACTCCCCTGTCGTAGTGATTGAAGAGCAGATTGTAGTTCTCTTTAACGAGATAGGGACCAAGTCTATAGTGTTGATTAATCAATAACTTAGGTTGCATGTTTTTAATCGGTGGGAGGAAACCGGGGAACCCGGGGGAAACCCACGTGAGCACGGGGAGAATGTGCAAACTCCGCACAGAAAATGCCCGATGGTTTGGTAAAGCCTAGAACCATTGACATTCTTGCTGTGAGGCAACAGTGCTAAGCGATGGGCCACCGTGTCACCCATCTAGGAAAGAGGAGTAGTGGTGGAAGGGGGGATTCTTCAAAGCGAAGATAGCGGTGATATGAAACCCGGGGTATTTATAGTAGCTTAGGGATCATCTGATTGGTGCGTAGTGAATTGTATAATGTGGGCCCAGCCGCTAGCAATCATAAGCACGTGATCCTCTCAAAATTAGTTTATGAATAAACTTCACTTAGTATCAAGCAATACCCAAGTGGGAACTCTTGAAATCCAGTAAAAAACTTACATTTTTTTAAGTAAGTTCCTTATTTCCCAGTTGCTATAAATATCACAATTTGTTAGTTAGAGTTAAAGTGGGCTAGCCTGACCACCCGCCGGTGACCTACTCACACTTGCAGCTTCTTCACGATGGACGTCCAGCGTTCTCCAGCCTCCGGCACCTAGACTGCAGCTCTGCACAAGAAGTTTGGCCAGAGTAGAAATGATCGTGCTCAACTGAGCCTGGTTTCTCTCAAGGTTTTTTCCTTTACTTTCGCCAATTGGTGAAGTTTTGTTTCGCCACTGGCTTGCTTGGTTGGTTTGGGACTTGTGGAGCTGCGCATCGATGGATTTGCTCTTCAGTGTTTGGACTTTCAGCAGTGAAAATTAACCCACACTGACCTGAACTTCAACTCTGAAAACTGAACTGACACAGCTTCAATTTACTAGAACTTCTATGTGAAGCTGCTTTGACACAATCTACATTGTAAAAACACTATAGAAATAAAGGTGAATTGAAAAAGGAAAATATTTAAACTCATTTATCACAGTTAAACTGCTGAAACTCTTAATTTGTAGCTTAATTTTAAAAAATATAATTTTATACCACTTTTTTTTTTAAAGTTAACCCAACAAGCATAAAAAAACAGAATCAAATGTATATATTCAGTATTTTTTCTTTTATTTTGGCATTTCTTCGTTTGCATTTATATTAAGCAAAGTGCATCTCTTTTTTTTCTCTTCTCATCAACACATTGCACAATACATAAATAACAATGCATATAAAACTTCGTATTTACAGGTAATAATATATTTATATTTAACATAAAATACACTTTTAGCTTTTTATTTCACTTAAATCTTAGTCATTTATTAAAGTCTGTTTTTTTGTTTCGCGCGTAAAACATCCTCTGGAGAACAAAACGGCGTAGTCCATAAAAGGTAAGGGAAAGTCCATCGCAATGATGCTGAAGGAATGGGGGCGTGGCCTGCTGTTATCGGTTATTAAATATGACCTCTAACCAACAGGGGCAGCTGCTGATGAACTGTCTGGTGTAACACTGACCCCAGCCCTTCACGAAACTGATCTGCACGGTAAAACCCGTCCGCGGCTGCTGGCTGAACTCGTGGTCGTTGGGTCGTTGCAAGCTTCCCGCCTTCTCAAAGTCGAAGGCTTTGATGGAAAACCCGGGAAACACTTTATGCACCAGCAGCGTCCGCGAGTCGGGATTGTCCAGTGTGGCTGACTTGATGAAGATAGGGTAGCAACTCCGGTTATAAACCCAAACGCCGTCGGCTTCGCGGCTCAGCTGGATGCCGTAGCCGATTTTGGCCCGAACCATTTGCACCAGTTGACTCTTGTTTTCGGAGGCGAGCTGGCCCAAGCAGAAGCCCGTGCCCTGAGGTAGGTCGTAGAAGATGTCCAGAGAAGGCTCCTGGACGGAGTAGAGGCGCCCGACGCGGGTCTTTTCCTCCCAGTACGCCACCACACACCAGTGAGGCTGTTCTCCACGCTCCTGAAGAGCCAGTGAATCTGCAGACACAAACAGAGATCTGGTTAATCGTAATGTCGATTAGACATCATGTTCAATATTTATTAATTGATAAACAGTTAAGGTCAAAATGTTTATTATTTTTTTTTTTCCTAATATTTCCCAGAGGATGTTTAACAGAGCAAGGAATTTTTCACAGTATTTCCTATAATATTTTTTCTTCTGGAGAGAGTCTTATTTGTTTTATTTCGGTTTTTAATTTTTTTTAAAACACCCATTTTAAACTCAATATTATTAGCCCCCTTACGCAATATTATTTTCTGATTGTCTACTGGACTGTTTTACAATGACTTGCCGTATTAACTTAGTTAAGCCTTTAAATATCACTTTAAGCTTCAAGATACTATTATCTTGGAAAATATCTAGCCAAATATTATTCTGACTTCACTTTGTCAGACAAGTCTATTTTTTTTTTTTTTTTGTGAAACAGTATCGACATAATATTACATAAACTTCAACCAAAAACACCATAACAAAACATTCACAACACTTCAATCACATAGAGTGTGACATAAAAAAAACTATTTGTTTATTTGGTATAAAGCATCTTATTTAGTTCCAATATTGCCTGATGAGTGTTTTAATTTGACTTTGCTAAATCTAGGACGTCAATACCAATATCACGGCCACTTCAAAATACAGTGAGTTGGTTATTATTTGAAACATTTACCCCCCGTTTCACAAACAAGGTTTAAGGCTAGTCATGGATTAAACTGCATGTTTGAGCCGTCTCAACTGAAAATAACTTGCAGTGAGATGTCTTAAAATATGTCAGTCATTTTTTGTGTACAGGTGCACACCAGTAATGTATTTTTCTAAGGCTGTTTTTATAAATGTGGCTTAAATAGCCTAATTTAACTAAGGTCTAGTCCTGGCTTAAGCTAAGCCCTGTTTGTGAAACTGGGCCTTAATGTGCTTTTTAAGATTATGCTGACTCAAAACAGCACTAAATGCTTGGTTTTTTTAAAACATGAACATTTTCACATCTTAATCGGGTCTAAAATCTGCTGAAATGTTGATTGAAAATATAATATCAAATGTTATGTTATATAAAATACTATTTAGAGGGCTGTTGTTCATTACCACTTCACGGTAAGGCTCCATTTGTTAACATAAATGGAGATCGCTTATAAAATTCTGTATTTTTTTTACTAACTCAATTCATAATAATTGTGGCTTTGATTAATATGGATTAGCTAACGTTTACTATTGAGACTTTACCTTTTGTACTTTATCCTCATTTAGATGTATTTGAAACATTTGTTTACTCTGAACATGTATATACAGTAAACCAAAACACTAAGAATTTTTTTTTTATTATTATACCTGTACACTTCTTGCAACTTAGATTTGCCAAATTGTTATTTTCTGGTTCAAGTTGGTCTATGGTCTACAGCAGGGGTGGGCAAACTCGGTCCTGGAGGGCCGGTGTCCTGCAATGTTTAGCTCCAACTCTGATCAAACACACCTGCTTATAGATAATTATTAAATCTTGGAGACACTGATTAGCATGTTCAGGTGTGTTTGATTAGAGTTGGAGCTAAACTATGCAGGACACCGGCCCTCCAGGACCGAGTTTGCTCACCCCTGGTCTACAGTATAGATGGTCAACCAAGACCACCAGTGTGTAGGCCAATTGATTAACCACATGTGTCAAAGCCAGTTCCTGGAGGGCCGGAGCTCTGCACAGTTTAGTTCCAACCCCAATTAAACACACCTGATCAAACTAATAGAGTGCTTTAGGCTTGTTTGATACCTACAGAGAGGTGTGTTGAAGCAGGGCTGAAACTAAACTCTGCAGGGCTCCGGCCCTCCAGGAATTGACTTTGACACCCCTGATCTAAACCATGGGTGACCAACCCTGTTCCTGGCGATAGACCTTCCTGCAGATTTCAGCTCCAACCCTGATCAAACACACCTGAACCAATTAATTAGAACCTGAGAAGCACTTGATAATTACAGGCAGGTGTGTTTGATATGGGCTGCAACTGAAAACTGCAGGAAGGTCGATCTCCAGGAATAGGGTTGAGCACCCCTGATCTAAACCATATATTAACCAATAAGAACCATTAGAAGCTGGCTTCAGTAGAGTTTCAACAGAGTTAAACTAAAAAGTTCTGTTGAACAAGGAAAAATGAGCAGCAATTACTAATTACAGTGAACTCAGTTGAACCTCTGCTTGAAAATACAGAAGATAATAGCTTTTAAGGTTACCAAATTGGTATCTTCTGGTCCAAAGTGGTCTATGGTCCAAATAAAATGGAATTAATCAAGAAACAAGAACATCTGATACCGGCAGAAGCCTAAAGCCAATTTTACATCAGATTAAAGCGGTCGAATTGGTACTTGCTGGTCCACCAGACAGAAACAAAGACCACCAGACTACATTATGACTAAGATGTACCAGTGAGAACCATGAGAAAATGGCTTTATTGGAGTTTCCATTAGAGCGAAAGTAAACAAAGTATTTATCAAAGAAGAAAGGAGAGTTATTATGGCAATTAAACTTCATCAAGTGAGCGTCTTGAAATATGAGGACACGCCAGAGTAATGTAGTCAGACTGGTACAAGCCAGTCCCTGAAAAAAAAAAGGTCTACCAAGGTAAAAACCAAGCCAAAATTGGGCATACAAACCGATTAACCATTGAGACTAGATTATGACCAATATCAACCAATAAATATGATTAGAAACTGGCTTCAGTAAAGTTAAACTCCACAGTGCAATTAAAGAAGGAAAAACGAGCAGCAATTAATAATTACAGTGAACTCGGTTAAACCTCTGCTTAAAGATATTAGCTTTTAAGGTTGCCAAATTGGTATTTTCTGGTCTATGGTCTATAGCATAGATCAGAGATGTCAAATTCAATTCCTGGAGGGCCGCAGCCCTGCACAGTTTAGTTCCAACCCTGCTTCAACACACTTACTGGTAGGTTTCAAACAAGCCTGAAGGACTCAATTAGTTTGATCAGGTGTGTTTAATTAGGGTTGGAACTAAACTGTGCAGGGCTGCGGCCCTCCAGGAATTGAGTTTGACATCCCTGGCATAGATGGTCAACTATGACCACCATTGGATGGACTGATTTATTAACCATCTAAACTGGACTTTAACCAAATCAGAAACTGGCTTCAGTAGAGTTTCAACAGAGTTAAACTGAATAATATTGTTGAAGAAGGAAACAAATGAGCAGCAATTACTAATTAAAGTGAACTCGGTTGAACCTCTGCTTGAAGATACTAGCTTTTAAGGTTGCCAAATTGGTATATTCTGGTCTACAGTGTATAGCATAGATGGTCAACCAAGATCACCATTGGGAGGACTGATTGATTTAACTATCTAAACCAGACTTTAACCAAATTGAGCCAATAAGAACCATCAGAAACTGGCTTCAGTAGTTTTAACAGAGTTAAAATGAATAGTTCTGTTGAAGATGGAAAAATAACCAGTATCTACCAATTAAAGTAAATTCTCTGCTTGAAAACACAGAAGGTATTAGATTTTAAGGTTGCCAAATTGGTATTTTCTGGTCCAAAGTGGTTCACGGTATATAGCATAGATGGTCAATGAAGCTGAAACCAAGACCACCAGTGGGCAGACCAACCGATTAACCATCTAAACCACACTTGAACCAATAAGAACCATCAGAAACTGGCTTTTTAATAGAATAAAAAAGTCCTACCGTGGCCCACTATTGGGTATGTCAAATGATTAACCATCTACACTAAATTAGGACCTATAAGAGCCTTCAAAACCTGTTTTTTACTTGAATATTTTCTAGGAAAGAGATAATGATGTCAGTTTAAAATGTTCAAATACACTCTCAGTGAATTTCAAATGGAAGAAAATTGTACTGTAGGTCCAACATTGGATGGAATACCAGCCTCAAACCAAACTAACCAACAGATATGCCAACTGATTAACCAGCTAGATTATGAGCAACTGGGCCCAATAAGAACCATCAGAAACTAGCATTAATAAACTTTCAAGTGTTCCCAATGAATGAAAGAAAGAAAAAGCAAGGAAATAAAAGGACTAGATTGGGCTTAGTATGCAAAAAGGTAAGCACATGCGCATACACATAAGCGGATGCCTTATGTCCAGGAAAACCGTCCTGAGCTCTGCCAAGCATATCTTGCATCCTTAATTTCAGCGTTCAGGAGCGTCGGAATGTGAGGAATCTGAGCAGCGCCACCGGCCTCCAGCGCTTGTTTACATTAGCAGTGCTGCTTATCATTAGTCTGGACACGCCTCTGTGCCGTACGCCAACCCCAACAATGCCCTGACGTCAATAGAACAATAAATCTGCGACTGAGCTCGCCCTCGCCACTGTCAATGCCTCTTCTGACTGTTGTGATATCACGATAAAGAAGACACTAAATATGTAACCTTGGACCACAAAACAAAGGTGTGGACAAAATTGATGGTACCCTTTCATTGAGGAACGTAAAGCTAGACTGGTCACTGAAATAAACTGAAACTGATAAAAATATACTATTGACATTTTATTAAAACATACAACTGTAATCAACAGAAGCATTAATAAAACGCAAACTAACTTGATAGTAGCCCGGACAAAGTCTAAGAGTACCAACAATTTTCTCCACGCATGTACTAGTGTCAATTTGTGAAAATTGAGATGCACGCATCACCTGAAAGCAAATTAAATAGCTTTTAGTTGATGTATGGTTTGTCGTGATATGATAATATTTGGTAGATATTAGGGCTGTGTATTGGCAAGGGCCTCACGATACGATACATATCACGATACTTGCGTCACGATACAATATATCACGATATATTGCGATACAATAACTATTGTGATATATTGCGAAAGTTTGTATTAGTATGTGTGTCGCATTATATTGACAACTTGATAAAGTCGGCAGACAAATTAAAATTCCAATTCCAATTTATTTTCCATCCATTCCAATTCATTAGAACTGCACAGTGTGATTGAACAGAGAACTATATATTGCAAAGCTTACAAATGGCTTTTTTTATTGTCTAATTCAGTACTGCCTGGTATAGCGTTAAAACAAAAGTGCAGCCACACGTCAGCTCTAAAAGCTGGAGGCACCTTTATATTTTCCGCCATGCTCACTCTTGCTTCTGATACCGTACTACTTGGCGTTTTGTTGATCGCGAGTTAGCGACATCTACAGGAGCGGAGGAGGAGGTCGTTTGGCACTACTTGAATCGATACTTGAGGTTGGACTATCGATACACTATCGTAAAAGAAATTATCGCGATAGTAAGATGTATCGATATTTTTGCACAACCCTAGTAGATATATGGGAATCTGAAGGTTCAGGAAAATATAGAAGAAAAAAAAAACGCCTGTAAAATATTTCAAATTTAAGTTCGTAGCAATGCATATTACTTATAACGAAATTACATTTTAAAATACTTACGCAAGGAAATGTACACAATTTCGTCACGGAACTTGATCTTAATAATCTAACGAGTTTTGGCATAAAATTAAACACAACGGTAACACTTTAGTTGAAGTAACAATTCACACATTTACTACTAATTACTATTAAAATATTAAGAGTTTATTAGCTGATCTTATTTCACATCCCTTTCCAAGTGATGGGTTGCGGCTGGAAGGGCGTAAAACATATGCTGGATAAGTTGGCGGTTCATTCCGCCGTGGCGACCCCCAGATTAATTAGGGGCTAAGCCGAAAAACAAAATGAATGAATGATTTTACATCCCTTGTCCTACCCAAAGCCCAAACCTAAACCCAATTAGTAATTAGTATAGAGCTAAAAGTCTTAGTTAATAGTTTATTCATTCATTCATTTTCTTTTCGGCTTAGTCCCTTTAATAATCAGGGCTCGCCACAGCGGAATGAACCGCCAACTTATCCAGCATATGTTTTACACAGCGGATGCCCTTCCAGCTGCAACCCATCACTGGAAAACACCCATACACACAGGGAGAACATGCAAAATCCACACAGAAATGCCAACTGATCCAGCCGAGGCTTGAACCAGCGACCTTCTTGCTGTGAGGCGATTGTGCCACTGCGCCACCATGAGGCCTATTTCAATAATGTAACATTTTATTTTGCGACGGATGTTTTAGTGTCTTTTCCTTTTGCCTACTCATTGTCGTTAACTGGCATGTATGTAGTCGACAGCATTCTCATTGGTCTGTATCCTCGTATTTAAATGCTTTATCCACCAATATTTGCTTTCAGGATAAAATGAGCTGCCGCCTGTTTAGTAGAGTAAAGGACAGCCGCTCTTTAATCTCAGACGGGGTGAGTAGGCCGTAATTTAGCCCTGTCGCTAATTACGCACCAGCCCAGACTAACTTGATGACTACAGTAGGCAGAGCCTTCATTACAACCCTTACAAACATGCTTGTCTGGATAAGTTACCATAGTAATTCCATTACACGCTTACACTAAGCAGCGTGGTATATGAATATAGCAATCAAAAAAAGTACCACGGTATACACAATATTGTGTGTGTGTGTGTGTGGTTGCTGTGTGTCAGACTGATGCTATTTTAGTCTTGATTGCTGACTAGCCTCTCTGACGACTCTCTCTCTCACACACACACACACACACACACACATACATACGCACACAAATCACACATCAAACAGACCTCAGAGTGAGCGCATGCATGTGTGTGTGTGTGTGTGTTACTCAAGTTTGCTTGCTATCTGATTAAACAGCATGTTCAATCAAATAAGGGCGCACAGGTACGTGAGTGTGTATATATATATATGTGTGTGCGTGTGTATGGATGTGTGTGGATAGGTTATGAATTTACTGGCGTGTGTGTGTGGCGTCTCGGTGTCGGTCGGTTGGATGACCACAGTGTCACCCCGAATGACATGGTGACAGCCAGACGCAGAGTGTGTCCTGAAATAGAGTGTGCAACATGACACACACTCACACACTCATGTCTTCTGCAGCCTTGAGCATTCAGTTGACATCCTGAACGCTACCAGACCAAACAGTCTCAACTAGAACCCTACGATTCACACTAGGGCTGTACAATGTATCGAAAAAAGTATCGTTATCACGATAATAGTATATATGCAGTATATATATTGGGCGGCATGGTGGTTAGCACTGTCGCCTTACAGCAAGAAGGTCGCTGGTTTGAGTCCCGGCTGAGTCAGTTGGCATTTCAGTGTGGAGCTTGCATGTTCTCCCCGTGTTGGCGTGGGTTTCCTCCGGGTGCTCCAGCTTCCCCCACAGTCCAAACACATGGGCTATAGGGGAATTGAATAAACTAAATTGGCTGTAGTGTATGAGTGTGTGAATGAGTGTGTATGGGTGTTTCCCAGTACTGGGTTGCAGCTGGAAGGGCATCCGTTGTGTAAAACATATGCTGGAATAGTTGGCGGTTCATTCCGCTGTGGCGACCCCTGATAAATAAAGGACTAAGCTGACTGAAAATGAATGAATGAGTATCCATTTCACAGAGAAGTGCAATCAACTACATTCGTTTTAGGTGCTGCATGCATAAGTTGTTTATCCAAATCTGACCAATCAGATGAAGCCTTCACTATCTCCCCATCCCAAGCGAGGAAAATGACAACAGCCAATAAGAATCTGACTTTCCACCAATGTTTTCAGTCCTTCGAGGTGCTTTAATGTCTAAATGTTTGCTTCTTGACCGTATTTTTAGACTTAATTAGCTCAGAAAAATATGTAATTGTTTATTTTAGCATAATCATTACATAAATATAGATATTTTTATCTTATTTGTATATTTGCATTCACTACTTACTTTTACTTTTACAATATATTTATGGTGGCTTGAGAAAGCCAGCATACTGTAATATTCATTCATTCATTTTCTTTTCGGCTTAGTCCTTTTATTAATCAGGGGTCGCCACAGCGGAATGAACTGCTAAACATATCCAGCACATGTTTTACGCAGCGGATGCCCTTCCAGCCACAACCCATCTCTGTGAAGCATCCATACACACTCCTTCACACACATACACTACGGACAATTTAGCCTACCCAATTCACCTGTACTGCATGTGTTTGGACTGTGGGGGAAACCGGAGCACCCGGAGGAAACCCACGCGAATGCAGGTAAAACATGCAAACTCCACACAGAAACGCCAACTGATCCAGCCTTGCCTCGAACCAGCGACCTTCTTGCTGTGAGGCGACAGCACTACCTACTGCGCCACCGTTATACTACATAAACTTATTATCTTCCATCTTAGACTATTTTAAGAATGCATCTCCTCCTAGAACGCTCATACTACAACCACCAAACTAACTCCAAACCTCCAAACTATACTGAATTAAGTTGCTATGTCTTTTCCAACTGATCCGACTTTCGGTTTTCCTAAAACTGACCCGGAAAATTCGGAAAAGTCCCACTGACTTAACACTGGACCAAACTTTGTGACCTCATAACTTTCCACCAGACTGTCATAAAGACTTAAGGTTGGGCTCATTTAACTCAGACTACCAATCTGCCAATCACTAAGGACCTTTCAACTTACTAGCCACACCCTAGCAACCATTTACAGCACCCTAGCAACTGTCCCATAGACTTCCATTGTAAAAAAAAATTGCTATTGACTTTACATTGGACATACTAACAACATACCAATCCATACTAGATACATACTAATCATACTAGCAACATGCTAATTCATACTAAATTAATGCTAACAACATACTAGTTTATACTAGAAACATGCTAGCAACATGCTAATTCTTGTAATTCTTAAAAATTCTAAGTATTTCATGACAAATCACACCAAACAGAGTTCACCCGAAAGCATTATGACAGAAAACCGTTAGTATTGTGTGTGTGGTAAACAAATACTTTAATAACCCTTAACCAAAGGTAGGTTTATTCTAAATGAATGTTTAGATTGTAGTTTGGTAACTAATCGATTAAGTTTGATGATTTTTAACTGATTATTAAAACTGTTTAATGCGCCAAAATTGAAATAAAACATGTCATTTGTCCAAATAAATACATTTGTAGGATGTGTAAACCTCCCCCGCTGTCTTTCCCTTCCCCCTTGAGCATTTTTGTTCTGTCTTTCTCCTACAGGGGACAAAAAGACTCTACACACACACACACACTCGGGGTCTTTGTGGTTGAGCTGAAGTCAAATCTCCGTTTAGAGCTTTACAGCCTCAGGTAACAAACCATCCTTCCTTTGTCCACACTGACTCCCTTTGGTCTGAGCGCTCTCCGTCACTCGCTCGCTCGCTCGCACACACACACACACACACACCTCTCACCTTCACACTTACACTATTATATACACATATTTACATTTACACACACAAACTCTCTTTCACAGACACGCACATTTACACTCACATTCACACTTACACACATAAACACTCTCTTACACACACACGCTTTCACTATTATATACACACTAACACATACATAAACACACACACACATACAAATAGTCACACTTAAACACATTTAAACTCTCTCTTTCTCTCTCACACACACACACACACGCACTCACAAACACAAACAACCACACACAATCACATTCACACTTACACACACACAAACATGCACACACAAGTAAACACACACACACAACATGCACACACAAGTAAACACACACATACTCTCCCCAACACACATTTACACTTACACAATCAAACTCTCTCTCTACACACACACACACACACACACACACACACACACACACACACAAACACTTATACACAACCACAACCCAAACACACACTCTCTCTCACACACACACAGACATACTCACACTTACACACACAAGCACGCTCTCTTCACATACACACTCACACTTACACACACACATTCACTTTCATATACATATATTCACATACACACACACACACAAACTGTCTCTCAAACACAACATTCACAAGTACACACACTCTCTAACACACACATTTGCAGTCACATATGTACACTCTTTACACACACACACACACACACTCACAAACACTTATACACACACACACACACACAAACACTCCCTCTCTCTCTCTCTCTCTCTCTCTCTCTCTCACACACACACACACACACACACATACATAAACTCTCTCTCTCTCTCACACACTTACACACATAAACTCTCTCTTACACACACACACACACACACACACACACTCAAATTCACACATACATTCATAAACTCTCTCTCTCTCTCTCTCTCACACACACACACACACTTCCAAACACACACAAAAACACACACACACACACATTCACACTTCCAAACATAAACACTCTCTTACCCACACACACACAACCATGCACACACACATTTACACTTACACTCAAATTCACACTTACACAAACTTAAACACTCTCTCTCTCTCACACACACATCGACACACGGATACTTACACACATATACTCACATTCACACCTATGCACAAACACTCTCTTACGCACAAACACATTCGCTCTCTCTCCCTCACACACACAATAAACACACGCATACTATCATATACACAATTACACACAAACACTCACAAAATCTCTCACACACACACATTCACACAGACACACATTCTCTCTACCCCACACACACTCTCGCTCTAACACACACACATTCACACTTACACACACACTTTTACTATCATATACACCTATTTACATTTACACACACACAAACTTTCTCTAACGTACACACATTCACAAACACTCTGTTTTACACACACACACACACACACACACACTTATTGGGGCAAAGTTTTTCCATTTAAGAAGACTCAGCTTTTTAAACAGTTACTTTGTACATGAACAAGAGTGTCTGGAGATCTACTGGAATCACACACACACACACACACACACACACACATAGGCAAAAACAGGCAGACACGAGTCACTCAGCAGTCTGGAGAAGTTAATGATTATTTCTGTCTGTCTCCGCACACACACACACAGGAGGGAAGTCGGTGTGTTTATTGATCTCCTTTGGTCTGGCTGCGGTTCAGTGTTTTACGAGCTCTTCTGTGCTGAGCCAGAGCAGAAGCGTGAGGTCAGGGGTCAGAGGTCAGGGGTCACTTCTGTGCCTAAAGCCAAAGCTGTGATGACGACAGCTAACAATGACACTCAACATGGGTTACGCTAACTCACTCTGCAGATGCCACTAATATGCAAACACTGCGGGACGGCAGCATCTCTGGGAAAAACAACAACTCACTGAGACACTCAGCTCGTTTTAATGCATTTGTAGTATGAGTCAAGAAAAGCAGCGTGTGTGTTGTTCAAATAAACATGACTATAAAATAAATATGCAATTATTCATACTAAATACAAACATTAAACAAAATAGAACACAAAAAGAGGCGTTTTTGTAATATTAACTGCAACATAAAATAATAATGTCAGCAAAAATATTATTTTATTTTATTTGAATATTATTATTATTAAAGAATATTTCACTATTCATTAATACAAAATAAAATACTATACAAATAGATATAAATTATTTTACTTTTACATATAATCAAATTATTAATAATAATAATAATAATAATAATAATACAATAAGATAAAAATAAAAATTTAAGTAAAATATTTCACTATTCATTATTCTTATTATCACAATTATTAATATTAAAAAATACTATACAAATATGTATACATTATTTTACTTTCAAAGAAAATAAAAGTATTATTATTATTATTAATACAATAAGAAATTTTTTTTTACAATTCATTATTCTTATTATCACAATTATTAATACTAAATAAAATAATATACAAATACATATTTCACTATAAACAAAACTGTATTTATGATAAATAATGAGATATTTTTAGAATATTTTGGAATATTTTACTGCACACAATTATTTAAGCAAAAATTAAATATAATAAAGAAATATAATATTAATAATAAAAATGAAAAAAAAAACATTTAAATAAAATACTTCATTATTCTTATTATCACAATTGTTAATACTTAAATTACTATCAAAATATATTTCACTGTGAGCAAATTGTATTTACGACAAAAAAAAGATGCATTTTAGCAAACAAAAAAAGTGTTTTTTTAATATTTCACTGCAACATAATCAGTTATTTATGCAAAACATTTTATTTTAAATATTATGTTTTAATTCTTATTTTAAATATTTATACTATTAAAATATGAATACATAATATAAATAATATTTCACTGCAACAAAAACTTGTAATAATAATAATAATAATATTATATATATACACACACACATATATATACACATATATAAATATATATAAATATCTATCTATATATATCTATCTATATATATATATATATATATATATATATATATATGTGTGTGTGTGTATATATGTATATATATATATGTGTGTGTGTGTGTGTGTGTGTACACACACACACACACGTATATACATAGATATATATATATATATATATATATATATATATATATTATATATATATATATATATATATATATATATATACTAAATATGATAAAAATATAACATCATCAATAAAAATAGACAAAAATTAAATAACCGAAAATAATATTTAAGTTAAAATATTATTTTAAAATATAATAAAAAATATAATAATAAAAATAAAATAAAAATTTAAGCAAAATATTTCACTATTTATTATTTTTATTGGCATAACTATTAATCCTAAATAAAATACTATTAAAATATATTTCACTGCAACATAAAAAATTAAGTAAAAAAAAATAATTTTATTTTTAAATATGATAAACTATATTCTTAATAAAAATAGACAAAAATAAAATAACAACAAAACGTTTTAAGCAAAAATGTTATTTTCTTTTAAAGTATAATACATATATTATTATTATTAAAAATAAAAGAAAATAAACATTTAAGTAAAATGTTTCTTATTATCAAATATATTAATACTAAATAAAATACTAGAAAAATATATTTCACTGTAAATAAATTAGATTTATGACATTATATACACTGTAAAACCCAATAAGTAACTCAAACCGTTTGAGAAAACTGATTGCAACAAACCATTCAAGTTCAAAAACTAATCCTAATGAGTGCTGTGAACTTAATCCATTTGAGTAAACGAAGCAATTTGAAAACAGTAAAACCCAAAAAATGAAGAGAACTCAAACTAACTGAGTACTGTAAAACCCAATAAGTTAAAGCAACTCAAAGCGTTTAAGGAAACCGATTGCAACAAACCATTTAAGTTCAAAAACTAACCCTAATGAGGGCTATGAACTTAATCCATTTGAGTTGAAGTAATGAAATATTTAATTAACTTATTACCTTCAACACTGAGTTCAAAACTCTTTTCAAATGAGTAGAATTAACTTTCAGTCAATTTTGAGTTAACTCCACTCATTTCATTTGATAAAGTTGACTGTTGGGTTTTACATATATATATAAATGCACATATCTTTTAAAAAACATGGTTCTGAGCTGCTTGCGTTCAGCTTCACGTCCTCAAACACGAGTTCATTTCAGGCCTTGTGAAACGATCACGCAAAAACTGGCAGACGTTTAAGATTCGTCATGCAAAATACCAACTAAACAAACAAAGCCAGAGGCCACTTCTCTGATGTGTGTGTGTCAGTTACGGCTCTGTAAATATTATCTTTTTCCTCAGGCGTCCATATCGTAACAATCTCACACACACTCGACGGAGAGACGCGCAGACGGACACACGGACACACACGTTTGGCAGCTTCTTTGTTTGGAAGTCAATATAGGAAACTGGCAATTAAACGGAGAGCTATTACATAACACACACACGGAGTCAGGAAAACCTCCGACGTACAGGAAAACATTCATGCTGTCCGCTATTGTGCAGTAATACCTGGATCTGATTTACCACAGATTTACCACGCAACACTCTATTACTGTATGCTTACTGTATGTTTGCTGTAGGCGAGTCAGGGCTTTATGGCATCATGTTGATTATGAGGTCTAAGGTCAGCAGTTAAACTCTTTCTACCAGTAAATAAATATACAGTATATACAATTTCACCAGATGACATGAATAGCTCTATTTGGAAATAATTGATTCTGTAGGCGAGTGAATCGTGCATTTAATATACTAAACAAATTATAAGATTAGATAAATATAATAGAGCAAATATAAAAGTGAAATGAGTCAAATCGTATTCATGTACAGAAATTGACAAATCAAATCTGAAATAACTCTGCAAAGACTTTACGGTGTAAATAGTTCAAGGTACAAATGGTAGCATTTCTTGTGGCTGAATGCTTTAAACTCTCTTAGGGTTATAATATAAGTGTATTTTGAACTGTGGCTATATAATTCTGATACAATATACAGTTGAAGTCAGAATTATTAGCCCTCCTATATTATTAGCCCCCTGTTTATTTTTCCCCAATTTCTGTTTAATGGAGAGCAGATTTCTTCAACACATTTCTAAACATAATAGTTTTAATAACTCATTTCTAATAACTGATTTATTTTATCTTTGTCATGATGACAGTAAATAATATTTGACTAGATATTTATCAAGATACTTCTATACAGCTTAAAGTGTCATTTAAAGGCTTAACTAGGTTAATTAGGTTAACTAGGCAGGTTAGGGTAATTAGGCAAGTTATTGTATAATGATGGTTTGTTCTGTAGACTATTGAAAAAATATATAGCTTAAAGAGGCTAATAATATTGACCTTAAAATGTTTTTTAAAAAAATTAAAAACTGCTTTTATTCTAGCCAAAATAAAACAAATAAGACTTTCTCCAAAAGAAAAAATATTATCAGACATACTGTAAAAATTTCCTTGCTCTGTTAAACATCATTTGGGAAATATTTAAAAAAGAAAAAATAATTCAAAGGGGGCTAATAATTCTGACTTCAACTCTATATAATGCTAAACCATGTAATATCAATTTAACATTGAGGATCCTGCGATGTGACTATTGCGGATGCCTACATTGCGATATCGATGCTAAAATGATATATTGTTCAGTCCTAAATTTAATGTTATTTATTTTGACATATTTTACAGTTTTTTTTATCTATAAACTTTGCCATAGACCTGCTTTTTTATTTATTTATTTATTTTAAATCTAGGTTTTATTCATGTTTACTAAAACATTTTTAATGTTTTATACTGTTTAATCAACTTTTCCACTGACTTTCTAGCACTCCTTTTCATAAATAAATAAGCTTTGAAATTAAACATATACTTATTTTAATATAATCTAATTTACATTTATTTACTTTGTCTAATTTACATTAAATCTTTATTTTAATAATATATTATTTAATTTTTATCAACTTTTCTGCAAACACCCATAGTTTATTTACTCATCATTTTATTGTATATAATTTTATTTAAATTACATTTTTACTTTAATTTTTATTTACTTAAATGTTTTATTAATTTTTTTTATATATTTTACACTGTTTTTATCTACAAACCTTGCCATAGACCTTCTTTTTTACTTATTTATTTTAAATCAAATATTTATTAATGTTTACTAAAACATTTTTAATGTTTAATGAACTTTTCCACTGACTTTCTAGCACTCCCATTTCATAAATAAATAAGCTTTTTAATTGAACATATACTTATTTTAATATAATCTAATTTATTTAGATTTATTTACTTTAAGTCTAATTTAAATTTACATTAAATCTTTATTTTAAAATTATATTATTGATTTTTTTTTACTTTGCACCAAACATCCATATTTTATTTACTTGTTAATTTATTGCATATATTTTTATGTAAATGGCATTTTTACATCTTTTACTTTAATCTCTACTTATTTAAATGTTTTTATTTTTTTACATATATTACTTATTTCTATAAACCTTCTTTTTCCATAAATTACTTATTTAATTTAAATCACATATTTATTCATGTTTAATAAAACATTTTTAATTTTTTATAATGTTTAATAAACTTTTCCTCTGACTTTCTAGCACTCCTTTTCATAAATAAGCGTTTTTTAAAAAACTAAATTTATTTTATAAATTTTTTACTTTACTTTTATTTACTTTATAGTCTAATTTACATTTACATTAAATCTTTATTTTATTAATATAGTTTCAATTTTATCAACTTTTCTGCAAACACAAAACTTAATTTTTTACTTATTAATTTAGTATATACTATATTTAAATGAAATGTTTACTTTTAATTTATATATATATATTCTTTTACATATTTTACACAGTTTTTTTCTAAAAAAATAAATTATTTTTAATAAAATAAATTCATTTTAATCCCTCTTTCATTTATGTTTACACATTTGTCGCAGTTTCTTCTGAACTTTTCCAGACTTTCTAGCATTCCTTTTCATGAATAAATAAAGCTATATTATATATATGTATATTACAAATATAGATAAATAAAAATATATAGTAGGTATTTGCCTTTGTATTTTTTTGCATTTTATACATTTTTTTGTATTTATTTATGCACAAAATTTATATGCAGTGAGCACACACACAACCTTAATCATATAAATGCAACTTTTTATTTTGAATGTGATTAATCATTTAACAGCCCTAGTTTATTTACTTAGTTTAGTCTAATTTACATTTACATAAAATATTTATTTTAATAATACATTATTTAAT
Source organism: Danio kyathit (assembly GCA_903798195.1). Taxonomy (NCBI): domain Eukaryota; kingdom Metazoa; phylum Chordata; class Actinopteri; order Cypriniformes; family Danionidae; genus Danio; species Danio kyathit. Next base: position 6,036,465 of record LR812539.1, read on the forward strand.
TTTATAAACTTTTCCGCAGACACCCTAGAAATTCTTTTCATAATATATTTACATAAAATAATGTATCATATATTATATACAGCTGTATTTAAATTACATTTTCACATACTTTATTTTTATTCCTATTATTATTTATTAAAATAAAAAATATTTTTTTTTACAGTTTATACAATTGCACATCCACACAACCAGTCAAGCCAGTCGAGCACAGAATCTACCAGTGTTATTCAGACAGTAAATAATTATAATGTAGATCTGAATTCTTTGATTGCAGTCAAACCAGAAGCACTGACAGATTTCTGAATGAACAGATCACGTGTGTGTGTGCAATGAAAAAAACATCCCGTTCCTCTGTGTGTTTAGTCAAGACATTAGACGCTGCTTTATAAAGTGTGTGTGTGAGGTGTCTGGCTCCTCAGGGCATTTGTCTGTCTTCCAGATTTCAGGCGACACAGTGGCTCAGTGGTTAGCACTGTGGCCTCACAGCAAGAAGCTCGAGTTCGAGTCCCGGCTGGGTCAGTTGGCATTTCGGTGTGGAGTTTGCATGTTCTCCTCTTGTTGGCGTGGGTTTCCTTTGGGTGCTCCGGTTTCCCCCATAGTCCAAACACATGCGCTATAGGTGAGCTAAATTGGGCGTAGTGTACGAATGTGAATGTGAGCGTGTATGGGTGTTTCCCAGTACTGGGTTGCAGCTAGAAGGGCTGTGTAAAAACATATGCTGGATAAGTTGGCGGTTTATTCCGCTGTCTACTGTGGTGACCTCTGATAAATAAAGGGACTAAGCTGAAGGAAAATGAATGAATGTTTACAGATTGATATTTGTCTGATCCCATATCTCTGTGGTTAGTTGTTTTGGCAAATATAAACAGACGTTTCAATAGAACGTTAACATATATGAATCAATAATTTTGCAAATATTGCTGGATTTGCTCAATTATGAAGGAAGAAAAGTCAAAACGTCCAGCTTTTTGACGGAGGAAGTGTTTGGTATGGATCCCATCAAGCACAACAAAGCCTTCACAGTTGCAAAAACATGTCGTCAAAGCCGCTCGCTCAAGTAGCCGCTTTGTGTCGTTTTTTTCTCCGAATGTTTTCTTTCCGTTTGGCGGAGGCGCCGCAAGGCCCGACCCAAGACTCAAGGCTTTTTCCTCCGAGGCCTGATGTCATTTCCTGTGCTGCCCTTTCCTCTTGGCTAACCCAAACAAGCACTGGAATGAGGCGGAGGTTTTCATGCTAGCAGCGAGTCCTGAAGGGCCCCTGAGGGGGATCTGAGTCTCCAGAGCCTCGGGGCCATAATAAAGGACTGATTGTGGATCAGCGGAAATGTTTGGGGGAACAGCTCAACACAGATGAGGACGCTGAAACTAGATGATTTTTGGCCAAATCGAAAGCGAAGATTCAGATACACTCCTTCCTCTCCTGGACCAGGCACTTTGTTAGAAACACAGTTTGTACAAAAGCTCTTTTTTTATTTTTAATACTTTGTCCTTTAAACTAGCCACATACTAGATACTAGTTAATTAGTTCAAGTTATTAGTAACTAATAAAGTTATGCTAGCTAATAACCTTAGCTTTTCTGAATTTGATTGTAATGCAGTAACGTGCACCGTTATTTAAGCTGCTTTGAAACAATAATCATTGTGAAAAGCGCTATACAAATAAACCTGAATGGAATACTCTATATCGAAAGTCTTTAAATAGTTTTATATTTGCTTTTATTTTCTTCTATTTGTCCATAATTTAGATTCTTATTGCTATTATAGCTATTATCGCTATTGTTATTATTTTAAGGTCACGAGTGCTTGTGTAAGCATTTTTATTGCATATCATACTGTGTGTGACTCAAATTAAATTTGATTTTTGATTTAAATTTAATGGATTTTACACTGACTTTTGTAGATTTAAAAAAACAACAAGCAAAAACATAGTAATTTTGCTCATTTGAATATGCAAAGACAACATAAGTTATGTTAAAATGGCAGCATAATGCAAATATATGGACATTTAAGTCTTTATAACGGTTGTTTATGGTTAAAGTTATTATGTTGTGTGCGAGAAATTCCAGACGATTATGTTGTTCCATCAATGAATGTATTTAAATGATAAAATATAATAATAAATGATCAGATAAAATGTATTCATTAAAGGGATTTCATGCAGATATTTTTAAATATGATCATTTTAGATATTTAAATACAGATCATTTTAAAAATTTCAAAAAAAGCCAGGTTTATATTTTAATATTTACAATACATTTTATTAAATATTATTCATTTTCTTTTCGGCTTAGTCCCTTTATTTATTAGGGGTCGCCACAGCGGAATGAACCGCCAACTTATGCAGCATATGTTTTTATGCAGCGGATGCCCTTCCAGCTGCAACCCATCACTGGGAAATATTAAATATAATATAGGTAATAATTTATGTATTTATGGTTGTGTGTGAGAAAATTCAAACAATTATATTGTTTTATCAATAAACAAACTAATAAATATTTAAATGATAAAATATTAATATAAATATAATTTCTTCAGGTATTTCATACAGATATTTTTTATTAAAATATGCCAGGTTGATATTTTATTATTTACAATGCATTTTATCAAATATAAATAAAAATAATTTATGTATTTATGTTTGAGTGTGAGAAAATCCAAAAATTATATTGTTTTATCAATAAACAAACAAATAAATAAATATTTAAATGATCAAATACAATAATTCAATAAATCAATTAAAGCTATTTTACACAAATATTTTTATTAAAATATGACAGGTTGATATTTTCATATTTATAATATGTTTTATAAAATACTCAATATGTAATATTAAATACAGGATTATTATCTCATAAAACTTGCATAAAAATTAATTCTAGATGCAAAAATCTGTAGATAATTTTGCTTTAAAATATGCCATTCATTATTATAAAATATGAAATAATATAATATTTAAAAATACAATTATTATATAATTATTACTACGTACACTATGATATTTTAGAGACAAAATTGCCAATAATAATCATTTAAATTTGGATAAATATAAAACAAAACTTGTTATATATAATATATATAAAGAAATATTATGCTAGTTCCTATGGTAATAATCAGTGGTCAAGAAATAACCATAACTCTATTTTTCTATTTAGTAAATATCAGCCTGTCTGGACAGGAAGTCTGTCAGTCGCTGGCTGTTATATTAAGGTTAACCTCTTAATAACTTCAGACTAACCAGGACAAACCATGCTCAGACTGTCATCCAATAATCCTGACACACACACACACACACTGATATGTAAGGTTTTAAGTTCAAGCTTGTTACGCAGCTCTCTCTCTCTCTCTCTCTCTCTCTCTCTCTCTCTCTCTCTCTCTCTCTCTCTCTCTCTCTCTCTCTCTCTCTCTCTCTCTAAATAACAGACGATGAAAAGAGCAGAGCGAGTGAATGAGAAGGTCAGAGAGACGCTCGTTTCCTGTGAGTCCCACTTTTCTTCCTTTTCCTTCATCCCTCTTTCCCTCTCTGAGCTCCATTCACTCTTTCCAGAAGAAAACACACACACACACCTCAGCAGTGAGAGGACGAACATGGTCACCGGATCACATATCAGTCAAGTGTTTGTTTGAGACACAAGCGGACAATCTTTCATCCCACACACACATTTGTACAGCTATCTTTATGGGGACTTCCCATAGCTGTAATGATATTTCTATTGTCATTGTATATGTATCTCCTTCTACCCCTAAACCAACCCTCACAGGACACAATCAGCAGTTTTACTTTTTTGAAACACTTCATTCTGTCTGATTTAGGAGCCGTTTTCATCATGGAGACCAAAAAAAGTCCCAAAATTTCCTGGTATTGCTTTAGTTGTGGGGACATTTGCTCCACACAATGTAAGGAATACAAGACACAAGCACACATAAACATTAAACAAATGGAGGCCAGTGAAAGGGAGTGACACACACACAAATACACACACTGATGCTCTGAGTGCTGGACTTCTAACATGTGTTTATGCAAAGCTTCCATCATTTAGCCGATCTTATCTGAGAAGCCATCTAAAGACCCTTCACACACACACACACACACACACACACACACACACACACACACACACACTCCGCCCAGCACAGAATTAAACACCATCATAAAAACTCTTTAAAGTCGCTGTAATGAGAAACATCTGTACGCAGGAACTCGGCCTAACCAAACTCAACCAAACCAATCCCTCTCTCTCTCGCAAAAAACACAAACACACAACTCAGAGCTCAGGACGACACACTCCAGCAGGCTTATGCAGATCTCACACACGCTGATATAGCCTTGTTTACACAAAAGTCAACTTGAAATGAGTGTTATTTACTATTGTTAAAGCTAAACCGGCAAATAATTGTATTAAAATTATCTTTAAAATAAATAAACAAAACACTTAATAAACTAAAAACAACACATGAAAAAATTTATGGTAAGTTGAAGTAACAATTCACACCATTTAGTACTGGCTTATTACCTGTCTATTAATAAGATATTAACAGTTCATTAGCACTATAAAGTATGATCTATTTTACATTCTTAGTCCTACCCAAAGCCCAAACCTAAACCCAACTAATACCTTACTAACTATTAATGAGAAGCTAATTAGTATTGAGTTAGTTAATGGTTTGTCAATAGCATGAACTCTACATTAAGATAATGTGTGACCAAAATAATTAACAACAATACTATATATTAGGGTTGTCGCGATACCATTAGTAAATCTTACGATACTATACCAGCTGAAGTATCTCATGATACCAAGTAGTATTGCGATACTGTAATTCATAACTCAGATTATAAAGAAAATTGTTAGAAATACTGTATTTTATGTTATTATAGGCCTATACTTGAATTTAATTCATAACTCCCTAAAGGCCAAAAAGTATTATTTGCACATCAGTGCACCTAAAATTTATTAATTCTTTTTGTTTATTTTGTAGATAACTGACCAACAAAAACTACATTCAAATAAAGATACAAATGATACCAAATTAATTTTTTCCCCAGCAAAATTAGGCTATAGGAAGTAGTCAAAAATTGTTTCAATGTTTCCTGTTGCTATTTTGGGTTTTTTATCTATTTTTTCCCAGTCTTATCAGGTAAAAATCCAAAGTAATCAAACATTTCACTTTGTAAATCGTTCTTTTTAAGAGATTGTCACAATTGTTGTCGCTACTAAATCATATTAACAGGAACAAAAATGAACCGATTCAGATGTGCGTTCCAACTAAAGCAGTGTTTCCTCTAGGATTTTTTCCAGCTGTGGCGGCAGGGTAGACACAGATCTACCAACTACCTATGGCGATAATTGCGTTCTTTCAATGACAAATGTCATAAGCGCAGTATTACAAGTCGAGATCGCATTCATGTAGTATGCATACGAATCTCTTTGCGTGCGCGCCAATTTCCTCTGTTCGTGCACAAAACTTCTTGCATGCCCTCAAATATACTCTGCTCAAGTGCAGATTTTCTTGTGCACGCTAAAAAACGCTGCTGAAGTGCGATTTAGTGCGTTTGTAACAAGTATGTCTCCAACGTTTATTAGATTTGCTAGAACATTTATAATTGCGTCCAATAGACCTACAGAGCGGCATTAATGTGTCCTGAAGTAAAGTGAAACAGCTATAAACTCCAGCAAGATAGTCATTGTATGCAAAGCCATAGAGCTTTATCTATAAAGTATAATTATGGAAACTGTGTTCATCTTAACTGAAAACTATTTCGTGTTTGCTGGCCTCACGCATCAAGCACCTGTCCGTCAGTATGTCACTTTAAAGGGTTAAACAAATAACGCACAGCACTACTACGGTTACAGAAAAGTTTGCGCTGTTATAATTCACTTACCTTTATTACGTTTTGGTGTGATTATAACCCGCTATTTAAAAAAAACGACTGAATGTTTTTGAATGACAAGCTGTTATGTAGCCGTGGCGGGATTTTGGTGTGGTGCCCCGCCATGGAAGAATGAATGTAGCGGAAACCATGTGAAACGTTAGAAAACGTGCAATAACACTGTGGTGAGACGCACCGTAAAAGTGTAATTATCTTATTTGATTTATTTATGTATTATTATTATTGTATTGATATTGTATTTATGTTATTTTTTATTTATTTTTACTATTATTATGTTCTGTATGTGCGTTTTTTATTTTATTTATTTATTTATTTTTATATTTTATATTTTTATTTTATGTTATTCATCTGTATTTACTGGATTTATGATAGCAACATCTAATTATAGCCACTGCCGTTGTTGGGGAGGGGAGGGAAAAGGGGATGTTAAAAGGAGGTTAAAATTTGTAAACTGATTGTACTGTTAAATTATTGAAGAAAATCAAAAAATTGAATCATAAAAAGAAAAGAAAACGTGAAATAGGCTACCATAAAAGGTGGAAATTCTACAGTTTTGCAACCTTAAAGGGCTCCAGAGACTACTAAAATAAAATAGTTCATTGTTGCACAAACATGTCAGCATTTTAGTGACTTTTCCACATACAACACTATCTATTGTAGATAGACCATTAATGACTAGGGCTGTGCAAAAATATTGATACATCTAACTATCGCGATAATTTCTTTTACGATAGTGTATCGATAGTCCAACCTCAAGTATCGATTCAAGTAGTGCCAAACGACCTCCTCCTCCGCTCCTGTAGATGTCGCTAACTCGCGATCAACAAAACGCCAAGTAGTACGGTATCAGAAGTAAGCAAGAGTGAGCATGGCGGAAAATATAAAGGTGCCTCCAGCTTTTAGAGCTGACGTGTGGCTGCACTTTGGTTTTAACGCTATACCAGGCAGTACTGAATTAGACAAAAAAAAAAGCCATTTGTAAGCTTTGCAATATATATAGTTCTCTGTTCAATCACACTGTGCAGTTCTAATGAATTGGAATGGATGGAAAATGAATTGGAATTAGAATTTTAATTTGTCTGCCGACTTTAGCAAGTTGTCAATATAATGTGACACACATACTAATACAAACTATTGCAATATATCACAATAGTTATCCTATAGTAATATATCGTGATATATTGTATAGTGACCCATGTATCGTGATATGTATCGTATCGTGAGGCCCTTGCCAATACACAGCCCTATTAATGACAATACTACCGTTTACAAACTACAGTGGCACTGCCAGTATTTTGGAGCCACAATATCGTGATACTGCCATAGTACCGGTAAACCATGCAACCCTACTATATATAATACTAAAAACACCAATGCATGAAATATCAGTACAATAAAGTAAAGCTGAGAACTAGTTAGCATCCCTCATCAGACATGATGATATCAGTGGATGAGGAAAGTACTTTAGATGCAGGTTACAGCCTTTCTGATGACAGATTACTAAAACAAACGTCTTTTCATTGGAATAATCTGCAGGAATGTGCATTAAGGAAGTAAAAATGGGTCATTTTATGATCTCTTTGACACGTTTAGCAATCTTTAGCAGAAAATCTCTTCATCAAAAACAAACCTCCAGCTCTCACTTCCTTATTATAAACTGTTTTTGTATATTTAGATTGACATTCAGCAGCAGAGCATCTACTGAAAGACAAAAAATATGGTCTGGAGCTCTTACCTGAAAACCCCATAGGGGCCGAATATGCCGTTCCTCCAGTTTCAGTGGAAGCAGGCACAGAACCTGGAGAATCTGCGGAGAAACGCAAGAGTGACAGCTGTCAATCACAGGGTTAAACACTCAACCTAAACTTACACACAGCCCTCGTTTTAGGGGAAATGGTTTAAATCCAGCGCACGCTCGTTTTACCATTCCTTCTCCTTTTTCCATCATGCTAAATAACAAAGCTTTAGCCAAGAACGCGAGCGAGCGAGAGCGGGAGTGCTGTAATAGGAATACACAGTTTAGCAGGATACACTCCATCAAGCCCAAAACAACGAGCTAGTCAGGAAATAGCTGCAGCCTTGAAAAACTGTGTACAGTAAATTTTCTAATTGGCGTGCGAGCAGACAGGAAAAACCCCCGTCGCTCCCTCTTTCATGTTAACCCTTTAATAAACCAGTCGGAATATTGTCTCCATATGTTCTGCACCGACGTCACGTTCACTTAAAGTTAAACAACTGCAGGAGAAAGTGCATTAGCCTCAATGAAAGTCAGCGCTAGTTATAACGCTAGCTCATGATAAAAACTAAATTATACATCAAATTCGAAGCGGATTAACTTTGTGCTAACTGACGAACATCAGAAACTAGGTCTAAATGACTAATAGATGAGACTAATGCTAAGTTAAGAGGTGATTAGTGAGTTCGTGTTAGCCTCAGTCTGTTCCTCTTTAGCCATTGTTAATAGAAGATCAGAAAATGTAGGGTCAAATAGCTAAAGGCTAGCTGACACTGGAATTGAAATAGGGTCCATAATAACTTCTTAGTAAACACACTGCATTCATTTCAGTGCTTCTACATGAACTATGCAGAGCTAAAATGATAAAAACAATCATATCTGATTCAAGAGCAGTTTAGCTAGCAAGTTGCTGACAAAAAATTGAAAATTAAAAGCACTCAAGTTAGCACTAGCATTTAACAAACTTTAACTAGACTAAACACACCATTTCAATGTCTTTACATAGATAAGCACTAATACATCATAAATAAATTTAATATTACTGACATTTTACGTATATATTTATATATATAAATATATTAGAAGAGTTTAGTTATCCTTGAACTAAAGGTACTTACAGTTGCAATCAGAATTATTCAACCCCCTGATTTATTAGCCCCCCTGTTTATTTTTTTCCCCAATTTCTGTTTAACGGAGAGCAGATTTTTTCAACACATTTCTAACATAACAGTTTTAATAACTCATCTCTAATAACTGATTTATTTTATCTTTGTCATGATGACAGTAAATAATATTTGACTAGATATTTTTCAAGACACTTCTACACAGCTTAAAGTGACATTTAAAGGCTTAACTAGGTTAATTAGGTTAACTAGGCAGGTTAGGGTAATTAGACAAGTTATTGTATAATGATGGTTTGTTCTGTAGACTATTGAAAAAATATATAGCTTAAAGGGGGGAATAATTTTGACCTTAAAATGGGTTTTAAAAAATTAAAAACTGCTTTTATTTTAGCCGAAATAAAACAAATAAAACTTTCTCCAGAAGAAAAAATATTATCAGACATACTGTGAAAATTTCCTTGTTCTGTTAAACATCATTTGGGAAATATTTAAAAAAGAAAAAAAATTCAAAGGGGGTTCAATCATTCTGATTGCAACTGTAAGTCTATTTTACTATCTCTTTTTGGATATTTACTATGGTAATATCTTACATGTTTCCAAAAACTATCCCCAGTTAATGAATGCTTAAGCTGTAAACAGTCCACTTGTATGGATAATGCCGTTTTACGTTCATTAATAAGCATTAGTAGATGGTATTTCCGAAAGTTTTAAAAGCCCATTGTGAATGTGAATTGGTGTCACTTTCGGAAGCAGGTTTCAGAGTTGGACGCTTTCCCTGAGCTGTGGTCAGTCTAATGAGACACGCAGTCAAACCTGAACCTCACCGCAAAAGACAGACTGAGGGAGGGAGAGGAAAAATAAGGGATCAAGCAGGAGCTTCAAACACCTCATGATTCATTTTCCAGGGGGCAAAAAAAACAAGCTGTTTTTAATAAGAGAATCTTTGATACTGTCCATCTCCAGCCAATCACTCGGTCCACTTCCCAAAACAATGACAGTAAAAGCAGAATAAAAATGTGTAAATCACTGTGTATATAAACACTTACAAGACAACTTACAAGAAAACTAGTGGGATGGTATTTAAATGGTAAGAATATCATGGTATTACCATTGCACATTTTCCAAAACAACAAGGACAAAAAGCTTTTGCATAAAATGAAACTTCAAGTGATAAGAATACTATAGTAAATGTCAAAAAACATTTACTGCAAGTGATCTTAAGCTCAAACTAAACCACCAAACTAAAAAAATAAAGCACATAAATCTAATTTTAAGCTTCAACTTGTTAAATTGTGTCCGAAAATTATTAGAATGGTATTACCAGTTTTAGAGCTGTAAACGCCCCAAAATCATTTTGTATGCATTTTCCAACTGCTCAAATTCACCACTAAGACTGTTTACATTTAATTAATGTAAGAAATTGGTGTTAAACCAGTACTTCGCTAAACAATGACAGTAAAAAGCAGATTAAAAATGTGTAAATCACTGTGTGTTAGGGCTGAACAATATCGTTTGAGCATCAATATCGCAATGTGTGTATCCACATAGTCACATTGCAGTACTATATGATTCATTAAAGAGTAAAAGATGAAGATATTATTAAATATTGTTATTTTTTATTATTTATACAATGATGACCATGTTAAATTTCATTTATTGTTTAATTTCTGTATTTGAATACTGTTAGACTCCCCAGAAACCATAAAGCACTGTTTATTATTTATTCATGCTTGTAATATATTATAATTTATGCAGATGCAGCACTGCATAAAAGACTTGATCGTCCCAGTTGATGTAAATTAATGAAATCTTTCTAAATAGAGCTATTAAAATCATCTGGTGAAATTATATTTATAATCGCAATATTTATTTAACAAACAAATATTTAACAAAATATCTCATTGTCAGATTTTTCCGATATTGTTCAGCCATACTGTGTGTACATAGAAACTTACAAGACAACTTACAAGAAAACTAGCTAGATGGTATTTAAATGGTAAGAACACCATGATTACCATTGCAAATCTCCCACCAACAAAAAAGCTTCTGCTTAAACTTGAGTTCATATAAAAGGAGTTTTTCAAAATAGATGCAATGGTAAGAATACCATAGTATGTCTAAAAACATCTGCAAGTGTTCTTAAGCTCAAATCATAGAGAGAAAAAAAATCACGTAAACCTATTTTAAGCTGAAACTTCAACTTTAGTTGTGTAAGAAAATGATTAGAATGGTATTAGCATGTATTACCACTGTAAATGCCCCAAATCAATATGTGTATCCATTTTTACTACTAATTTACTACTAAGACTGTTTACATTTAAGGTAATGCAAGAAAATGGTATTAACTGTTTATTTATCGTCAGAAAATATGTCATGCCATTTAATGGACCCTCTATTTTTTGTGGCTTCAGTCATTGTTGGGGTGCTCATTTAAATCTGGAAGTATTGACAATTTATATCAAATATATATCGTCATCATTCAATATGGAAATAATTATTGAGACCGCATTTTAGCCATATCGCCCAGCCTTAAATGGTATTACCATGTATTACCACTGTAAATGCAAATTTACTACTAAGACTGTTTACATTTAAAGTAATGTAAGAAATTGGCGATAACAGCACTTCCCAAACAATGACAGTAAAAGCAGATTAAAAACATGTAAATCACTGTGTGTATATAGAAACTTTCAAAAAAACTAGTGGGATAGCTTTTAAATGGTAAGATTACCATGGTATTACCATGAAATGAAAGTTCAAATTATAGGGAGTTTTAACAGATAGGTGTAATGGTAACATACCATAGTAAATGTCTAAAAACATCTGCTGCAAGTGATCCTAAGCTCAAACTAAAAAACAAAACAACATAAACATCATTTTAAGCTGAAACTTCAACTTAAGTTAAGTCAGAAAATTATTAGAATGGTATTACCATGTTTTAGCGCTGTAAATGCCCCAAATCATTATTTATATCAAATTTCAAACTGCTTAAAATGTTCTACTAAGACTGGTTACATTTAAGGTAATGCAAAAAATTGGTGTTAACAGTACTTCCCAAAACGATGATGGTAAAAGCAGATTAAAGTAATCACTGTGTGTGTGTGTGCGCGCACAGAAACAACCACAGTCAACCACATTTAACTAGCTCTTGACATGACTTTTTGTCTTTGTCATTACAAGTGCGAATGTTTCTTTTTCTCAGTCGCGTCTCCTCGATTAAGAGCTTAAAGCCATTGATATGCAAATTGGCTCACATCAACAGCTGTTTTGTCGCACCTCGCCGTCAACAATGCGCAAATGTGTGAGTTACCACACCGACAGACACATATATATATATATGTGTGTGTGTGTGACAGTAGCTGACGTTATCAACGAGACAGAGTCACTCAAACACAAGCGACAAATAACTTCCTCCCAACGTTCAGCATCACTCTCTCTTTCGCCCGTCTTCTATTGTTCTCTGTCTCTCGTCCAAAAGTTAATGGATGAGTGTGTGTGTTTGAATGCGTGTGTGTGTCCTCACAGGAAATGTCCTCCCCAAACTGGCTTTCCTGTCCTCCACCACGGCGCCTGTTCTCGTTCACATTCTTGCTTTCTCTCTCAGTCGCTCCGAACCCCAAACTGATTCATAAAAGAAGAATGACTCAAAGATGGAGAGCCAGCGTTGAGTCGTTCCCACACCAGTCATTCACACTATAAACATCACCAAAAATTAATCGCGGAAAGATTTCGAAACAGCCGAGCATTCTGGGCTGGATTTCTCAAGCGTGTTCTGGGTAAGCGATACTGTTCAACTCAAAAAGACGTGAGGAGTTTTTGGCCGGGATTGAGAAGGATCTTTACGAGGGCCATCGGCAGGAAACCTCATCCGGGACGCTGCCAAACACAACATGCTTATCTGAAGCCAATATACAGGACATACTTATGAGTATTATGGGTAAGAAAGAGCGCAAACGCTCAGAGGAAAGAAGCAAAGCGGCACTCCCAAAACCTCAAGATTCATTTGGCAGATAAATCAGCTCTCGGTTTCCGAACTCTTCATCTACTCCACGCACAACATTTAGACGGACAAAAGTAGCTTTGCTTCCAAACAACGTCACGCCATATTCATTTTAAACAGCAACACACTTTTAATCACTAGCACTCTGTGGAGTTATTTGAATATGGTATTCAATCTGTACCACATATACTAAAGTGTGTGTATATATAAAATACAACACACCATAGAAATGCTTACTATCTTTTATACCACAGTGCAAGTGTCTAAACAACCCACCAAAAATACTACAGTTTACCACATGGTGTAATTTCATTATCATTGCATTTAGCACGGTACTAAAGGAGTACAGTACTCATGATCATTATATTCGCATTGAGCTATTACTATAGCAAACGTCTGAAAACCTCAAATGCAAGTGATTTTAAACTCAAACTGACTTATGAAGCATTCATATCAGTCTAAAATTAAATTCTTAAATTGTTGGGATGGTAATTAAATGAGTCAATCAAGGTTTTCTGATTGTACATGTCCAAAAACACCTTGCTAATGATTTTTAACAACTCAAGATCTTTAGAAGATTCAACAACATCTGCATACATTAAGATAAAGCATCAACTAACAAGAAAGCTAGTTGGATGCTATTTAAATGGTAGGAATTCCATGGTATTAGCATTGCAAATTTAAAACAAAAACAAAAGCTTCCGCTTAAACTTGAAATAAAAAATGCTATTATAGGGTAAATTATAGGGTGTTGTTAAACTAGGTGGAATAGTAGGAATACCATAGTAAAATATTTACTGCAAGTGATCCTAAGCTCAAACTAAACCTCCAAACTAAAACAAAACAACATAAACCTATTTTTCTTTGGCTGAAACTTCAACTTAAGTTGCGTCAGAAAATGATTAGAATGGTATTACCACTGTAAATGCCCCCAAATTATTATTTTTATCAATTTTCAAACCGCTTCAAATTTACTACTAAGACTGTTTACATTTAAAGTAATGTAGGGTACTAAAGAAATACAGTACTTGTGATTGTTATATTTGCATCGAGCTATTAGCAAACCTCAAATGCAAGTGATTTTCAACTCAAACTGACTTATGAAGTCTCCATATCGGTCTAAATTTTAATTCAAAAATTGTTGGGATGGTAATTAAATGAGTCACTCAAGGTTTCTGATTGTACCTGTCCAAAAACACCTTGCTAATGATTTTAACAACTCAAGATCTTTTAGAAGATTCAACAACAATCTGCATACATTAAGATAAAGCATCAACTAACAAGAAAGCTAGTTGGATGCGATTAAATTGGTAAGAATTCCATGGTATTAGCATTGCAAATTTAAAACAAAAACAAAAGCCTTCCGCTTAAACTTGAAATAAAAAATGCTATTATAGGGGTAAATTATAGGGTGTTGTTAAACTAGGTGGAATAGTAGGAATACCATAGTAAAATATTTACTGCAAGTGATCCTAAGCTCAAACTAAACCTCCAAACTAAAACAAAACAACATAAACCTATTTTTTTGGCTGAAACTTCAACTTAAGTTGCGTCAGAAAATGATTAGAATGGTATTACCATGTATTACCACTGTAAATGCCCCCAACCACTTTTTCAAACCACTTAAAATTTACTACTAAGACTGTTTACATTTAAAGTAATGTAGGGTACTAAAGAAATACAGTACTTGTGCTCGTTATATTTGCATCGAGCTATTAGCAAACCTCAAATGCAAGTGATTTTCAACTCAAACTGACTTATGAAGCCTCCATATCGGTCTAAATTTTAATTCAAAAATTGTTGGGATGGTAATTAAATGAGTCACTCAAGGTTTTCTGATTGTGCATGTGCAAAAAACACCTTGCTAATGATTGTCAACAACTCAAGATAAGTTTTTAGGAGACTCAACAACATCTGCAAGAATTTAGGATAAAGCATCACTTGCAAGAAGCTAGTGGGATGGTATTTAAATGGTAAGAATACCATGGTATTAGCATTGCAAAATTTAAAACAAAAGCTTCTGCTTAAACTTGAAATGAAAATTCAAATTACAGGGTGTTTAAAAACCTAGGTGGAATGGTAAGATACCATAGTAAAACATTTACTGCAAGTGATCTTAAGCTCAAACTAAACCTACAAACTAAAACAAAACAACATAGAAATATTTTTTAGCTGAAACTTGTGTCCAAAAATGATTAAAATGATATTACCATGTATTACCACTGTAAATACCCACAAACATTATTTATATCAATTTTCAAACTGCTTAAAATTTACTACTAAGACTGGTTACATTTAAAGTAATGTAAGAAATTAAGGCGTCAAGAACACTGTGGTAACATCTTTGAAAAAACCTTCAATTAAAAACGAAACTGGCAAATTCACATACATAACATGGTATTTTCATAGTAAACATCAAAAAGAATATGTGCATTGCGTTTCAACTCAAACCAAACTTTTAAAAGACTTCAAACGTCTGCTTAAATTTAAGATGAAACTTACCAGGTGGTTTAAGAAAATCGGTGGGATATCTTGAGTACGGGGGTGGGGGGGATTCTGGAAGAGAAGAAAGAGAAAGAGAGAGGCCGTGAGTGGAGATGTGGGCTGATGATAAGGCCTGGCATTCTCTGGGAAAAGTGTTTGTGTAGTGCTGAGGGTTAGAGGCAGGACAGCTCTGATAAACACACGGCCGCCTGGCGCCAGACTCCACACACACACACACACACACACCGCACACACACACACACACACACACACACACACACACACACACACACACACACACACACACACACACACACAAACTAACTTCACTGAACACTGGGGCCTCCGGCGGGTTTCACATGAACAACCACAGACTGGAGGTCCAGCTGAAAAGTCTGTTGCATTTCTCCACATGGAAACACAACATTCATCACTCGGAGAATAATAATTACAATCAGAACCAGCTGATTCCTGATGCTAATGGCTTGTTTGATTAAATAGTTTGGTAGATTTAAAAAAAGATTAGATGTGTCTAACATTGTTATATATGCTAAAATGCATACGTTTACTCCTGGACCACAAAACACACTCTTGATGTCTATTTTAATATCACTAACGCAAATACACTACTATAATCGTCTTTCTATTTGAGCATTTTTAGTAAACAAGAAGTATGTCAGACACACTGGAGCCTAAAGTGTTGCATATATGAGCCTAAACATTGATGTTTAACAGGAACCTTCAGATTATTTTCTATTTCCACCTAGTAGATGTTACAATAACCTACATGGGGGTCGTTATGATGCTACATAAGCACTATAAAAGCCTTTCACAATAGCTAGAACAATTTGAGTTCAAAACCCCCTGTATACTCTGTTCTATACTGACCTGTAATTAGATACCACAGCTTATACGAATGTTATTACAGTCCTACACAAACACCACAGCCAAAAGAAGCCTAGATGTGTTTTCAAGCGACAGATTTAGCACATTATCCCAGTGTTATTCATCAACATCAGTAGTAAATGTGAGAAGATTGATGTTCATACCGAGCTCGCAGAGTCTGCTCATATGATGCGGGTTGCAGCACACGAGCTCCGGGTTGATTTTCCCATAAGATTCACAGCACGAAAGTCTCTTTAATTCCGAGGAGTGCCGGAGGTCCGGCCACCGGAACACCTTGTAGAGCAGCAGCGGTAGCGGGTACGACTGTTGACCCAACCTGGCGTCCGCTTTCCCGGGTAGGAGGAGGCAGGGGCTCCGCGCTCCCCCCCGGGACTCGACCGCCTGTAAAAGCACCTCCAGCTGCTTTTCCTTGATCTTCTTCAGGATCGAGTATGTCAGCGCTTTTAGTTCGGCCTCGGTGCCGGGGTTCGGCTTACTGGCCAGGCAGCAGCCCGCGGTGCCGCCGCGCGTACCGGTGTCCGCGTCCCCGTCACCCTCCACGGGCGCGCGGCTCCTCCAGAGTCGCCGGACGAGCCCCGATCGTTTGGTCCTGAACATGCGGGACGACAAGAGGGTTCCCCGGCTACAAAACGGCCATTTTGTCCGCAAGTCATGAAGATCCGGAGGTCCGAATCCACAGGCGCAGAGCAGACGGCGGAGAAACGGCGAGCAGGAGAAGCGCACGCGATCTGTTTCATACGCCAGACTTTAATATTTCACCAAACCAACCGACGCGGAAACCAAAAAACTGTGCGACTGTCTGGAAATGAAACGACCTCGAATTGCGGTCACACCGGGTGCGCAATCATCGATCCACAAGTTCGTTAATCCACAGCGACCATCCGCGATCTCACATTCGGAATTAATAACCGTTTTCTCGGTCTGACATTAAATCTGCAGCTCAAACCGACACATTAAATCGTTAAATCCACATCAGACCCGCTGAGGAAAATCTGTCGTGCTCCTCGACGGCGATTCGCGACGAAAAAACAGGTTCGCGTTTGAAATATCCACCACCAAAAAAATCCGTGTCCCGATGATCGGTAATGCGGGAAGTTTCCGAGTGCGAGACGCAGGAGAGTCGATGAAGAACTGAAGGACTGAGGAGGAGATGAAGATCAGACGCCTGTGTGTGTGTGTGTGTGTGTCTCTCTCTTCGCGTCTCCGTGTCTCTCATTGGCGCGCCGCAGGTCATGTGATTGTCTAGACACCCTGTCGCTTTAAAAAAAAGAAAGATCAGGCAGGAAAAAGTGATTGTGTTGCGCAAACATAAAACAAAGTAACATGTACCGTCAGACTGACACATCGGACACCGAGTTTATAAAGTCACAGATGGATTTAGAATCGTGTGTTTGTACTATTTGTACTGTAGTGCTATGAGGGACGAACTGTAGTTTCAAGTATGGGAACACACACACACATACACACACAAACAGGCGCCAGGCGCACAGGTAAGTTCACATTAAGTATGACACGCACACAGACAGACACACAGAGACAGACAGAATCAACTCAACAAATGTTTATGAAGCAATCAGAACATGTTTACATGGAAAAATACCCTTCCATGAAGTTTGGAAAAATTAAATGGTTTACACAAATTAATAAATACACAATATACAATTATGTTTATATATTTAATATTAAATTGGTATATTATTAATAATATTATATCTATATATTTATTAATGTTATATACGGAATTCTCAACAAAATTATGAATTATTATATTTTAAAATCAACTGGTTTATTTACTATTACAATTACTATTATTACAATTATTATTATTACAAGTATTATTATTATTACAATTTTTATTATTATTATTACTACAAGTATTATTATTACAATTATTATCATTATTATTATTATTGTTACAATTATTATTATTATTACTACTATTATTATTATTACAAGTATTATTATTATTATTACAATTATTATTATTACTACTATTATTGTTATTACAAGTATTATTATTATTATTACAATTATTATTATTATTATTACTACTATTATTGTTATTACAAGTATTATTATTATTATTACAATTATTATTATTATTATTATTATTGTTGTTACAATCATTATTATTATTATTGTTGTTGTTACAATTATATTTATTATTACTACAATTATTATCATTACACGTTTATTATTATTACAAGTACTATTATTATTATTACTTCTATTATTATCATTACAAGTATTATTATTATTATTACAATTATTATTATTATTCTTACAATTTTTATTATTATTATTTTATTATTATTACGATTATTATTATTATTGTTACAATCATTATTATTATTATTAATATTATTATTTCTATTATTGTTACAATTATTATTATTATTACTACAATTATTATCATTGCACGTTTATTATTATTACAAGTACTATTATTATTATTACTTCTTTTATTATCATTACAAGTATTATTATTACATTTATTATTATTATTATTATTATTACACTTACTATTATTACTACTACTATTATTATCATTACAAGTTTTTTATTATTATCATTATTACAATTATTATCATTATTATAATTATTATCATTATTACAATTATTATTATTATTATTACAATTATTATTATTATTGCTATTATCATTATTATTACAAGTATTATTATTATTATTACAAGTATTATTATTATTGCAAGTATTATTATTATTAATATTATTACTATTACTATTGCAAGTATTATTATTATTACCATTTTATAAAAACAATGACGAATAGTATTATAGTTATTTTATGTTGTATAATTCAGATGACTATTATCATCATTTTTGTTGTTGCTGTTCTCCCTATTATTTATATTATATGAAGATTAACATTAATTTGGTTTATTAATTATTATTATTATTGTTATTATTATAACTATGATTGTGTAAATGGATTTCCTCTATATAAATATAAAACACACGAACTACTGCCGCCTACTGGCTAGAAATATTACACATTTTCAAAGTACACACACACACACACACACACACACAGACTCAGTATAATAAAAAAAAGAATTTTGAGGTTGTGCAGCGAGTTTTGGTGCATCAGATGAGTCACAGTTTACACACACACGCACACACACACACGCAAGCACGCACGAAAACAATAAATGCAATCTCCAAACCACTCAAGAGCTTTCATCTGTTCATCAGTCGCTCGATCTTTTCAAAACACTCAATGCTTTCGCGGGGTTTTGGGTAATGAAGGGGGTCGCGCGCTCTGATCATTGACGGACACAAAGGCGCGCGGCGGGGGAGCGTGGGTCACAGGCGGCCGGCGCGCGCTCAACTGTTTTTATATTTATTATTATTATATACAATAACAAATAGGCTATGCTAAATATCTATCATTAACAATGAAAAACACATAAAAATAAAAGGAAAGAAAACAGAAAAACAACCAAACATGGGGGATATTAAACAATACATACTAAAAAAGCTAAATTTACAAGTCAATAAACGTTTGCAAACATATTTTTTAGGCTTTTTGTTGTTAGACAATTGTATTACTTGCAAATACTGCTCACATTATTTCATTAAAAACCAAACATGGTTTGAAAATTTTGACTTATTAATGTAAAAATGTATATAAAGCAAAAGTAAATTCACCCCATAAAACGGCGCGCGCTCATCTAACTGTCTGTCGGGTCAAAATGACTGAATGACGCAATCGGCGGCGCGCAGCAGATCTGTGTGTATGTGTGTGTGGCCGTGACGTCAGCAGCAGCGTTTCAAACGAGATCTAAAAACGAGCTATTGAAGAAACGAAATAAACAGAAATAAAAGTGAATCAGCGTCATTCATAACAGTCGGAGCAGGAGATAATGATGACGTTGATGATGACGATGAAGAGCTGCTTTTGTTCGTGGATTCAGACTGGCGCCGCTCGAGCTGATGAAGATCTGCTGCTGTCACACAATCACCAAACACTACTACACATCATCTCCTTTCAACTCATTCATCTTTACCTTTCTGTCTTTTTTATTTATTAGGATTTAACAAGATCATACATACAGAATAAGAAAAAATAAAGATTTAGTTTCCCCCCATGCCCTCACAATAAAATAAAATAAAAATGTATTAATTAAAACCAAACATATTTCTTTTCTGTCTTTTTAAATATGTTTAGTAGCTATCATTTCTTTATTTGATCTTCTTATATAAATATTTTAATAACAATTTAACTAATTTCTTCCATTCCTTTAAGTTGAGACACTTTTTAGTTGTTTAAATCGTTAACTTAAGCAATTATTTAGCTATATATTTCTTTGTTTAAACACTAGGTAGTCTTTAGTAGCCTATTTTCTTTTGTTTTTCGATTTCTTTAATATTTTCAGTTCAATTCAATTCACCTTTATTTCTATAGCGCTTATACAATGTAGATTGTGTCAAAGCAGCTTCACATGGAAGATTATAGTGAATGTAAACAGTGTCAGTTCAGTTTTCAGAGATTAAGTTCAGTTCAGTTTAGCTCAGTTCAGTGTGGGTTAATAATCACTACTGAGAGTCCAAACACTGAAGAGCAAATCCATCGATGTGCAGCTCTACAGATCCCGAACCATGCAAGCCAGTGGCGACAGCGGCGAGGAACAAACTTCACCAATTGGCGAAAGTGAAGATTTAAAAACCTCGAGAGAAACCAGGCTCAGTTGGGCACGACCATTTCTCCTATGGCCAAACGTCTTGTGCAGAGCTGCAGTCTAGGCGCAGGAAGCTGGACCTCAGCGAAGACTCGTCTGTCCTTTGAGCGTCACAGGAGTCAGTCATGCTCTCACTCCATGAAGACCACCACAGCAGCTGCTCAGGATACGGCCTGAGCAGTGAGTAATATTTTCAGTGACGAATGTAAAATCTAAATTCTTTATTTTAAATCTTTTTTCTATATTTTTATTTTTGTTAATTCAGAGATCTGATTGTTTATTTTTATTTAATTTATTACAGTCTTTTTAATTCAATCAATCCAATTTTGAAGTCAGTAATTCATTTTCTTTTCAGCTTAGTCCCTTTATTAATCTGGGGTCGCCACAGTGGAATGAACCACCAATTTATCCAGCACATGTTTTACGCAGCGGATGCCCTTCCAGCTGCAACCCATCACTGGGAAACACCCATACACACCCATTCACACACAAACGGACAATTTAGACTACCCAATTCACCTGTACCGCATGTCTTTGGACTTGTAGGGGAACCGGAGCACCCAAAGGAAACCCACACCAACTAGGGGAGAACATGCAAACTCCACACAGAAATGCCAACTGACCCAGCCGGGGCTTGAACCAGCGACCTTCTTGCTTGAAGTTTCTATGTATAATTATAATCAGTTATTTCGTTATAATTTGTACTTTTAACTATTCTTAGTATCATTATTAATGGTGTTATTATTTTGGTATATATAGGCCAGGGGTGTCCAAACTCGGTCCTGGAGGGCCGATGTCCTGCATAGTTTAGCTCCAACTTCCTTCAACACACCTGCCTGGAAGTTTCTAGTATACATAGAAAGAGCTTGATTAGCTTGTTCAGGTGTATTTAATTGGGGTTGGAACTAAAATATCCAGGATACTGGCCCTCCAGGACCGAGTTTGGATACCCCTGATATAGGCTATTTGTCTGCACATTTTTCTTCCTTCCTTCATTCATTCATTCATTCATTCATTTTACTCCGGCTTAGTCCCTTCATTCATCAGAGGTCGCCACAGCGGAATGAACCGCCAACTTATCCAGCATATGTTTTACACAGCGAATGCCCTTCCAGATGCAACCCATCACTAGGAAACACCCATTCACTCTTGCACTCACACATTTAGGGCATACTCACACTACGCTATCCGAACCATGCCCAGGCCCGATTCCCGGATCGTTTGAGGGCGTACTCACACTACGCTATCCGAACCATGCCCAGGCCCGATTCCCGGATCGTTTGAGGGCATACTCACACTACGCTATCCGAACCATGCCCAGGCCCGATTCCCGGATCGTTTGAGGGCGTACTCACACTACGCTATCCGAACCATGCCCAGGCCCGATTCCCAAATCGTTTGAGGGCGTACTCACACTATGCTATCCGAACCATGCCCAGGCCCGATTCCCAAATCGTTTGAGGGCGTACTCACACTATGCTATCCGAACCGTGCCCAGGCCCATTTCCCGGATCGTTTGAGAAGTGTGAGTGCTCTGAATCGGGCTCAGGCACGGTTCACTTGGGTGGCCCAGGCCCGGTTGGAAGAGGTGTGCCAGAGCGTGGTTCACTTGGGCTCAGGCGCGGTACACTTGTGTGTGAGTGCAAGCGTGCCTAAGCCCGAAACTGAAAGAGAGACGTGACTTTTAAGGGACTGTTTCATATGTGTTTATTAATCATTCTTACTGTTCAATGAACACAAACTGTCGTAGATTATTAAAGACGCAAACCCCTCACTGCACGTCAGCTGCGCCTTCAGCAAACCTCCTAATTCCTGCAGCACGAGGACTTTATGATTGTTTATGAGCGTCAAAAGTGGCTGATCTGTTCGACGAAATATTTGACTTCGTGTCACCGCATATCAAACGGTTAAAACGATATAACTAAAGAAATCTCCACTGTGCTAAGCGAGAGCACTTACTGAACAGCGCATCATCGATGACGTAAGCGTGCCCAAGCCTGAATGTAATGTGAGTGCGGGCCGTGGGGGAGACGGGAGGGGGGACAAGCATGTTTGGCCCGGTTCAAGGCAACTGTACATAGTGTGAATACGCCCTGAGAAGTGTGAGTGCTTTGAATCGAGCTCAGGCACGGTTCACTTGGCCGGCCCTGGCCCGGTTGGAAGAGTTGGGCCTGAGTGCGGTTCACTTGGGCTCAGGTGCGGTACGCTTGTGTGTGAGTGCAAAACGCACCTGAGCCCGAAACTGAAAGCGAGACGTGACTTTTAAGTGGCTGTTTTATATGTGTTTATTAATCATTCGTACTGTTCAATGAACACAAACTTTCGTAGTTTATTAAAGACGCAAACCCCTCACTGCACAACAGCTGCACCTTCAGCAAACCTCCTAATTCCTGCAGCACGAGGACTTTACGATTGTTAATGAGCGTCAAAAGTGGCTGATCGTTTCTGCGAAATATTTGACTGTGTCACTGCATATCAAACGACTTAAACGATATAACTAAAGAAATCTCAACTGTGTTGAGCGAAAGCGCTTACTGAACAGCGCATCATCAATGATGTAAGCGTGCCCAGGCCTGAATGTAATGTGAGTGCAGGCCATCGGGGGAGACAGGAGGGGGGACCAGTGTTGCCAACCTAGCAATTTTGTTGCTAGATTTAGCAACTTTTCATAATACCCTAGCAACTTTTTTTTTTCAAAAAGCACCTAGCAACAAATTTAGCAATTTTTAACATTCATTTGGCAACTTTTAGCAATTTTTAAAAAGTGACTCAAAATCGCAGTGGCTGCAGGCTTCACTCAGTAGAGTAAATTGCTAGCTCAGATTGTTTTTCATAACTGTTAATTTGCTGATATTTGTTAACATGTATAATTGTTGGTAATTTAGGTAGCAATAAATTCCAATAGTGCTATAATTGTTGTCACTTTCACAAATGTGTTAATTTCACAAGTTAAAAAGAGTAAACACACAAGCTGTGATTGTTTAAAATAAAAATAAAAAATTCTTATCAAAAAGTGTTTGTATTTTACAAATAGTCAACTACATTTTTAATACAAATGTAAATGGACATATTTCAAATAATCTTTTGCTGAGATGGCTTGTCAATTTGAGAAAACTTGAATTATTTTGTATACTACATAAAGATGTAGTTTTGAGATGCGAATATGCAATGACATCATCAAGAAAAGCAATATGTTGTTAAGAACCTATTGTGCATCTGGATGTAATGTTTTAATATAATATAATACACAGCACCTCAGAGACAAGACTGGCTTAAGGCTGATTTATACTTCTGCGTCAAGCGTATGCTACGCGTAGCGCAAGCTCTGTGATTGGTCAGCTTGGTAGCGCTGACGAGTGTGGGCGGAGGTGAGAGCTGCGTGCCCGATGGAGCGAGCATTTACAAGTGTGGAGTGCCATGAAGGAGCTCCAGGTGGAGACTGTTGTTTTGTGTTTACCTTATGATTAAAGTTGTTCCACGTCCAACGGTTCCCGCCTCAAAATGAGCGAATTTGAGCCACTTGTACATTAAGGAAGTGTTCAGGAAAAACTAAACACCAGCGAAGAAACTCGACACAGAGAAACATAAACACCTACTGCCAGCTAGCTTAAGCCTGGTTTATACTTCTGCGTCAAGTGATCGGCGTGACCCACGGCGCAAGCCTCGCACGTAGCCGTGCATTTATACTTTTGCGCGCTGTTTCTGTTTCTCTGCAATACACTTCCCAAAGACTAGCCGGCAGTAGGTGTTTATGTTTCTCTGTGTCGAGTTTCTTCGCTGGTGTTTTGTGTTTTCTGAACACTTCCTTAATGTGCAAGTGGCTCAAACTCGCTCATTTTGAGGCGGGAATCAGCGGACGTGCAACAACTTTAATCATAAGGTAAATACAAAACAACAGTCTACATCCGGAGCTCCTTCACGGGACTCCACACTTGTAAACACTTTCTGCATCACGCTCGCGTGGCTCTCACCTCCGCCCACACTCGTCAGCGCTACCAAGCTGACCAATCACAGAGCTTGCGCTACGCACACGCGTTACATTTTTTGAGAGGTGCGCGTCAACGTCGCCGACGGCCACGGCGAGGGCTATACGTCCACGCATATAGGCTGCGTCGTAGCATGCGCTTGACGCAGAAGTATAAATCAGCCTTTACGCTTGTCAGATACTACGTGATGACGTCACTGATATGCAAATGATTGCTTGACATCATCTGGCAACATTTAGCTACTTTTCAGGCAGGCTTTAGCTACTTTTTATTGAATATAGTTGGCAACACTGGGGGGGACATTCACGTTTCGGCCCGGTTCAAGGCAACTGTACATAGTGTGAGTACGCCCATACACTACGGCCAATTCAGCTTATTCAATTAATCTATTGACCTTATTCTTCAATGCGGAAGTGCGCTCATTTTTGCGATTGTTTTAGAACTTCCGATTCAGCTGCCTATGGGAGAAATGACTAGGAATAATTAACGGCAGAAAACGGCCAAACGACTTGCTCTACAAACAAGTGTTTGCATGATTATACAGACAAAGCAGAATAATATTATAAGAAAATATCAGTTTGCAACATCAAGAAGCGTAACAAGCTGTTTTTAATGTCTAAAAATCAATGGAAGTGAATGAGACCGGAAGTCTCAAGCCAAAAAGATTCAAAAGGCTGCGCCCGCTCGTACACGGACAATAAGGTGAATAGAGCATGTCTTTGGACTTGTGGGGGAAACCGGAACACCTGAAGGAAACCCTCGTCCACACAGAGTTTGCATGTGGAGTTTGTGTGGAGTTTGCATGTTCTCCTCGTGTTGGCGTGGGTGTCCTCTGGGTGCTCTGGTTTCCCCCACAGTCCAAACACATGCGCTATAGGGGA
Organism: Danio kyathit; assembly: GCA_903798195.1. NCBI lineage: Eukaryota > Metazoa > Chordata > Actinopteri > Cypriniformes > Danionidae > Danio > Danio kyathit. The sequence goes on from LR812539.1 coordinate 6,062,173, forward strand.
ATTGGGTAAGTTAATTGTCCATAGTGTGTGCGTGTATGTCCTGGCGCTCCAGGTTGACAGCTGAGCATTGGGCTAACAACCCACCTCATAAAAACTAGATGTTACGAAGCACCGATATGGAGCGGCTAAATATCAACTTCGATATAAAAAGGCTCTGGGAGTACGTAAGTAATTAAATAAGGATTTGTTTGAGTATAAATAATACTATAAATACTCTTTCATAATTACACCCCCACTAAACCAAAAATTCCCTTAAATGTTCATTTTAGTTCTGTTTTTATTAGGTTTTAAAGCAGTCATACAAATCAAATGTCTGTGTAGCGTTGATGAAAGTGTCCAGAAAGCCCTGTATCAGGCCATTTTCTGGTTTTGGCAACACTGAGCATGTGGGAACGACATTTCTGACTTCAGGCTGATGAAAACAACTGTTTGTTTGTTTATGAAACATGGACTCACCTGACAGATCAGCACATTTCTGTTGATTCACCATGAGATCATTCTCCTGTTGTTCATCTCATCTCTGAAGCCCTGAAGATGCAGGAGACACAAATACTGACAGACAAAGCTCAAACTCTGGCCTGCTGTGTCATAAAGATCTGCTTCCTGATTCTAGTGTCCAAAGCACCTTTATAAAACAGAAAGAGCATGGCTTCATTAGATAAGGTGTTGATATGCTGTTAGATTTTCTAGATAAGGTGTTGCTATGCTGTTTGGTTGACAGGGTGTTGGTACGCAGTTCCTTTTGGTTGACAGGGTCACTACAGAATACACAAGACGTGTCACTCGTTTTTTTTTTTTTGAATGGGGAAAGTGTAACGGTCAATATGGTGAATAAAGCCCCGCCTACTAGTACAGGAGCCAATCATCAATCACTATATGGTGAATAAAGCCCGCCTTCTAGTACAGGAGCCAATCATTGATCACTATAGACTGACGATACTCCGGAGAAAGGGCTCGGACCAGACGTGAGTTTCTGCAGATTTTCTCCCTTTCCACCACATCCCAAAGGTGCTCTATTGGATTGAGTTCTGGTGACTGGGGAGGCCATTTGAGTACGGTGAACTCATTGTCATGTTCAAGAAACCAGTCTGAGATGATTCACGCTTTATGACATGGTGCGTTATCCTGCTGGAAGTAGCCATCAGAAGATGGGCACACTGTGGTCATAAAGGGATGGACATGGTCAGCAACCATTCTCAGGTAGGCTGTGGCGTTGCTCAATTGGTACTAATGGACCCAAAGTGTGCCAAGAAAATATCCCCCACACCATTACACCACCAACACTAGCCTGAATCGTTGATACAAGGCAGGATGGATTCATGCTTTTATGTTGTTGACGCCAAATTCTGACCCTAACATCCGAATGTCGCAGCAGAAATCGAGACTCATCAGACCAGGGAGCGTTTTTCCAATCCTCTATTGTCCAATGTTGGTGAGCCTGTGTGAATTGTAGCCTCAGTTTCCTGTTCTTAGCTGACAGGAGTGGCACCCGGTGTGGTCTTCTGCTGCTGTAGCCCATCCGCCTCAAGGTTGGACGTGTTGTGCGTTCAGAGAATCTCTTCTGCAGACCTCGGTTGTAATGAGTGGTTATCAGCTGGAACCAGTCTGGCCATTCTCCTCTGACCTCTGGCATCAACAAGGCATTAGCGCCTACAGAACTGCCACTCACTGGATATTTTCTCTTTTTCGGACCATTCTCTGTAAACCCTACAGATGGTTGTGCGTTTTTTTGTGGAGTAACTCAATATTGTAATGGATCACTTGGTTGTGTCGCTGGTTATTGATGTGTATGGGTTTTGAGCAGCTGGAGTGTGTGTTTCACTGGCGCTCCAGCACATGATGTGAATTTCAGAGAATTCCTGCAGAAGCAGATCAATGAGGGCTGAAACCCAAACAGCAGAGCACAGGAAGCAGAGGCTATTGATGAGGTCAAAGGTCACACTGTGAGAACAGAACCAGAACACAGCAAACAATCCACAAACTGACAAGCAGATCTATCTATCTATCTATCTGTCTGTCTGTCTGTCTGTCTGTCTGTCTGTCTGTCTGTCTGTCTGTCTAGATAGATAGATAGATAGATAGATAGATAGATAGATAGATAGATAGATAGATAGATAGATAGATAGATAGATAGATAGATAGATAGATAGATAGATAGATAGATAGATAGATAGATAGATAGATAGATAGATAGATAGATAGATGGATGAATGGATAGATAAATAATCAATGGATAGACAGATAAACAAATGAAGGAATATTAGATAGACATAAATAAACGATGGATGGATTGTTGGATGGATGGATAGATAGACAGACAGATAAATAAGTGATAGATGGATGAATGGATAGACAAATAAATGATGGATGGATGGATAGAAAGAAAGATAAATAAACAATAGATGGATGGATGGATAAATAAATTATAGATAGCTGGATGGATGGATGGATGGATAGATGGATAAATAATCAATAAATAGACAGATAAACAAATTAAGGAATATTAGATAGACAAATAAATGATGGATGGATTGTTAGATGATGAATAGACAAATAAATAAGTAATGGATGGATGGATGGATGGATGGATGGATGGATAGATAGATAGATAATTAATGGATAGACAGATAAACAAATTAAGGAATATTAGATAGACAAATAAATGATGGATGGATTGTTGGATGGATGGATGGATGGATAGATAGATAGACAGATAAATGAGTGAAAGATGGATAAATGGATGGATAGATAGACAAAAATGATTGATGGATGGATAATTAATGGATAGACAGATAAACAAATAAAGGAATATTAGATAGACATAAATAAATGATGGATGGATTGTTGGATGGATGGATGGATAGATAGATAGATAGATAGATAGATAGATAGATAGATAGATAGACAGACAGACAGACAGACAGACAGACAGACTGACTGACTGACTGACTGACTGACTGACTGACTGACTGACTGACTGACTGACTGACTGACTGACTGACTGACAGACAGACAGACAGACAGACAGACAGACAGACAGACAGACAGACAGACAGACAGACAGACAGACAGATAGATAGATAGATAGATAGATAGATAGACAGATAAATGAGTGATAGATGGATGAATGGATGGATAGATAGACAAAAAAATGATGGATGGATGGATGGATAGGCAGATAAATAAATGATAGATAGATAGATAGATAGATAGATAGACAGACAGACAGACAGACAGACAGACAGACAGACAGACAGACAGACAGACAGACAGATAGATAGATAGATAGATAGATAGATAGATAGATAGATAGATAGATAGATAGATAGATAGACAATAGATGAATAGATAGATGGATGGATAGACAAACAAGTGCTAGATGGATGGATGGATAGATAGACAAATAAATAAGTGACAAATGGATGAATGCATGGATAGACAGATAAATAAATGATAGATAGATGGATGAATAGGTAGACAGATGAATAAAACATCCATCCATATATTGTCCATTTATCTGTCTTTCTATCCATCCATCCATCATTTATTTACATCTATCTATCCATCCATTCATCCATCTATTGTTTATCCATCCATCCATCCGTCCGTCCGTCCGTCCGTCCGTCCGTCCGTCTGTCTGTCTATCTATCATTTATTTATCCTTCCATCTATTGTTTATTTATCTGTCTACCCATCCATCCATCTATCCATCCATCCATCCATCTAGATAGATGAATGGATAGATAGATAATCAATGGATAGACAGATAAACAAATGAAGGAATATTAGATTATTATTGGATGGATGAATAGACAGATAAATAAATAATAGATGAATGAATGGATGAATCGATAGACATAAATGACGGACGGACGGACGGACGGACGGACGGACGGACGGACGGACGGACGGACGGACGGACGGACGGACGGACGGACGGACGGACGGACGGACGGACGGACGGACGGACGGACGGACGGACGGACGGACGGACGGACGGACGGACGGACGGACGGACGGACGGACAGACAGACAGACAGACAGACAGACAGACAGACAGACAGATAGATAGATAGATAGATAGATAGATAGATAGATAGATATCCTCTACCCAATAAATGAATCTTAAAAACAAAACATACATTTGATGGAAAACCATTCATTAAACTTAAATCAAATGTTGTCTTGGTAAACTACACAAATAAAGTTTGAAATGAACAGATAAAATGACTAAAACAAAACAAAAAAATAAAGATAAATAAAAACAACACAAAAATTATACGAATTAGAAAAGTTAATGCAAAAACACACTACAGCTTAAACAAAACAACCAAAGACGTAAATAACAAAACTCAGAACATATATGTCTCTTATTCTTCCACTCTACAAAAGTGCAAAAAACAACATATAAAAAATGAAAGTGTATAAGAAGCGACTGTTCAGCATGGTCTGTTCAGATTGCAGGTTGGCCTCTACCTTTGTAAAAGCCTGTAGCTGTAAATGGCAGGCATGTTAAAGACAGGCCTCTTCACAATCACAACAGCACTTTCATGTGTTCAGCCTTCCAGAATGTATGTAATTACCTCACATAATTACCCTGCCTTATAGAAGCTTCACAAGACCAAAAGCTGTGCAAAAAAACAACTAATGGAGCCGCTATATGGGCTAAACCTACAGAAGAGAGATTTACAGAGGCAGAGATGGACACGCGTTCAACATGAAAGCCAAATGATTGGAATTAGAGCAAAAAGAAGAAAGGTTTGATGGAGGGACTGGCATGTAAAGGAGCACAACAGCAGGGAAGTGCACACGGCCGGTGGCGTCTTGTCTAGTGCTTGACGCAAACCTGAAAAGAATCAAAGAAAAAAGCGATCTCTCTTCAGCCCAGATGGGACGCCATATGCCCTGCATCGCTCAATGATGCTATTGTAAAAAGCTGGAAGTGCTTTATGACAGTCGGCTGAACTCTAGACCTCACTCTTTACGACTCTTATATGACATTGAATTGCTCTGTAAAACTTGGGGCCGTCCACTCCAGTGCTTCAGAAAGAAACGCAACCTACATGCCTCTCCTCTCTCATGTACAGTTGGTCAGAACTATTAGCTCTCTTGATTTATTAGCCCCCCTGTTTATTTTTTCCCCCAATTTCTGTTTAACGGAGAAGATTTTTTCAACAAATTTCTAATCATAATAGTTTTAATAACTCATCTCTAATAACTGATTTATTTTATCTTTGCCATGATGACAGTAAATAATATTTGACTAGATATTTTCAAGATACTAGTATTCAGCTTAAAGGGACATTTAAAGGCTTAACTAGGTTAATTAGGGTAAAGTTAGGGTAATTAGGCAAGTCATTGTATAACAGTGGTTTGTTCTGTAGACAACCCAAAACAAATATTGCTTAAAGGGGCTAATAATATTGACCTTAAAATGGCTTTTAAAAAATTTAAAACTGCTTTTATTCTAGCCGAAATAAAACAAAAAAGACTTTCTCCAGAAGGAAAAACATTATAGGAAATACTGTGAAAAATTCCTTGCTCTGTTAAACATCATTTGGGAAAAATGTGAAAAAGAAATTCACAGGAGGGCGAATCATTTTGACTTCAACTGTATATGTTATGATTATCAGCGATCTAGCGGCTGCAGACTACAAATCCGCCATTACATGGACTACAAGTCCAAGCATGCACCACACACACACACCGGTTCCTGATCCAGACTGATTTCAATCTCGCACAGCTGAAGCTGCTTAAGCACTCATTACATCAGGGCTATTCAATTAGTCTGTCATGTGGGGGCCAGATCATGAAAAGCATCCCAAATGAGGGGCCGGAGAGACATGAGCAGGGCCAGACAGAATCTGCGGACGTTTTTTGCTATTTCTGCTGAGAATTTTGGTAAAAATCTGCGGATTTCTGCGGAATTATTTTGGGAGTATCATAACTAAAACCTTAATATGTGAAATAAAAATAATATATTTTTAACTTGTATTTAATGTTTAAAATGCAAATCCAATTAGATTAACTGTAAATAGTTAACTTTAAGTAAATAAACAGAATTAATGATGGGCTAAAAATCTGCGGAAAATCTGCAGAAAATCTGCAGAATTCTGCGCGCGCAGATTCTGTGTGGGCCTAGATATGACTTGCCATATAAGTGATGACACAACAGTATATAAGAGCCCATATGCTGTATTTGTGCTCATAAAGACACCCATGTTGGCTTTTTCTACATTAAAATGTTAATATGTTGTACTTTGAAACTACATAACATCACTGCATTGTGCAATGTGGCTTTTTTTACAAACATTTAAATGTTGTATTTCAAAGCACAACAAAAGCAGTGCATTGCTCAAGTCTTCTTCTACATTTAAACTCATTCATATGTTATGTTTTGAACTGCATAACAATTAGGGATGCAACGATTATAGATTTTGGTTGTAGGATTATAGTCTGAAGAATAATCCTGGTTTCACGGTTTCACGATTATTATGCATTTATTAAATTCAAAACATGACTAGTTTAGAAAATAACAAGAAAACTGCTTATATTTTAAAGTGTTGTTTATTAATGCATTAACCAAATACAGCACAAAATATTAATAAAATGCAAACAATAGTCCATTTCACTCCCAGGACTTCAAAATAAATGAAAAAGTTTTTGATTTAAACATGAGTGATAATTTTACAATAAAAATAAATGACAGAACAATGAATAAATAAATAAAAATATGAATAAATAAAAAAATAGTGTTTATTTAAGCTATATATTAGCTGAGAAATTAAATGAATTGTTATTATCTGCCTTCATACATATATAATCATTTTAATAATTTGTAATAATTCATCTTACAGACCTTTAGTTTACATTGCACTGAAAGCCACGCACAACTCTCACCGCTACAGCCTGAGATAATTTCTACTGTGTAAATGGCTCCCAACATGCGCACGTCTCCATTGGAAATAATGAACTTGCGCGCGGAAAAGACGCAATATGTGAACGGCCCGCTGCTATAGTTAGTTCAGTGTGCCTGACTTCAACCATATTGAATTTAAGCGTGGTTAATAGTGAAATCGGCTAATCATTGCATCCCTATTAACGGTGTCAGTGCATTGTACAAAAGGCCTTTTCTACAAACATATCCAAATGTTTTGGGCTGCTCGCGCCACTCACTCGCTTAATGTCAGGTGACTTACGCTCTGCGCAGCCTTCAACTGCAGCTCCTGCTGTATTGAACAGACGCACGTCACTTCATAACTATAGCGGCTGTTTTTTGACTGAACTAAATTTATTTTTGATGTCTTGGTCACACTATTTGGAGGGACAGAAGAAATTGCCAGGTTCGGCCTGTGGGCTGCCAATTGAAAAGCCCTGCATTACATGAACGATTTATGCAGTCCACACTAGGCATGGGCTGGTATAAGATTCTGACAGTATGATAAACTTGGATAAAAACATCACTGTTTCACGGTATTGTGATCACTGCTCTAAAATATATTCTTTTTAAATGCTTAAAAGCTAAAACTTTTTTCCCCTTTAAAACAATATATTTTATTTTTTGAAAGATTTAAAATATTTTGGAGCAGTAAACATGTCAGGCTAAATAAAGAAAATTAGTCATTGACTTCTGCTGTCTTCATTAGTTTCAAAAACACAGATTTCTTTACAATTTAAAACGGCATCTTTGGATATTTTTTCAGCTGGAGATGCTGTTGTCCTAAAAAAAAAAAAAAAAAAAAAAAAGTAAATAAAAAATCTTACATATACCTTAGGAACGATATTAAAGAAAATTTTGGAGGTTTTAAAACCTTGACTTTTCCAAACCGCGGTATACCTTGAAAACGGTTATCATCCCATGCCAAGTCCACACACAGACATGAAAGCACTTTGAAAACATTGATGTCATTTTGACCGCAGCCGTGGCTCATGACGAAAGCTATAGGTGACCTATTATTTAAAAGCGGAATTTATGTTACGTCTCTAAAGCTTGTGAAAACAAAAAACACAGCATAAGTTAATGCTTTTAATTTATAGTAGGTTATTTATGAAGTATCTGTACTGTATATGACATGGGCCTGCTGGCTAGAACATTTCTGCAGTGGTTTGCATGTGTCAAATTGTAAAAGTAAACTATTCAAAATATAAAAAATAAACAAACAATATCCTATTTAATAATAATCATCATCATCATCATGAATATTATTATTAAAGTGGGATTTTCTTCATTTCCTAATAAATAATAAATATTACATTACATTTCTTAATAAATCACCTCATTATTTATTTATATGATTTATATATGACATTAGAATAGTGTTAGCTTTTGTAAGTGATTTTATGTTTTAGAATAGAATATGTAATGTTCTCAATAATATTAGTAAAGGAAACACAGGCACTATATGTGCCATTTACATATTTTAATTACAGTTTTTTTTACAGTCGCTTTGGTGCATTTCTAACAACACTCTTTACATTTGCACAACAGTTCATGCATTTCTCAAAACAATTAGTCATTTGTGCACATCATAGTAGCAGTTTCTCATTACTTCCAACAAATTGCAAATACTTTTGGACATGCATCAGCTGCTTTCATACAACTCTCTGCTGTTTGTAACATTATCATTTGCTTATGTCATGTCAGTCAAAATGAACTAAACTTGTGAATGCTGAATAGTCATTCCATATAAAACTAATAGTGCTCATTTCATTACTGGAGTCATTACATACAAACATGTTGAACTAGTGGTCAAAATCTGTCAAGCTCATTTAATAAAAAACATTTAATCTTTTTTTCCTGAAAATGTCTTCTAAATTGACTAATTTGATGAATGATTTCCAGACCTGTGTATGTTGTAGGTTCAGTTCCAATATGTACTGCAGTATTGTTTACAGTTGTGCACAGCTCTACCCAAAGGCAGTTTATGTTTGTTGTAAATAAGGGTGTATTTATTCTTTAGCACAATGCTGTGAATAAATTAGAATTGTAAAGAGCAAATGCAGTACACATGTGAAGCATACATATTCAGTGTGTTGTACTTAGATACCTCACTAAATGCAGTGATGTCTAACTCTACTGTAGTTTTCAAATGGCTGTGCCAATAGTATATAGAGCTGTCTTAAAGGTGCAGTATGTAAGTTTGACACCCAGTGGTTGAACTGGGTATTGCACTCCTAGATCAAAATAAAAACACGCGTGGGATGCCAGAGATTGAGTACAGGAGCGAGTGATTTAAACACAGGAGCGAGTGATTTAAACCGTGTTCTAAATAAAATCAACGACACACGGTAGAAGGAATTATGTTCCATATTAAAAGGAGTTTTAGTTCTAACCAACACCTCGAATTGAGATATTAGAAACGGTTTCTATTTCTCACAGCTCAACATGTGAAACCTATGACAGTGCACCTCAGGTAAGCCTCGTGTGTTTTATTCAGTGCTAAATGCTAACAATGTGAGTTTGAATGGATTCTAAACCTTACCGTTTCGTGAGTGAGTGCTTATTCTGTGCTTCTGAAAGGCTGTATTTACATTTTTGTCGTGTTTCGTTTGGTGCAAAGAGTCAAACTGCTGTTTGCGTGTTGTTAGGACACGAGATTACAATGTAATCTGCTCACCTAATGTTTACGTTCGTAATGTTTATATCATTTGCTAATTAATAACCTCATGTGGAACTGAATCTGTCTCATTTCGACGTCTGATACTGTCCATTTCGGTCACGGGCGCATGCTTTCAGAGCCTTTCTGAATGAATGAATGAAATACTCTGTTTTCCAACAAGGCAACCCGGAGTGCTGAATTATAATTGGCTAAACTGGCATTCTGCAGGTTAACTTTACCTAAACAAAGAAAGCGTTCCGGCACGGAAAAACCATTTTCAAAGCAGAATATCTGACTTCAGCATTGTTTTTCAGTTAAACAAGTATGTTCACTTGGGATGTTTCTTAAATATCTGCAAACATATTATCGTATTTTTATGCTTTAGAAGAATCAAAAACTTACATACAGCACCTTTAAGCATTTTCAGGAAGTGTCACCAAAATCTGACTTTATTGCATTGGAACAAATGTAGAGAGTAAAGTGTCATGATGAAAACATGACAAAGCCATTTGACTATCTTGTTCATAAACAATGGTGGCAGGACTTTTCATCTTGATGACACTGACACTTTCATTGACATCAATACTTGCTTTTGAGGAATGAGCTCTCCATTTTGAGAAAGTGACACGCTTCTGCAGGTTATCAGCTAGGTTTTGCAGTTTGTACTAATTGTTTAGAGGAATGCATTTACTGTTGTGCAAATGTAAATAGTGTTGTGAGAAATGCACCAAAGCCACTGAGAAAAACTGTAATATGGAAAGCGAGTGCATGTTTTTTAGCAAAACTAATATTGGATTATATTTTAAATGTCTGTGCGTGTAAAACAATATAATTTGCACAAAGAAATGATGGGGTTCTTCTCTAACGAAGTAGTAACTCTGTCTCATTTGGAGCATCATTATGGACGTTTTACTCTATAACTAATGTGGTTCAAATGAGAGATCTGCGACAGAGAAACTACGGGACACTCGTCACTACATCGTTCTTTTCCCAAACAATGCATCGTACTGTGATAGTTCAGCCGCGAGTTACATCGCTGTTTGGGAAACGCACCCATGTTTGATTGACAGGGTGTTGCTATGCTGTTTTTTTTTCTCAATGGGGTGTTGCTATGCTGTTATATTTTCTAGAGAACGTGTTGCTATGCTGTTATTTGTTCATGGTAAGGTGTATGCTGTTCTGTTTGATTGACAGGGTGTTGCTATGCAGATGCTACACTGTTATTTTTTTTCTTGGTGAGGTGTTACTATGCTGTTACAATGCTTTTCTGTTGGGTGCTGTTTTGGAGTTGCTAAGTTGTTCTGACGGATGTTAGAATGTTGCTATGCAGCTTTAGTTTACTAGCGAGATTTAGAAAGGGCGAGTTTTAGAATAGCGCTCGGTTCTCCAGATACATCAGTTAAAGTAGCTTGAACAGCATTTGTCATGGTAAAATACCCACAGTGTTGCAGTCGTCATGGTGACTGTGCTGGAGTGGGCGGGATCAGCAGACTGACCCAGACATTTGACCTGCTGTCTCTGTCTGTGCCGCTTGTACAGGGAAAAACCCAGACGCACTGACATTTGTGCACTCATGTGGGCAAAGCATTGCAAAACATTCCAAAAATCATCTACAAATATATTGAGGCGCTAGAACAGTGTTGTCATAGTCGACTAAAACTAATATTATTAAACTATTTAGTGTTATTCACATAAATTATAAATGTTAAATGAAAAAAATAATGCCAAATTTTAAACTGTGCACTGGCAAACTAATCAAAATAGTTAAATAATAAAATGTATGTATGTGTATATATGTGTATATATATGTATTGTGTGTGTGTGTGTGTGTGTGTGTCTATATACACATTTGAAGTCAGAATTATTAGACCGCCTGAATTATTAGACCCCCTGTTTATTTTTTCCCCCAATTTCTGTTTAACAGAGACAATATTTTTTCAACACATTTCTAATCATAATAGTTTTTAATAACTCATCTCTAATAACTGATTTATTTTATCTTTGTCATGATGACAGTAAATAATATTTGACTAGATATTCTTACAAGACACTTCTATACCGCTTAAAGTGACATTTAAAGGCTTAACTAGGTTAATTAGGTTAACTAGGCAGGTTAGGGGAATTAGGCAAGTTATTGTATAATGATGGTTTGTTCTGTAGACTATCAAGAAAAAAAAATTTGCTTAAAGGGGCTAATAATTTGTCCTTTAAATATCTTTAAAAAAATTAAAAACTGCTTTTATTCTAGCCGAAATAAAACAAATAAGACTTTCTCCAGAAGAAAAAATATTATCAGACATACTGTGAAAATTTCCTTGCTCTGTTAAACATCATTTGGGAAATATTTAAAAAAGAAAATAAAAATTCAAAGCGGGGCTAATAATTCTGACTTCAACTACGTATATATATATATATATATATATATATATATATATATATATATATATATATATATATATATATATATATATATATATATATATATATATATATATATATAGGGTATTTAGTATGACTTATAATAATATACTTTATTTATTGGAAAAAATACATGTAGAATTTTTTTTACGTTAACACAGAAAGTTAAAAAAAATAATAACTTATAAACATAAGTGTTAAAATTATTAAAATAACTTATAATAATAAACCTTATTTTTTATTGGAATAAACCATTTTGAAGCTTCTTTTATTATGTTGATGCTAGTTTACATAAACCACTTATTCATATAGCCCATGGGTGGCCAAACATTTTCTTATGAAGGGCCAAAATCCAAACTTGATTGAGGGTGGTGGGCCAAAGCTAAATATACCAAACTGTATTACAGTAAAGTTGCCATGTAAACTTCCTAATTTAATAATATTTAAAAAACATATAGAAAAAACATACTTTTATCATATTAATAATAACAACATCGTTGATTTTTTTTAGATTTTATACTTTACTTATAATACAAACATTATTAACCTCATTTATAACCCAATGGAGTTTAATGCTTTTCACTTAATAGTGACATATATGCTTTCCGGCCACTTAATTAGGTACACCAGTCTAACTGCTCATTTATGCAAATTTCTAATCAGCCAATCACATGGCAGCAATGCAATGCATTTAGGAATGTATTCATGGTCAAGATGATCTGCAGTTCAAACCGAGCATCAGAATGAGGAAGAAAGGTGATTTAAGTAACTTTGAAGGTGGCATGGTTGTTGGTGTCAGACGGGCTGGTCTGAGTATTTCAGAAACTGCTGATCTAATGGGATTTTCACACACAACCATCTCTAGGGTTTACAGAGAATGGTCTGAGAAAGAGAAAATATCCAGTGAGCGGCAGTTCTGTGGGCACAAATGCCTTGTTGATGCCAGAGGTCAGAAGAGAATGGCCAGACTGATTCCAGCTGATAGAAAGGCAACAGTAACTCAAATAACCACTCGGTACAACCGAGGTCTGCAGAAGAGCATCTCTGAACACACAACACGTCCAACCTTGAGGCGGATGAGCTACAGCAGCAGAAGACCACAGAAGTGCCACTTCTGTCAGCTAAGAACAGGAAACTGAGGCTAAAATTCACACAGGCTCACCAAAACTGGACAGAAGATTGGAGAAACGTTGCCTGGTCTGATGAGTCTCCATTTCTGCTGTGACATTCGGATGGTCGGGTCAGAATTTGGCGTCAACAACATGAAAGCATGAATCCATCCTGCCTTGTATCAACGGTTCAGGCTGGTGATGGTGGTGTAATGGTGTGGGGGATATTTTCTTGGCACACTTTGGGTCCATTAGTACCAATTGAGCATTGTGTCAACGCCACAGCCTACCTTGAGTATTGTTGCTGACCATGTCCATCTCTTTATGACCACAGTGTACCATCTTCTGATGGCTACTTCCAGCAGGATAACGCGCCATTTCATTAAGCGTGAATCATCTCAGACTGGTTTCTTGAACATGACAATGAGTTCACTGTACTCAAATGGCCTCCCCAGTCACCAGATCACAATCCAATAGAGCACCATTAGGATGTGGTGGAACGAGAGATTGGCATCATGGATGTGCAGCCGACAAATCTGCAGCAACTGCGTGATGCTATCATGTCAATATGGAGCAAAATCTCTGAGGAATATTTTCAGCACCTTGTTGAATCTCTGTCACGAAGGATTAAGGCAGTTCTGAAGGCAAAAGGGGTCCAACCCGGCACTAGTAAAGTGTACCTAATAAAGTGGCCAGTGAGTGTATGTGTCTTATAAGTGTGGTTTTAGCAACGTGCCACACAACATATACTGTATATGTCAACATCTAAAAAAAAAAAAAAAAAAACATGTTTAAGGGTTTAATGACAAAACGTGATTAATCCACAACATTTAATTGAAACATTTAATTTCAGTTTGCTTTTGTGTAGTTCATCAATTAAACAAACATAAGGTTATGTTAAATTAGAAATGACCATCTCTGTTGAAGGCATTCGCACCAACCTTCCTCATTATTCGTCCTCTCTTCTCAGATGGGATGGTGGGCCAAATCAAAGGTTACCATGGGCCAACTTTGGCCTACGGGCCCTAGTTTAGGCATCTCTGATATAGACCATTTTGAGGGATGTAAACAATAACAATAGTCCTAACGTATTTCCTGTTTTACATTTTTAATTTCTACAGCTTCCGAGAATCCAAAAAAGTCCACATATTGATAAATAATCTCATGATGGCAGCTTTAATGTTAAGTTATGATTGAACTGCCTCTTGTAAAGCTATGAAATAGTTTGACAACAAGCAGGAAATGTTCACGGGCCAATGACATGACCACATTGAAATGGTCTATAACCAAACTTACAATATAAACTGACTATCAACGTTCAACATTTATAAATATAGTGTGTGTTTGTTTGTGCGTGTGTGTGTAAAAAAAAACCTTACTATGCTGCAGACCTTCAAAACAAAATATTCACACATCATCACCTTTAGCTCTGACCTGTTTGTGCCTTAAAACAAACAAACCAATATTTAAATGCACAAGAAATGGCTGAACATGAATATATTGTTTCATTCACACTTGGACCTAAAACATCCACACTAGTTAACACAAGTCATCATTTACTCACTCTCTCTCTATGATGATAAGGTTTGAGTGAAATACCAAAGGAGACGTTTTGAAGAATGTCTGTAGTACACACTGATGGCAGAGGCAGGAATGGAGAAGGTCACCTCACAGGTAAGAAGACAGGCACTGCGGCAAAACCTCCACCATCTGCCCAAACACGCGCCGTACAAACACACACACTGATCCGCATTACACTCAACACACTGCAGGACAAGAACATTCACTGGGGAAAGGAGAAAAACATGGACATTTCTGTTACTTGGAGGAACAAAATCCAGAAAATAAATCAAATATACCCCAAAATTGTTACTAGCATATACTTAAAACAAGTAATAATCATTAGAGTGTTAAAAAATGGATTAGCTTACACATTATTATTAGAATCATTATTAATGAAACAAAACTGCAGTTCATTCATTCATTCATTTTCTTGTCGGCTTTGTCCCTTGCGGGGTCGCCACAGCGGAATGAACCGCCAACTTATCCAGCACGATTTTACGCAGCGGATGCCCTTCCAGCCGCAACCCATCTCTGGGAACTTCCACACACACATTCACACTCATACACTATGGACAATTTAGCTTACCCAATTCACCTGTACTGCATGTCTTTGGACTGTGGGGGAAACCGGAGCACCCGGAGGAAACCCACGCGAACCCAGGGAGAACATGCAAACTCCACACAGAAACGCCAACTGACCCAGCCCAGCCGAGGTTCGAACCTGCGACCCAGCGACGTTCTTGCTGTGAGGCAACAGCACTACCTACTGCGCCACTGGGTTGCCCAAAACTGCAGTTACTAAAATTAATTATAAAGAACTAAAACCATGAATAAATGACAGAAATTTCATAATTACATTTATTTTATATGGAAGAAGATTAGGGAAGCATTAATAAAAGTTATTATAAAGTGACATTATAATTTTTGAGAGAAAAGGTTCAAATAAAATGTTGAGAATAAAGTTTTTCAGTTCATGTTTATTTCTATAGCACTTTTACAATGTAGATTGTGTCAAAGCAGATTAGCATAGATGAAGTTCTAGTAAATTGAAACTGTGTCAGTCCAGTTTTCAGAGTTGAAAGTCATTACATTTAAAGAATAAAGTTGTTACTGGACAAATCATGACATTTTGATAATAATTAAGATTAATGTAAATCTATGCGTCACTTATGAATAAAGTTCTCAAAATTCAATGACTTTTCCTCAAAATATAACAACTTTTTTTTCTCAAAATCTAAAGAGTTTATTCACATTTATTAACATTTGATTTCAAAAAGTATTTTTCTAAACATTTCTAAATTTAATGTGTTCTAATGTGTATTATAATCTCATATCGTCACCTTGGAATTATGAGGTTCTGTCTGCGTTCTGAATGATTTTGAGATCTTGAGCTTCAAAGTTTTATATAGCAAACAGTGTGTGTGTAACGTGTTTTTTTTTTTTTAAATAAAAAGTCTTTAAATGTAAACAACTTATAAAAAACATCCCATAATGTAAATAAGCTGTCATTTAATAAGAATATGTCAACTCAATTTTGACAAAAATGTCAGATTGAACCTTATAATTCTAAGGTGACGATATTATAATGACTTAAATCTTGAGATGTTTTTATTTTTATTACTGCTTGCCCCAAATTTTAACATTGGTAAAAAAAATGTATTTATGCTTGGCCCCAATCCTCTTCTCGCTATATTATAGCTTTACGAAATTAAACAATCAAAACTAAAAAAAAAAATGTTTTAAATAATTAAGTACACAATAAAAAAAAAAATTTGTTTCAGGGAGTTTCTGTTATAGATTTTTTTATATACTGAAAATTATATTAGTATCTCAGAGATCAGAAAATAAAATAACATTGATGAAACCAGACAAAAAAATGTATACACTGTAAATGTATATATATATATATATATATATATATATATATATATATATATATATATATATATATATATATATATATATATATATATATATATATTCCTTCTGGAAAAAAAATTTATTTATTTTATTTCGGCTAGAATAAAAGCAGTTTTTAATTTTTTAAAAACCATTTTAGGGACAAAATTATTAGCCCCTTTATATATTTTTTCAATAGTCTACAGAACAAACCATCATTATACAATAACTTGCCTAATTACCCTAACCTGCCTAGTTACCCTAATTAACCTAGTTAAGCCTTTAAATGTCACTTTAAGCTGAATAGAAGTGTCTAGAAAAATATCTAGTCAAATATTATTTACTGTCATCATGACAAAGATAAAATAAATCAGTTATTAGAAATGAGTTATTAAAACTATTATGATTAGAAATGTGTTGAAGAAATCTTCTCTCCGTTAAACAGAAATTGGGGAAAAATAAACAGGGGGGCTAATAAATCCGAGGGCTAATAATTCTGACTTCAACTGTATATATATATTCATTCATTCATTTTTTTCGGCTTAGTCCTTTTATTAATCTGGGGTTGCCACAGTGGAATGAACCGCCAACTTATGTTTTACACAGTGGATGCCCTTCCAGCTGCAACCCAACACCGGGAAACACCCACACACTCCTGTATTCACACAGACACACTACAGCTAATTTAGTTCATCAATTCCCCTATAGCGCATGTTTTTGAACTGTAGGGGGAAACCGGAGCACCCAGAGGAAACCCACGCCAACACGGGGAGAACATGCAAACTCCACACAGAAATGTCAACTGACCCAGCTGAGACTCGAACCAGCGACCTTCTTGCTGTGAGGCGATTGTGCTCTCACTGCCCCACCATGCTGCCCTATACATATATATATATATACACACACACAAATAAAATTTTTTCATATTTAGCTCTGACTTATTTGTGCCCCCAAAAAACAAATCAATAATTAAATGCACAAGTAGTTACTGAACATGAATATATTATTGAATTTACAATTGGATCTAAAAGTTTTCAACTAAAAATACCTATTACTTATTAGTTTCCATATTCTGTGATTAACAGCGTTAGTTATTAAAATGTGTAAAATAACAAAATGCACTGGCAGATTATTTCCAAGTACCAAACCAGGCAATATACAGCGGGTAAAATAGGTATTGAACACATCATGTTTGTTCCCGGGAATAATATTTGCTGGGAACCAGATTTTGGTAAAAATCCAAACATAAAAATAAACCAAAATAAAAATCTGAAAAATTGTTCAGTGTAATTACAATGAAATGACAGAAGGAGAAAGTGTAAAACTTTTTTGGTGCTGCAGCTTAAAGACGCCTCTCATATGGAGAATGAAGTCACATGCATTGCACTTCAACAAAGTGTAAAAATCTTGATGCTTCTGTGGGTCTCGTCTATCACATCTGAGCTTTATTTAGTATTTTCTATTGGATTGAGATCCGGTGATTGGCTGGGCCATTCTACAGCTTGATTTTCTTTCTCTGAAAGCATTTGAGCGTTTCCTTGTCTGTGTTTTGGAACAGTGACTACGTTTATATGGACATCAGTAATCTAATTATTTGCTTTAATCTAATTAAGAGAATAATAAGACTAAGGTGTTTACATGAGTTGCTTTTTGAGGGTTACTTTCATGATCCCCTTTTACATGTTACAGCACATAATTCGATTATCGTCATTGCGTCACCGCGCTATCCGCATTTCCTCCGGAGTTTCATGTAATTTCGGGTGTTTCATTTTTAATTTTTCGACTTTCACTTTCATTCAGGAACATTTCATGCACGCCCTCCGTGACAAACGAGATATTGGATGCAACTATAAACTGCTGGAAGAGTTGTTTTAATGGAAGGTTATACCGCATGCTGAATGGAAGAAAAAAAACCTCCGCATTTCACGATGCAGGTGTCTGTGGTCTGCACTGACTCGGTAGGTGCAAAGAGTGTCAATCAGCCGTGCGTGTGTGTGTGTGTGTGTGTGTGTGTGTTTGTGTGTGTGTGTGTGTGTGGACTACCCTGGCGCAAAAAGCGGCTTAAAGTCCTACATCACGGTAATAGTTCAATTAAGGTGTTTACATGTCTGCACTGCACTTCAATAATGCGACTAAAATAGGCATACTCCACACGTCCTAATTCGATTTCTCTTTAGTTTGATTATGATCTGAATAAATTAATCAAAAATCGCTGTTTACATAATAATAATAATAATTCATTTTATTTGTAAATGGCGCCTTTCTAGACACCCAAGGTCGCCTTACAATAAGTATCAACATGCTAGAACAAATTAAAACAAGTAATAAAACACACATCGCAAATATAAAATAACATGATAAAAACATGATAAAGAATTGTTAAAGGAAAGCCTGCTTAAAAAGATGGGTCTTCAGACGAGATTTAAATGTGTGAAGACTATCACTGCTCCTTAGATCCAGGGGAAGCGAGTTCCATAGCCGAGGAGCCATAGAGCTAAAAGATCTGTCTCCCATCGTGCTTAATCTAGTGTGAGGTGGTACCAGGGAGAAAGAGTTGGCGAATCTAAGAGTGCGAGAAGGGGTGTAAATATGGAGAAGTTCGGTGAGATATTGAGGAGCAAGATTATGAAGTGCCTTGAAAGTTAGAAGTAATATTTTAAAATCAATACGAAACTTTACCGGCAGCCAGTGAAGCTGATAAAGAAGTGGTGTGACGTGCTCGTGAGATGGAGTCCTAGAGATGACACGAGCTGCATGGTTCTGAATCCGTTGGAGTTTATGGAGAAGTTTAGAAGGAAGCCCAGAAAGAAGTGCATTACAGTAGTCAAGACGTGAAGTAACTAATGCGTGGATAAGAATTGCTGTGTTGTTGGTTATGAGAGAAGAGCGGAGACGAGTGATATTACGCAGGTGGTAATATGCAGTACGCGTGATATTATTGATGTGAGAAATCAAATGAGAGTGTGCTATCCAAGATACTCTTAATCAGAGTATTGTCTTAATAGCATTAAAATCAAATTATTGGTGTCCATGTAAACGTAGTCATTGTCTTGCTGAAATGTCCACCCTGGTTTCATCTTCATTCTCCTGCTAATGTAGATGTTTGGCTAAAGCAGCTGATATTCATCTACACTGAGGAAGGGCAGAGGGTTGCTGAAGAACTACTGAGAGATTTCAGCTGCTGTCTGGGCTTTCACTGCCGAACTACACTTCCCTTTCTTCGTGTGTTCAATTGTAAACTAATTTGATTTGTTTTCTTTTCATATAGGGATTTCTTTAGTTCTTATCAACATTCGGTGAAAAATTTTAAGCCAACAGCACCTTTACTGTACGTTCACACCGAAAGCAGCGAGAGCGTCAAAGGTCGCTCTGGCCGCCCTGGCGACAACGCTGTCTGCCTTGAGCTCGGGCGGCGAGAGCATCAAAATTCGCTACATTGATCTCGTATTTAAAGGAGCCGTTGCTGCATATTATATCAGTTACATTCCCGCATAAAACATTCTTTCTAGCGTGAAGATATTGCACACTTATTAGCAAATTCACTTAACTACCGAAGATCTAGTTGCATGTGGTGTGGCTTTGCTCCACTATGTGTCCATATGCCTGAAATATTCTGAAGCAGCAATACTGTTTTGTATTGTCGCATAAAATTCCCGCTTTTTTTTTAAAGAAAAAAATACAGGGAGTGCAGAATTATTAGGCAAGTTGTATTTTTGAGGATTAACTTTATTATTGAACAACAACCATGTTCTCAATGAACCCAAAAAACTCATTAATATCAAAGCTGAATATTTTTGGAAGTAGTTTTTAGTTTGTTTTTAGTTTGAGCTATTTTAGGAGGATATGTGTGTGTGCAGGTGACTATTACTGTGCAGAATTATTAGGCAACTTAACAAAAAACAAATATATACCCATTTCAATGATTTATTTTCACCAGTGAAACCAATATAACATCTCAACATTCACAAATATACATTTCTGACATTCAAAAACAAAACAAAAACAAATCAGTGACCAATATAGCCACCTTTCTTTGCAAGGACACTCAAAAGCCTGCCATCCATAGATTCTGTCAGTGTTTTGATCTGTTCACCATCAACATTGCGTGCAGCAGCAACCACAGCCTCCCAGACACTGTTCAGAGAGGTGTACTGTTTTCCCTCCTTGTAAATCTCACATTTGATGATGGACCACAGGTTCTCTATGGGGTTCAGTTCAGGTGAACAAGGAGGCCATGTCATTAGTTTTTCTTCTTTTAGACCCTTTCTTGCCAGCCACGCTGTGGAGTACTTGGACGCGTGTGATGGAGCATTGTCCTGCATGAAAATCATGTTTTTCTTGAAGGATGCAGACTTCTTCCTTGTACCACTGCTTGAAGGTGTCTTCCAGAAACTGGCAGTAGGACTGGGAGTTGAGCTTGACTCCATCCTCAACCCGAAAAGACCCCACAAGCTCATCTTTGATGATACCAGCCCAAACCAGTACTCCACCTCCACCTTGCTGGCATCTGAGTCGGACTGGAGCTCTCTGCCCTTTACCGGTCCAGCCACGGGCCCATCAAGACTCACTCTCATTTCATCAGTCCATAAAACCTTAGAAAAATCAGTCTTGAGATATTTCTTGGCCCAGTCTTGACGTTTCAGCTTGTGTGTCTTGTTCAGTGGTTGTCGTTTTTCAGCCTTTCTTACCTTGGCCATGTCTCTGAGTATTGCACACCTTGTGCTTTTGGGCACTCCAGTGATGTTGCAGCTCTGAAATATGGCAAAACTGGTGGCAAGTGGCATCTTGGCAGCTGCACGCTTGACTTTTCTCAGTTCATGGTTCAGTTCTCAGTTTATTTTGCGCCTTGTTTTTCCACACGCTACTTGCGACCCTGTTGACTATTTTGAATGAAACACTTGATTGTTCAATGATCACGCTTCAAAAGCTTGGCAATTTTAAGAGTGCTGCATCCCTCTGCAAGATATCTCTCTATTTTTGACTTTTCGGAGCCTGTCAAGTCCTTCTTTTGACCCATTTTGCCAAAGGAAAGGAAGTTCCCTAATAATTATGCACACCTGATATAGAGTGTTGATGTCATTAGACCACACCCCTTCTCATTACAGAGATGCACATCACCTAATATGCTTAATTGGTAGTAGGCTTTCGAGCCTATACAGCTTGGAGTAAGACAACATGCATAAAGAGGATGATGTGGTCAAAATACTCATTTGCCTAATAATTCGGCACTCCCTGTATATATATAACACTGATGCTCATTAGTAACTCGCCAGTAACTTTTTTAATTTATGTTCCAGTAAGAAAACATTGCAAATAATTGGAAATCCAGCGACCGCAATAATTAAACCCTTGGGAACAACTGTGGTCGGAACCAAAGTTCACAGTGACTGTGTTCTCTGGACTCCTCTCAAGCGGTGGACTTCTACATTCCGATTGCTTGCCGCCGAACCGCGTCATAGCTCATTACCATAAAGTTGACATGATTTCAACTCTCCTCGACCAGCGAAGACGCGCCGCGCTGCTCCTCGCCGATTAACGACGCCGGCTCCCATTGAAAATGAATGACTTCCGGCTACTTTGACGCTCTCGCCGCTTTCGGTGTGAACGTACAGTTAGAAATCTGTTTTCTGAGAAAAAGTATTGAATACTTTTTTCCCCGCTGTATCACTTCAAACTATTAAAAATGTAAATAAAAGTCACATTTTCAAACTTTTAAACGTCAGATTTTGTTGGAGGAAAGATCAAGATCCCATAAAGCAATTCAAAAGCATTAGTAGACATACACAAACACAAAAAACATCACATTTACAGATAAAACATCGTCAATGAAAGCTCACACGCATGCATTTGCAGTGAACTGCAGTAACAGAGGAGTTAAGGCACAAAATGAAGGTCTAAACACTGCTCTTGACTGTATGAATGCTTTGCACACAGTGTTTTCCTGATGGAAATTCTCTTTTCTCTGAGCTGTAATTACAGTAAACGTCGTCTTACTGTACATTCCTGTATAAGAACACACAAGCGGCCAAACACTGTCAGCTTTTATCTCCTAAAGCACTCATTCAACACACAAAAACAGGAGAAAACCACGGCTGGAAAGAAAAATGCTCATTCAGTCAGTCACTGCAGACACACACACACTTGTACAGCTATCTTTATGGGGACATCTCATAGCTGTAATGATGTTTCTACTGTACAGATTCTCTCCATCTCCCCTAAACCAACCCTTACACGACTCAATCTGCAGTTTTACATTTGCAAAGTACTTCATTCTGTCTGATTTAGGAGCCGTTTAACTGATGGAGACCCACAAGTACCCACAAGGTCAAAATTGACTGGTATTGCTATACTTGTGGGTACATTTGGTCAGTCCCCACAATGTAAGCACCCACAATTCCTTAACAACACTCAGAAATAAGCACTTCTTACACTTTAAAGTCACGTTTTGTCCACATTCTACTTGTTATTTGCACGAAACCCATTAAACGCGATACAATTCACAACGACGATAAGAAGATAAACTCCACATATCATTAAAAAAATAGCTCTGTATAATTCACACATGACAAATATCTGAAAACGATAAGAAATGCACAACAACAGTATGAATTGAAAGCAGAAAATATTAGAAACATACCAAGTAGCACCACAGTCTATTTTGCATAACACCGCCCACATTCAGCTATTGGCTGAAGAATGGCGTAACGTATTCCTACACAGACTCCACATTTCTCTCCAGATTGCTCACGTTGGATATAAAGCTGAAAAAGTGTCTTAAAGTCTTAAGTAATATAACGTCACAGGTGTCATAGCTATTTTTAATCGATCTTAATCAAATTATAATTTGAGATGAAACGGCGTCCAAACCAAACGGCAACAGCAGCAAGAAAAGGAAGGAAAGTAAGCTCAAAGTAAAGGTATGTTCTGCTATGCATTATTAACAAGTGCAGTATTAGGACTGGTTTTATTAAATGCAACGATGCCCATTGTTACGGCCCAAAACTGGCTCGCATGACAACATCAAAGTTTGAGCCGAAACATAATGGACGCAGACGCTTGAATTAATTTATTGACATCCCGTCAATAAATCTTTTATTCTCAATAAATTAAAGGTTCAAAAAAAGTCGGCGCCAGTGGTGTAGCGGTTAGTGCGTCGACACATGCACTCCGGTGTTCACGGCGACCCGAGTTCGATTCCGGCTCGAGGTCTTATGCCGATCCTTCCCCTCTCTCTGCTCCTCATTCTTTCCCGTCAATACTCTCTACTGTCCTATCAAATAAAGGTGAAACCCCTAAAAAATAATTATAAAAAAAAAAAAAAAAAAAAGATACAACAGAATAAACAAAATCATGTAGACAGGTAGGGTAGCTAAGAAAACAGGTCCCTGACTACAACTGCATTAAAATGGACATCTCTTACCTATTCCTCCCGAAAAAGGAATATAACAGGTGAGTCTTCCGGGCCACTGCTTCCTTCACTAAACTAAATAAATACAAAAATGTGCCTATGAAAAAATAATCCACTACCTGCTACGAAAACAAACAAAGTATCAAAATAAACCAACTAGAAAACACATTGAGAAAACTAAAGAATCAAGAATATAACTAGAAACAAAACTCTAAAGAGAGCGGCATGTAGACCGATCCTGGCCCGCGGAACGCCACCAGCCAGACCGCCCGAGCGCAGGCCACCACCATATATATACCAAATACAGGAAATCCCGGTGACGTCACCAGCGTCAACCAATCCTGGAAGAGCCGTGTAGAAAACTCCACCTACAACTTAAACAGGCACAAGCATACATCCGCACAAATAAATAGAATAAAATAACACAGAACCGCGTAACACCATGATCACAGAAATACTTGTGTGATGTGAGGAAAAATAGGCCTCGTTCAGCATGTTTAATTAAATAATCAATTAAGCATCTATCCCACTAATTCACCCTGCTGAAAAAACATGTTTATGTAAATCAACAAGCTAAAACGTCTCCTGCATTTCTAGTTATTTATGCATATATTTGTGTTATTCATTTTTATTTGTGTGTGTGTATATATATATATATATATATATATATATATATATATATATATATATACAGTTAAAGTCTGATTTATTAGCCCCCCTTTGAATTTTTTTTTTCTTTTTTAAAATATTTTCTAAATGATGTTTAACAGAGCAAGGAAATTTTCACAGTATGTCTGATAATATTTTTTCTTCTGGAGAAAGTCTTATTTGTTTTATTTCGGCTAGAATAAAAGCAGTTTTTAGTTTTTTAAAAACAATTTTAAGGTCAAAATTATTAGCCCTTTTAAGCTCTATTTTTTCCAATAGTCTACAGAACAAACCATCATTATACAATAACTTGCCTAATTCCCCTAACCTGCCTAGTTAACCTAATTAACCTAGTTAAGCCTTTAAATGTCACTTTAAGCTGCATAGAAGTGTCTTGAAAAATATCTAGTCAAATATTATTTACTGTCATCATGACAAAGATAAAATAAATCAGTTATTAGAGATGAGTTATCAAAACTATTATGATCAGAAATGTGTTGAAAAAATCTCTCTGTTAAACAGAAATTGGGGTAAATAATAAAAAGAGAGTCTAATAATATAGGGGGGCTAATAATTCTGACTTCCACTGTATATAAAACAATGCGAAGACTTGTGTGACTGCCTTTACGCTGCTCTCCTCACCGTCAAAATATAATTGGCTGAATCGTAGAAAAGCTGAAGTAAGATCGAGTGTAGGGTTTAATCGCGATCACAACTTTTTTCGATTAATCGTGCAGCCATAGAGTAACATTTATTAAATTGTAAGCAATCAGCGAAGTGTTTAAAAAACCACAAGAACATCCAAAATGAGTTTTTTGGTTTGTTTATTGGTGAATTTTACACTGTAGAAAAAACTGAAACGATCCTAACTAATACAAACAAAACAGCTCGGTGAAGGAGAATCAGACGTGAATCCTGCTTCAGTTTCAGTTTCATCTGATTTCCAACAAAATACGCAATTAAATCAAAATGCAATATTTTTTATTGTCATTTTTAACTATTATTTTTAATATTAAATACGTTCAAACCATTAATAAAAAATAATAATAAACAGATGCTACGCAAAGCATGGGGGAGGTAATCATATATACCAAATATTAAATATGAAATTCACTGCAAATGCAAATCACCCAAGATCAAAAACCTCAAATAAAAGTCATGAAAATAAATCAAAACATAAATACGGGATCTTAATCCTTTAAACGTGTGTAACAGAGACGAAATGAGACCTTAAATAATCAGTAACAATAGCATACTTTAATATTATTATTACCCTATTATTGACCCTAAACTAATTACATATGCAAATATATCAATAATAATAATGATTTTTCATCTCTGCGCCTACAAAAATGAGCAAAAATATATGGAAAACAAAATCAACTGAACAAAGGCAGTGTGTATTCGTCTATACAATAATGTACATGCAATAATCCGACACTATAATATACATAACCAGCATTTACATGGGAAAGTCGCTTCAGTTATTACACAAGTACCTAAATATGTGTTCCTTATCCATATTTATATGCTTAGAAAATCACTTAATGTGATATATTTCCCACGTGGGTACATATAGAAATGTTTATTTCTTAGTGCAGACACTCAGATGTGCGTAGATATGGGGAGAATGAACTAAATATAATGATAATAAATAAATTAATTAAAATATCAAATCATCCTATGCATAAAGCAAGCCCAGAGTAAGTCCACTGTGATTGAATTGTCTGATTTCTGCTCAGCAGCTCATCGCTAATGGGGTCAGACGTGTGTTTCTGTTCACGCTCAGTTTTGCTTTTGGCTGATTTTCCCTCCATTTATGAATCGAAAGCAAAAGAAGAAAGGAAAATATGATTCTCTGGATCCAGCGAAGTGTTTGAGCTACAGACCAGGCCCGATCAGAGCCTTCCCACAATTCACTGGGGCTCCGAGATTATCAAGCAGCCCTTTAAGAGGACGGAAGATCAGGGCTTTAATAGGAGCACGCAGGAGACGCACGGAGGCATTTTAGCCACACACACACACACACACATTCTTTCTTACGCATTCACACACACATACTCCCGCACAAACATTCATGCATGTGCACACAGACACACACACACACACTTGCACACAAAAATGCTCAAACATACACACTAATGCACAGACACACACACACACATTCACACACTCATGCACATTAACACATACTCACGCACATGTTCAATCACACACTCTCACACACACACACACTCATACCAACTTACAATGTCAAACACACACACACATACTCTTATGCATTCAAACGCACATACTCATGCAAGCACACATGCACGCGCACACACGCACACACACACACACACACACTCACGCACACACATTAATGGAGGCACACTTACACATTCATGCATAAACACACATGCATGCACACACACACTCAGAAAAATGTGCACTTACACACAAACATATACAAACACACATGCATATTCAAACACACACACGCACTCGTGCACAAACATGCACATTCACGCACATTAACATACATACTCACGCAGAGACACATACACACACACACATGCACATTAACACACATACGCGCACACAAACACATATACTCAGAAAAGCGCGCACTTGCACACACACACACACACTCATGCACATTAACACACATACGCGCAAACACACACACTCAGAAAAGTGTGCACTTGCACACACACACACACTCATGCACATTAACATACATACTCATGCACAGACACACACACACACGCACACACACACTCAGAAAAGCGCACACTTGCACACACACACACACACTCATGCACAATAACATACATACTCACGCACAGACACACACACACATCCACATTAACACACATATCCTCACACACACACTCAGAAAAGCGCGCACTTGCACACACACACTTATGCACATTAACATACATACTCACGCACAGACACACACACACACACACACACACAAACGCGCACTTCCACACTCATACTCAAACACACACATACATACACACTTTAACATGCACACACTCTCACTGTCACACAAACACACACACACACACACACACACACACACACACACACACACACACACACACACACACACACACACACACACACACACACACACACACACACACACACACACACACACCTCCATCAGTTGGAGTCCATGCTGAAGAGCTCAATTCCCTGAGAGTTCCAGTATAAACCCACTCCAGAGTTGAAGACCAGAGACCAGACGTACGGGATGAAGAAATCCTCAGGCTGCTCTTCTTCCACATACTTAAACTTCAGCTCCGGAAACTTCTGCAGGACACACACACACACACACACACACACACAATCAATCAAATGATGTACATTAAATTCATGCGTCTTCATAACCTTTATTCATAATAACTTCTGGAGTGGGGGCGGGATCAACCTGTCAATTATGTGAGATCCATCAAAAGCAAAACCCCAGCCAGCCAATCAAATCCACACAGACAAAAATCAAGACCCGCCCACATTTATTGTCATTCAAGAAGCCCTTTGACTCAGATTGACATCACAATATTGAACATGAGTGGAATTATTGACTCTGATTATTAGAGATGAACACACACTCGAGGGTAGGGCTGTGCGATTTGGGGAAAATATCTCATTGTGATTTTTTTATGTTTATACTTTTATGTTTATACTTGAACGCGCATGCCCAGAGTGAATCATGAAGAAAGAACATTATGTAGAAATACTGAAGCAACATCTCAAGACATCAGGCAGGAAATTAAAACCTGGCCACAAATGGGTCTCCCAAACAGACCATGACCCTAAGCATACTGCCAAATTAGCTAAAATGTGCTTTAAGGACAACAGAGTGAATGTTTTGGAGTGGCCATCACAAAGCCCTGATCTCAATCCTATAGAAAATCTGTGGGCAGAGTTGAAAAAGCTTGTGTGAGCAAGACAGCCAACAAATCTGACTCAGTTACACCAATTCTGTCAGGAGGAATGGGCCAAAATTCCTGCAAACTATTGTGAGAAGCTTGTGGAAGGATACCCAAAACATTTGACCAAAGTTATACAGTTTAAAAGCAAAGCTAAAAAAATACCACGGAAATGTATGTAAACTTTTGACTGTCTGGAAATTAATACAAAATTCTCTCATTATTCTGGCATTTAGCACATGTAAATGATTTAGGTAATCCTAACGGACCTAGAATAGTAAACGTTTATTATGATTTACCATCAGACATTTTTTAAAAATGGTTATGTTTTTTTAGAGTGTCTGCAAACTTCTGGTTTCAACTGTATGAACTGTAGCTTTAAAAACTCAAATACATGCACAGACCAACATAAGCATTCATAGCAAATAATCTAATGTAAATATCCCGCTCGCTTTCTGAGCCTTGTCGAGCGACTTCTTTCTTACACCCCTATGATGGGTCACGTGCTCAACACAAAGGGCTGCGATTGGCTCTAACGTGCTGGCACTCTTCACAGATGAGTGACACTGATAAACAGCAGCGGCGATCACAGCTAATCCATGATAGACACTCGATGAATACACACTCGAGGGTAGGGCTGTGCGATTTGGGGAAAATATCTCATTGTGATTTTTTTGACAGATATTGCGATAATTTTATAGTCAAGCTTTAGCTCAATCTGTATCGTAGCTTCTCACTGCTAAAACGCAGTGAGTGTTAGTTACAAACAGGAACTGAAAAGATATCAACTTATATTAGCAAACATCTCTGAAATTGTTCTTTGCTGTTGCTTGCTACTAGATTGAGTGTCACTGGCAGTACTTGTTAGAGGTGTGAACCTACACTGGTCTCACGGTTCAGTTTGGTTACGATTATCATGCCATCAATTCGGTTCAATTCAACATCTCGGTGCATTGACGATGCTTTCCATACACAGTTTTATATTTTCTTCACAGCACAACAATTCTTGTATTAAAATGTACAAATATATTTATATATTATTTGTAATACAATTTTGTCCTTTAATACAAACAGTCAGATTTACAGTTGAAACCAGAAGTTTACATACACTGTATAAAAAGGCAAACTTTTTCTCTTTTAGGTAAGTTAGGATTATCACATTTGTTTCTGTTCTGCTTAATAGCAGAATAATGAGAGAGATTTTTTGAGAAATTGTTCAAACTTTTCTTGAAAGTCAAGTTTACATACAATAAGATTATTACGCTTCTGGAAAAGCTCAGATGATGGTGTCAAGGTTTTGGAAGTTTCTGATTGGCTAATTGACAACATTTGAGTTAATTGGAGGCACAACTGTAGAATAGTATTTAAGGAAAACCTCAAACACACTGCTTCCTTGTGTGACAACATGGGAAAATCAACAAGCCAGAATCAACAAAAAAGCCAGATTACAATTTGCTAAATTACACTGGGAAAAAGACTAATGTTTGGAGACATGTCCTGTGGTCTGATGGAACTTAGGCCCCGTTTACACTAATGCGTTTTCGTTTTAAAACGCATAAGTTTTGCTACGGTAACGCCATCCATCCACACTACGCCGGAGTTTTCGAGCCCCGAAAACGGAGCATCTTGAAAACGCTGGAGAGGCCGTTTTCCTTCTAAAACGCTGCTGCTCCGTCTCAGTGTGGATGAGGGAAAACGGAGACATCTGAAAACAGAGGCGTGGCTGCTGAGATTCGCTACCTGATTGGGGCTTTTGGGTCATTGCGTATCCTTCCCTTATTTGTCAAGCCCCTATCACATGACTATAACGCTACCGGAAGACGGCAGACCAGCCTTGTAAACAACAACATGGACACAGAAATGGGAGCGTTGTTTGCACTATTGTCCGTTTTAGGCGCCATTGTGCAGTTAAACTCTGCCTTTACTACAGCAGCTGCATATATTCCCAAGAGGCAAGCTATTGTTCGAGCACTCGCTAATCGCTCGCGTTCATCGTTCAACCAGCGTTTGTTGACTAACAATAACCAAATGCCGAGCGAGACACATGCTTCCTGTCTTGAAAAATATCTAGTCAAATATTATTTACTGTCATCATGACAAAGATCAAATAAATCAGTTATTAGAGATGAGTTACTAAAACTATTATGTTTAGAAATGTGTTGAAAAAATCTGCTCTCCACTAAACAGAAATTGGGGAACAAAATAAACAGGGGGGCTAATAATTCAGGGGGACTAATAATTCTGACTTCAACCAAGTAATTACAATAAACAGAACATAAACAGAAAAAAACATTATTGACAGAAAGCATTGAAATATATTAAGATATTGAAGAAACAGATTCCAGATATTGGTAAAGATGGACATATTTTTATATGTGGACGTAATTTTTTCTAATGTATTTTTGTTCTATAAGGAGATTGGTCCAGTGGTTATATGAATGCATTTTTTTAATTTTTCAGTTTATTAAAATGGTTTTCTTGGTGATAGTAAAAGAAATTAACAGTGGGTTTTTATAGTTGCATTGTCAGTTTCTGTGCTGTTATCATGTAAGCAAAGTGATGGAGGCAGTGGGATTCTACAGTCCAATATAGAAGAAAGTGTTTGAGTGATGATGCATGCACAATTGTTTTCTACTCAAATTTGTACACTCACTATAAACTCTAATAGTCTTATATTTGCAAATGGCTTCAAAAAAAAATTATAAAAAAGGGCTGAGTGCAAATGAAGAGGGTAAATAAGCATTGCTGATGAGCGTGGTGAACACAGATACAGCATGTGTTCTCTGATTTCAAGTGAAGCGCAGGCAGTTTTGACGCGTCTGTAATTCCATCCAGCCGTGAGGTAAATACACTTGAGTTTGATTGATTATATGACACACAGGAACACCTCAGACGCTGCTTTTCATGTTTAAATCCAACCCTCTTAACCTGTGGTAAAGCGATCAGGGGAAGAGGTGTGTGTGTGTGTGTGTGTGTGTGTGTGTGTGTTCGCAGCCCGAAGGCTTCAGTTCCCACAACACAACAGAGCATGGATACTTTTACAACTGCCGCTCTAGGATCTTCTCTCATTCATTTGTTTCTCAGCTAAAGCAATAAATTATGAGAAGAGTCTGTCTGTCATTCATGCAGGCATCAATTCATCCATCCATTTTGACCAATGCATTCAATCGTGCACTCATTCTTGTATGCTTTCATGTATGATTTATCATCCATTCATTCATTCATTCATTCATTCATTCATGTACATGTTCTTATATGCTTTCATTTATGCTTTTCATTTATGCATTCATTTATTCTTTCTTTCTTGCACTCAAGCATTTAATTTATGCATCTCACCCATTCATTCATTCATTCATTCATTCAATAATGCATTATTAATTCAAATATACATTCACTTTACCTTTCATTCATTCATGCACTCATTCTTGTATGCTTTAATTTATCATCCATTTATTCATGCACATATTATTGTATGCTTTCATTATGCCTTTCACCCAGCATTCATTCATTTATTCATTCAACCAAAAGATTCATACAACGATTCATGGACAGATTCATACAAGCATAAATTCTTGTATGCTTTTATTTATTTTATCTTTTCATTCTCGCTTTTTCTTTCTTTCTTGCACTCAGTAATTTATGCTTCTCACCCATGCATTCATTCATTCATTCATTCAGTAATGCATTCCTTCAATCAAACATTTATTCATTCATTTTCTCGCTTCTATGCTTTTTCATCCAGACTTTTATTCAATAATTAATTCAAACATTAATTTATTCAAACATTCATTCATACATTCATTAATTGAAACATTCATTAAGTCATACATTCATTAATTGAAACATTCATTAAGTCATGCATTTGTTAACTAAAACATTCATACATCCGCACATACTTGTATGCTTTCATTTATGCTTTTCATCCACACATTAATTCATTACCTGAAACATTCACCCACACATATTCTTGTATGCTTTCATGTATGCTTCTCATCCATTCATTTATTTATTCAATAATGCATTAATTAAATTCAAACATACATTCATTCTTACTTTATCTTTCATTCATGCACTCATTTATGTAAGCTTTAGTTTGATTTATCATCTATTCATTCATTTATTTATTAACGCACATATTCTTGTATGCTTTCATTATGATTTTCATTCATTCATTCATTCATTCATTCATTCATTCATTCATTCATTCGCTTGTTCATTCATTCACTGATTCAAACATTCATTCATTAACTAAAACATTCATACACCCACACATTCTTGTATGCTTTCATTTATGCTTCTCATCCATTCATTCATTCATTCATTCATTCAATAATGCATTAATACAAACATACATTCATTCTTACTTTATCTTTCATTAATTCATGTAAGCTTTAGTTTAATTTATCATCTATTCATTCATTCACTCACACAAATATTCTTGTATGCTTTCATTATGATTTTCATTCATTCATTCATTCATTCACTGATTCACACATGCATTCATTAACTGAAACATTCATACACACACATTCTTGTATGCTTTTATTTATGCTTCTCATTCATTCATTCATTCAATAATGCATTAATTCAAACATACATTCATTCTTACTTCATCTTTCATTCATTCATGTAAGCTTTAGTTTAATTTATCATCCATTCATTCATTCACTCACACAAATATTCTTGTATGCTTTCATTATGATTTTCATTCATTCATTCGTTCATTCATTCATTCATTTATTCACTGATTCACATGCATTCATTACCTGAAACATTCATACACCCACACATTCTTGTATGCTTTTGTTTATGCTTCTTATCCATCCATTCATTCAATAATGCATTAATTAAAACCTACATTCATTCTTACTTTATCTTTCATTCATTCATGCACTAATTTATGTAAGCTTTTAGTTTAATTTATCATCCATTCATTCATTCATTCACACACATATTCTTGTATGCGTTCATTATGATTTTAATTCTTTCATTCATTCATTCATTCATTCACTGATTCACTCATGCATTCATTAACTGAAACATTCATACACCCACACATTCTTGTATGCTTTCGTTTATGCTTTTCATCCATGCATTCATTCATTCA
This sequence comes from Danio kyathit, assembly GCA_903798195.1. Lineage (NCBI taxonomy): Eukaryota > Metazoa > Chordata > Actinopteri > Cypriniformes > Danionidae > Danio > Danio kyathit. The sequence continues at coordinate 6,095,850 of LR812539.1, forward strand.
TGCATGCATGCATGCATACTGGGATCCATTCATCTATTTTCACCTTTGCATTCATTCATGCATGTATTTAGTAAATCCAACATTCATTCATTCCTATAAGCTTTTATCTACACTTTTTCTTCCAGGCATTGATTCAATCATTACTTAAGTAGTTAATTCATTCATTCATGCATTCAATAATTGAAACAATAATTAATTCATGCATTTGTTAATTGCTTTTCATCCATGCATTCATTCATTCCTTTTTACTTATGCATTCATTCAAGCACGTATTCAGTAATTCAAATATTCAATTATTCACCCACACATTCATGTATGCTTTCATGTATGCTTTTTATCCATGCATTCATTCATTCATTCATTCATTCAATCAATCATGCATTCAGCATTTCAAACATTCATTCATTTTCGCTTTCATCCATTCATACACTCATACATGTCTTTATTTAAGCATTTTTATCCATGCTATAATTCAATCATTCACAAACGAATTATTTTACGCTTTCAATTATGCTTTTTCATTCATGCAATCATTCTTCATCCATCCATCCATCCATCCATCCATCCATCCATCTATCCATTCATTCATTCATTTATTCATTCACTGATAGTTTTCTTTCGCTTTTCAATAACTCTCAGCATTAATTCATTCCACTGCAAAAGCTAAAAAATCATTCATAATAGTAAAATGTGGATTCAAAGCAACAGTGAATTTGAAAACAAAGACTTTCACATGCAAAGGCAAAGAATTTTACACACTCATAATGGATGATAAAATGAAACCTTTCAATCTATAAATGTAAAAATGAATAAAAAAAAATCCAAGAAATAAATACAATAAAAACAAAACACAAAAGAAAAACACAAAAGAAAAAACACAACAAAAGCAAAACACAAAACAAAACAAAACACAAAAGAAAAACACAACAAAAGCAAAACACAAAACAAAACAAAACACAAAAGAAAAAACACAACAAAAGCAAAACACAAAACAAAACAAAACACAAAAGAAAAAACACAACAAAAGCAAAACACAAAACAAAACAAAACACAAAAGAAAAAACACAACAAAAGCAAAACACAAAACAAAACACAAAACAAAAACGCAAAACAAAACAAAAGTAAAAACACAACAAAACAAAACACAAAATAAACAAATCAAAAACAAAGAAAATAAAACAAAACAAAACAAAACCACAAAAAAAAAAAAAAAAAAGCTATCAACCCATCTTTCAATCACAACCCAATCAAAAAGCCTGTGACGTTTAGTTTTGACTGGCTGATATCTCTGAGCGCTCTCTGTGTTGTTTGGCATCACTGACCCGTCTCTAAACCAACACAGCCACTGACTCCTGCCCACAGGAAGCTTTCAAACATATAGACTGACTTCAGGAAGAGGAGCTCCAGAAACAGGAAACTCTCTGTCTGTCAGGCGCTCTCGGCTTTATTTGCAGTACCACAGAAATCCTCCTTCCGCTCTTTTTAGAGGAAAATAAGCTCAGACGACATGAAGGAACTCCATTCACTGGAACTTTACAGTTCCCCCGGAGCCATTCTGCAAACACATGCTGTCATTTCCCATCAGTGCAAATAAAAAAGTACGAGAGAGAGAGCTGCTTTTCAGAGTCTGCTGGAGGGAGTCAGAAATATGAGCGTTTGTGGCAGAAAAGCTGCATTTATGTTCACATTACCTGTTTCCATTTAAAGATGCGGTTTAGATTTATGCAGAAAACTGGAATAATGCATCAAACATTCACAAACAGTTCAAAATTAAAGGATTTCTGGCAGCTAACGTTTAAATTTCTCTCGGACACATTAAATACCTACAGTTGAAGTCAGAATTATTAGACCCCCTTTGATTTTTTTCGTTCTTTTTAAAATATTTCTCAAATGATGTTTAACAGAGCACGGAAATCAAGACAGTTCTGGAGGTAAAAATAATATAATAATGGTAATACTGAACCACTGTGATGACAGACTTTGGCTAAGGGATTTGAAAAAAGACCAAAAGAGCATTTCAGATGTTTTACAATGTGCTGGAAGCGCTGGTTTGTCCATTAATGGTGTTCAATTATGTCTATTTTTGTCATCATATTACAATATTTATTTATTAAAACAAAATCACGTGACTTTTTTGATGCGCATACTGTAATTTAGTCAGTAAATGTGTTTCCAGTTTAGTTTATGCAAATTTTTAATCGAATAAAAGTTTATCCTACTCAGTTGTGTGGATGTTTATGTGCATTTTTTTCAATTTATGCACATCATTGTTGCCATATTTACATTATGAATTTATTTAATGTGATATTCCCAAATATGCATTAAAACAGGTGGATGAAAACTAAGCTAAGTTTGTTAATGTATTTGACTGGAGTCTGATGGAAATGTCCTGAATCGGTGTGTGTTCTGTGTCGTCTTTTCATCATCTGACGTGTTTCTGTTTTACAAAAGTGAAGCAATAAAAAAGCTACATAATATAAGATCAGAGCAGTCGACTGAGGTTTACAGACATTCAATTCAAATAGGATTTTAAACTATTACATAAATGTAAATGTCATTTATATTTCTGTAAACATGGAAAGGTTTACGAGGAGAGAGATATTTGCATGTATAAAAGCACATGCAAACCTGACAGCACATGCAAACACAGCCTTTCAAACAAACAAAACAGTCTGTCCTGTGGGTTTTTTTGTGGTTTAAGGTAATGAGTGTGAGCTCTCGAGGATTAAAACACACAGCACTGCCATCGCAAAAAGATTTCAGTAAGATTCATTCGCAAATTGATAACCGTTTGTGATTCATGCATTTGTGGATGAATCCCTAAAGTGAATTCTTTGGATAAACGTGTCTGCCAAATTATAAGATTTAAATGTAATGAAGGAAAAGTAATGATGTAAATGATGTTGCTGTGTGTGTATCTGTCAAATGTTATAAAGAAAAGTATCAAAAATTCAAATAACGTCTCTTCTGCTGGCCAAGCCTGCATTTATTTAATTCAAAGTAGAGCAAAAACAGTAAAAGTACTATAAAAATATTTTTACTTTTTAAAATAAACGTTTTCTATATGAATATATTTTAAAATGTCATTTATTCCAGTGATTTAAAGGCTGGATTTTTGGCATCATTACTCCAGTGATGTGATCGTTCAGAAATCATTCTGCTGCTCGAAATCAAGCGGCAACCTCCCGCTCTCCCTCGGGAAGCCAATACGGAAGTAACTGAAACTGCAATTCATCGAAATTCCGCAAGTCCTGGCTCCATAATAGAGCAAATTTCTATTGAGCCCACTGTTAGAATGGCCAACTTTACAGCATAAAAAAAGGTGTTTACAGCCTGGTACAAAGAACGATTTTGGTTCATATAGCTAATATTACCCTTCGTGACAACTGTGAGGGGGGTGAATTTTTTTATAACTCATCCGTTTCCTTTATATTAGGTTATATTAAGTTTGCATAATTAAGGGCGTGGCCACTTGAGTGACAGCTAGGTCTCGCTGGTCGCCGTCACTTCACCTCAGCTGATTACAGCTGATTAGCCGCTGATCTCGGCATATTCATCGTATTTTTGTGTTGTTTTATGTGGCTTTACACAGTCTGCTGCCTTTTGGAATTATTTCCTACAATTATCAGATGATATGGCATGCTGTGTGCACTTAATTGTGCTCACAAACCATTCGCGTGGCCTCCATTTCCCAGGTGAGTGAAATATATCATTATATACCATCTCTATGAATGTATGTTTTATTTAAGATCATTTATCATTTATAATGTTCTTTAGAGCTGTAATGCACTCCAGAATCTGACAGATTATTAGCTGTAGGCTCTAGAACAGTCATCTGAAGCGTTGTCCTACAGTGTTCTGCCTGGACTTCATAATTAGCCTTGCATTTACTAACACAGACTATATCTGAAGTGTTTGGAAGTGATTCGCACTTTCCTCCTGTTGAAAAACGTCATAAGCACAATGCTCAGTGGCTCTATGAGTAATGCATTGAGCCACTAAGCATTGCGCTTATGACGTTGCTTATGAAACAGTGTTTTTAAAAGTCTACACACTTTATTGATAAAGTGTACAACCAAGCACATGTGGTCAGAACACAAACGAGTCGCAGGTGATGAAGTATTAAACGTTTCTCCCTTAGGAAAGCCCGTCTAAGCAGAATGCCAGCATGCGTCTGTAGCTCCGCTCACGCTCACGGGAGGAAGAAAGAAAGGAAGGATCGAAGGAAGGAAAGATGGACGGACGGACGGACGGACAGACAGACAGATAGACAGATAGACAGATAGACAGATAGATAGATAGATAGATAGGACGGATAGATAGTAAGTAGATAGAACGGACGGACGGACGGACGGACGGACGGACGGACGGACGGACAGACGGACAGACAGACAGATAGATAGACATATAGATAGACAGATAGATAGATAGATAGATAGATAGATAGATAGATAGATAGATAGATAGATAGATAGATAGATAGATAGATAGATAGATAGATAGATAGATAGATAGATATATAGATAGACAGATAGATAGACAGATAGATAGACAGATAGATAGATAGATAGATAGATAGATAGATAGATAGATAGATAGATAGATAGATAGATAGATAGATAGATAGATAGATAGATAGATAGATAGATAGATAGATAGATAGAAAGTAGATAGAACGGACGGACGGACGGACGGACGGACGGACGGAGAGACAGACAGACAGACAGACAGACAGACAGACAGACAGACAGACAGACAGACAGATAGACAGATAGATAGACAGATAGATAGATAGATAGATAGATAGGACGGATAGATAGTAAGTAGATAGAACGGACGGACGGACGGACGGACAGACGGACAGACAGACAGATAGATAGACATATAGATAGACAGATAGATAGATAGATAGATAGATAGATAGATAGATAGATAGATAGATAGATAGATAGATAGATAGATAGATAGATAGATAGATAGATAGATAGACATATAGATAGACAGATAGATAGACAGATAGACAGATAGAAAGTAGATAGAACGGACGGACGGACGGACGGAGAGACAGACAGACAGACAGACAGACAGACAGACAGACAGACAGACAGACAGACAGACAGACAGACAGACAGACAGACAGACAGACAGACAGACAGACAGATAGATAGATAGATAGATAGATAGGACGGATAGATAGTAAGTAGATAGAACGGACGGACGGACGGACGGACGGACGGACAGACGGACAGACAGACAGATAGATAGACATATAGATAGACAGATAGATAGATAGATAGATAGATAGATAGATAGATAGATAGATAGATAGATAGATAGATAGATAGATAGATAGATAGATAGATAGATAGATAGATAGATAGATAGATAGACATATAGATAGACAGATAGATAGACAGATAGATAGACAGATAGACAGATAGAAAGTAGATAGAACGGACGGACGGACGGACGGACGGACGGAGAGACAGACAGACAGACAGACAGACAGACAGACAGACAGACAGACAGACAGACAGACAGACAGACAGACAGACAGACAGACAGATAGATAGATAGGACGGATAGATAGTAAGTAGATAGAACGGACGGACGGACGGACGGACGGACGGACGGACGGACGGACAGACGGACAGACAGACAGATAGATAGACATATAGATAGACAGATAGATAGATAGATAGATAGATAGATAGATAGATAGATAGATAGATAGATAGATAGATAGATAGATAGACATATAGATAGACAGATAGATAGACAGATAGACAGATAGACAGATAGATAGATAGATAGATAGATAGATAGATAGATAGATAGATAGATAGATAGATAGATAGATAGATAGATAGATAGATAGATAGATAGATAGAAAGTAGATAGAACGGACGGACGGACGGACGGAGAGACAGACAGACAGACAGACAGACAGACAGACAGACAGACAGACAGACAGACAGACAGACAGAC
>LR812539.1:6111837-6116837 GCA_903798195.1 Danio kyathit
ATTTTTCCATATTTTAATCTTATAATATGTTGTATTAGGCCTGTTGGTTTGTTAATTTCTGCACTGTAGGGGTGTCAAAATTAATCGTTTCTTCGGTGCACCGCGATGCAGACGCGGACAATTCGGTATCAGTTCAGTAATAATCATAACCGGTTATTATCCTGACGTCATTTATCTCACATGCGCTATGTCGCCGTAGCTTACTATGGCGAGGGAGGCGAGCCGCGAGCGCGAGTATATACAACGCTCTAACTACGAAAAACTCAGAAACTGTGCACAATTTCACTGTGTGTGTTTGCTGAACACCGTTTCACTGAAACTTACAGCAAAAGCCCCTATTTCACGGCGATTAAGAGAATGAAAGTAATCTCCATTTCTCTCTCTCTCTCACTGTGGCTCATGATGAGTGCATCTGTGAAGCAGCCCTATTTGTTGAGCGCTTGACCAATCAAAGGGGTGTAAGAAATAACTTGGTAGACAAGGCTCAGAAAGTGAGCGGGATATTTATATTTGTTTATTTGCTATAGACCATTTCAATGTGGTCATGTCACTGGCCCATGAACATTTCCTGCTTGACGTTAAACTGTTTCCTAACTGTAACAAGAGGCAATTCAATCATAACTTGATTTTAAATCAGCCATCATAACACTATTTATCAATATGTGGACCTTTTTGGATTCTCAGAAGCAATGGAAATTAAAAATGTAAAACAGGAAATATGTTAGGACCATTGTTTTTGTTTACATCCCTTAAATTTGTCTATAAATGCTCGTGTTGTTTAAAGGTACAGTTTATATATCTGACTGTTTGTATTAAAGGACAAAATTGTTTTTCAAATAGTATATAAATATATTTATACATTTTAATACAAGAATTGCTGTGCTGTGAAGAAAATATAAAACTGTGTTTGGAAAGAATCGTCAATGCACCGTGATATCGACTTGAACCGAATCGATGGCATGATAATCGTAACCGAACCGAACCGTGAGACCAGTGTAGGTTCACACCTCTACTGCACTGACAGCTCCAAAGAAAGATTAACATTCATGATCTGCTTCATGATCTGATGCAGTCTCGGTTCATTTGTTATTTATCTCTATAATTTAAGCCTATCATGCAGAAATCTAATCAACATTTCTTTAGTAGATTTATTAATTCAATGAATAGATCGAACTGAAATGAGGCTCTGTATGAGAAAGTCTGACCTCTCTGATTTATATGTGGTGATGATGTCTGTGGGGTGTCAAAATTAAAGTGCACATTTTCACTTATAAAATATTATATACACTACTGGTCAAAAGTTTGGGGTCAGTATGAATGTTAAATATGTTAAAATAAGCTTCTCCTGCTCACCAAGACTGCATTTATTTCATCATAAATACAGCACACATTGTAAAATTGTGAAATGTTATTGCACAATAAATTAACATAGTTTATAATAGTTTAAAATAAGTAGTTTATAATTTAATTTAATCATTTATTTCAGTGATTTTAAAGATGAATTTTTAGCTTCATTACTCCAGTCTTGAGTCACATGATCCTTCAGAAATGACTCTAATATTAATCATTATTGTTGTTATTATTATTATTATTTATTATTATTGGTAATAGTAATAAAGCAATAATGACTGAAGTAATCATTTTATTTGAAACTACATACAATAAGAAAGCAGTTATTTAAAATTCTAATAAATATTTGACATTTTTTTTTACATTTAATAAATGTCGCCTTGATGAACTGAATAATTTTCCTTTAAAAAATATGAAAAAAAATTTATAAAACTGACCCCAAACTTTTGACCGGTACCGTGTGTATACACACACACACACACACACACACACACACACACACACACACACACACACACACACACACACACACACACACACACACACACACACACACATTTGATTTTGTGTAAAGTGGGTACATTACACAGGCTTCCATTCATTTTATACAGATCAAACCGTATATTTTATTGCCCTCACCCCACCCTACCCCTAACCCCAACCATCACAGGAGACAGTGTACAGCTTTACTCCCTGAAAAAACTCATCCTGTGTGATTTAGAAGCTTTTTGAGAAGTGAGGACGTCACCAATGTCCTCATATTTCACCTCCTTTTTGTAACACCTGTGTCATACCCATGTCATTATACAGATTTGTGTCCTGATATGTCACAAAAACACGTACACACGTACACACGTACACACACACACACACACACACACACACACACACACACACACACACACACACACACACACACACACACACACACAATCAAATTTAGTTACATCACAATTGAATTTTTAAAAAATTGTCAGCTGTATTAAAAAAAAGTTATGCTAAATAAAAAGGGTAGGTATTACAGTTATGTTTGGCTTTTGACACATTATTTAATATACTGCATGTGGCTAAGAAATAGCTATTAATGTCTTTTTTTTGGTGGGTTCAGTGAAAATTTTGGCAGGACAAGTAAAAATCTGAACCACTGGCCCGATCAGGCCAGTAGAAAAAATCCTTACTGTTGAACCCTGTGAGTGGTCGCCAGGTTTTTAAAAAGATGACAAGTGGGATGCTGGACGGAGGCTTTTGAGTTCCTGTTTTGTTCATTCTTTTAATCTGCCTCCCGTTATTTCTGTTGTTTTTGGTACTTGCTTTGCCAAAGTTGTTATTGCCATCTGGTTTATTTTCATTAATTTTCTTTTTATCCTTTATTTGAGATCATTGGCTGATATTCTTTGTTTTCCCCAGGGGGATTTGGAGAGGTAGATGTCACGTGACGTACATCCTTACATCACCTAGCGAACCTGTGTATAGACACACCAGGTTTAGGAGTGAGCGCTGGCTTTGTATTTTTCTGTTTGGTTAAGTTTAGAGTAGGTAAGTTAGGGCGTGTAAATGCCGAAGACATGCTTTCAATTATTTTGATTTCAGTTAAGTAAAAGGATTATACTGAGTTAGTTTGATTATTGGTCTTGTTATTTTCTTTCGCGTCCATGCATGGCACAGGTTGTATGTGTTTGTTTCCATGATCCACAGGGTTTGTTGCATGTTTTTCAAAGCTTGTTGCATATTTTTTTTGTTGTAATGCTGTCAAGGCTAATACAGCAAAACTGTTCGTTTTTGTAAGGAGAGCTGTATGAGAATTGGAGAACGGCGGACTTTGTCTTTTATCAGTTGAGTTCGTTACCATTCAGACACATCGCCTATTTCTGTGCTGCTGTGTTCGCCTATTTTCCACATTACTGCCAAGGCTAATGGTTGGAATAGACAGGGCAAGAGACCTGCTGCACTGCTATCCACTATGTCTGCATTCAGACCCGGGAATTAAGCAGGAGAGAAGTCCTCCTCATTTATAGTATTTATATAAACACGATTACCTTTATAATGATAGAACAAATTGTGGTCATGTGTATATGAAAATACAAATAACAAATTTAGCAGTTAACGTTTGGGCACACGCTGATTTTCACAGAGGCAAAACAAACACACAGCCGCAGAGGAGAAACACAGTGACTGTGTTTACATGGACATCAGTAATCGAATTATTTGGCAAATCCTTAATTTGTCGACTTTAACTGCAGTTCAGCACTTTCACTTTCATTCAGGAACATTTCATGCATGTCCCCCATGACAAACGAGATATTAGATGCAAGGATGAACTGCTGGAGGAGCCACACGGCGAACGGGAGAAGAAAAAAAACCTCAGCATTTCTCGGTAACTTAGATGCACTCGGTAGGTAGCGTCAGAAAGCTGTGTGTGTATAGACTATCCTGTCTACACCTTGACTATGGTATGTCTTTAAAAACTGAAAGAGTACTGCTGACGATACAAACTAACTTTGCCTGAATAAACAAACAGAGGGCACTGATCACACACACTTACCAAATCTGTAGAGAGAGGACAATCAACACCAACTGGAGCAGCGTCTTTTTTAAAAGGAGACGAGCGGAAAATCAGGATTTCACCATTTTCAGATGCGAAAAGCTCTCGGGGAAAACATTTTTTACAAACATATTTCTGTCGCGTTTCGCGTGCATTGTAATCCACAAGTGAGTCCAGCCGCGCTCTCATAGCAGGAAAATGAAAACACAACCTTTGTTGCAGTACATTTAAAAACAAAACACTGACGACCCAGGTCTCCAAATCCTTGTTCTTCCATTTATTTTGGCAACACAACGTGGCGTCTCTCTGCTGTCTGAACACTGTTACATTTAAAAAAAAGTCTTCGTGGCTATCATGCATATAAATGAAGTTGCACCTCCTTCACAATAGAGCGTGCTGATTGGTCTAAACCATAGATATATACACTAGATATCGCATAGGGACCCTGAGCATGCGTCAATAGCGCCGCCACATTGGTACAGTGCTCCTAGGACAAAAGTTATTCAACCGCATTAGTCAAGACAGTGTGCCAATGTGAAGATGCTGGACTTTAGCGCTGTGTACGGGTGTAGTAACGAGCAAACAAAGAAAACAAAGCACAAAGGCAGAACATTTCATAGGTAAGATTTAGTTTTTTTATGTTTTTGTATGAACTTTTGTGCTTAACAAGTAATGTTATTGATGATAATACAGTCTCTTACTGAAGTGACCATAAGGCAAAGTAGCACCAACTCGCACTAAATTCTAGGCTTATGCTAGTTTTGTTGAATAAAATAAGCAAACAATGTTATGAAATATGACAAGAAGATGCTGCCGTGCTAGAAACTTGTATTATTGTCGGCTAAGTGAACGAGTCGTTCATAACGGAGATTCATTCACAAACGAATTGCTCCCTCCGTCAAATGAGAAGTGAAAGCAGGTGAGGGGGGTGTGTTTCAGGACATGGATTAGATCAAATTAAACAGGGAAGGAGGATAATGCATTTCCATGCACACAAACACTCACTCTTTGTCGGTAATGCCCGTGCGGTCACATCCATCAATGTAGAAAAGTGATGTAAAATTATAATATTTCGTAATTGAAAAAAATATTTGCGTACTGACCACCG
>LR812539.1:6121837-6246837 GCA_903798195.1 Danio kyathit
CGATCCATTCGGAGTGAGTCTTCAGTAAATGATCCACTGATTTGAAAGATCCATTCAGAGTGAGTCTCTAGTAAATGATTCACTGATAATTTGAATCAGTAATCATTTACTGAAGGATCTCTAGAGTGAATCTCCAGTAAATGATTCACTGATTCAAATGATCCATTCAGAGTTCATATTTTCCTCATATTCTTTGGTACATGAGAACATTTTTTTCTCATATTCAGAGAAAAATCACACCGCTTTCTGACATTGGATGCATTTAAAGCCTTTGTAGGGGATTTCGGCAGAATATTAGGACACTTTAAAATCCAATATTGTATGACCTGCTCTTTAATTGCCTGCAGCATTCGGTCAAAAACATTCATCTCTAAAGTCGCCAAGGAACGCAGAAAAATGTCTGAAAGCCTGATTGAGGGATCTGAAGATGAACATCACCTCATGCATAAAGGAGTTTCTTCATTCATCTGCACATTAACAAGACTGATGCTGCCGGAAAACCCCTAAAAACACTGAACATGTGATCGAACACGCAATTAAACAGATGATTTAGGGCGATCAGAGGGGATTGTGGGTAAGGACGGCCAGGTAAGGAGGCTCGTGCTGGAGATTTACTGCCGTTTTTCAGTGTGATTTCCGGCTCTTGTGGAGGTGTCATTACGAGCGCGTGTTATAAAGCATAATGAATGGCCCTGCAGGAGTCGTTTGTGATAATGAAGATGAGCTTGACCTGCACTAATGTTCATGACTGCTCGCGTGTTCATCCTCATATCAGCTTCATTCAAATCACATGCAGGACACTTTCAGAGGAGAAACGCCAAAGAAGAATAAGAAAAATGACTAACAAGTCTAACAGCATCAGGAGGAACAGACACACACATACACATATTGTATACTATAGTATTTTACCCAGCAGCATTTCATTGAAGAAGGTATATAAATGATAACTTATATAGGGTGGTTCATTCCACTGTGGCGATCCCAGATTAATAAAGGGACTAAGCCGAAAAGAAAATGAATGAATGAATGAATAAATATATAGTAAATATAGTATAAATATATAATTTACAGTATAAATACATACATATATAGTATAAATATATAATATAAATAAGAATATTTATATTTATAATATGTAAAATATTTTATATAATTTTTATATTTGTGTATTTTATATAATGTATACTAAATGCACAATAACATACTAAATAATAATGTATATTTATAATATGTAAAATATTTTATATAATTTTTAAGTTTTTTTGCACAATAAATGCATAATAAATGCACAGTAATATAATAAATAATATAATAATAAAACATTACACAACTTGAATACATAAAATGCATAAATAATACACAATAACATAATAAATGCAATAATACAAATAAATATATATCATTTATACATGCTTATAATATAATATACTGTAGTATAATATAATATAATATAATATACTGTAATATAATATAATATAATATAATAAAATATAACATAATAAAATATAATATAATATACTATAATATAATAAAATATACTATAATATAATATAATAAAATATAATAAAATATACTGTAATATAATATAATAAAATATAATATACTGTAATATAATAAATTATAATATAATATATTTAATATAATATAATAAAATATAACAATAAAATATAATATAATATACTATAATATAATAAAATATACTGTAATATAATATAATAAAATATAATAAAATATACTGTAATATAATATAATATACTTTAATATAATATAATAAAATATAATATAATGAAAAGTATATACAAATGATAACTTGTCACTAAAATATAATAAACAGAAATATTTATATGCACAAATAATATATAGTGTACAAGTGTTTGTTTAAAATTAAATAATATTATATTATGTGTATAATCATATTAAATGTATTAATAAATTACATATACAACTGTTATACAATACATTGATTGTATGTAGTTAAATAATAATAGATTCTGTGGATAATTATAATAAATATAATATAACCATATCTCACATATATGCATATAATATAATATAAACGTATCTCACATATATGCATATAATATAATATAATATAATATAATATAATATAATATAATATAATATAATATAATATAAAGCATACAAATGTACACTTACAGACCACTTTATTAGATACACCTGTCCAACTGCTCGTTAACGCAAATTTCTTGTCAGCCAATCACATGGCAGCAACTCAATGCATTTAGGCAAGCAGACATGTGCTGCGTCCCAATCCGCATACTATCCATCCTAAATAGTATGTGAAAGTAGAATTAGTATGTCCCAAATCGTAGTATGTTGAAAAGAGTATGCCAAAAACTCCCGGATGGTTTACTATTTCCGGTCAAAATTTTAAGTGTAGAAGCGTCCGTACTCTAACCGCTGATATTGCCCACAGTACATTGCGCGTTGGACGTGAATTCGATTAGAACTACAAAACGCGGGTGAAAAGTGTAAACAAACTACAAACATGACGGACGCGCGAGACCAACCGTCAAGCAGAGAGGCTTCGGTAAAGATGTTTGTATGACTGTTAATTACTATCTAGCCCACTGGAGAATATTTAAATGGTGTTGTCTGTGTTATATTTCATCTGCTACAACAATACTGAACTTATATAAAGACGTGTTTGGACATTACCGTCTGAATGCAGAATTATCCAAAGACCTGAGGAGATTTCTCTGCATAAAAGAATCGTGAATGGGAGATTATCCTGCTGCTGCTTCTCCAATAAGGTAGGAAATTAAATACGACAGAAAGATGGATGATTGACAGGGCTCTAACTAAGCAACACAACGATCTGTGTAACGAGGAAATAGTATGTCCCAAAGCTTGCATACTTTTCTGTTACTCACTCAAAAGTATATATTTTTCGTCCACAAAAAAAGTACATACTTTTAGGTCGTAGTATAAGTATGCGAATTGGGACGCAGCAATGGTCAAGACGATCTGCTGCAGTTCAAACTGAGCATCAGAATGGGGAAGAAAGGTGATTTATCTGACTTTGAACGTGGCATGGTTGTTGATGCCAGACGGGCTGGTCTGAGTATTTCAGAAACTGCTGATCTACTAGGATTTTCATGCACAACCATCTCTAGGGTTTACAGAGAATGGTCTGAAAAAGAGAAAATATCCAGTGAGCGGCAGTTCTGTGAGTGCAAATGCCTTGTTGATGCCAGAGGTCAGAGGGGAATGGCCAGACTGGTTCCAGCTGAGGCAACAGTGGTCTGATGAGTCTCGATTTCTGCTGCAACATTCGGATGGTGGGGTCAGAATTTGGCATCAACAACATGAAAGCATGGATCTATCAGCCTTGTATCAATGGTTCAGGCTGCTGGTGGTGGTGGTGGTGTAATGGTGTGGGGGATATTTTCTTGGCACACTTTGAGTCCATTAGTACCAATTGAGCATCGTGTTAACGTCACAGCCTACCTGAGTGTTGTTGCTGACCATGTCCATCTCTTTATGACCACAGTGTACTCATCCTCTGATGGCTACTTCCAGCAGGATAACGCACCATGTCATAAAGCGTGAATCATCTCAGACTGGTTTCTTTAACATGACAATGAGTTCACCGTATTCAAATGGCCTCCACAGTCACCAGCTCTCAATCCAATAGAGCACCTTTGGGATGTGGTGGAACGGGAGTTTCGCATCATGGATGTGCAGCTGACAAATCTGCAGCAACTGTGTGATGCTATCATGTCAATATGGAGCAAAATCTCTGAGGAATATTTCCAGTATCTTGTTGAATCTATGCCATGAAGGATTAAGGCAGTTCTAAAGGCAAAATGGGGTCCAACCCGGTACTAGCAAGGTGTACCTAATAAAGTGGCCAGTGAGTGTATGTTGATGTATTTATTGATAACAAAAATGTTAAACCTTAATATATATTTTATATATTCTATATAAATACTTATTATATATTATACAATTTACAAATGTAAAAAAAAAAAAATTTAATATAAAATATAAATCTTTACAAAAATAACTAGTGTGTAAGCCATGTGTGTGAACATCATTTTGATATAAACAGCTTTTTATTAACAGAACTGAAAAAGTCAAAGCAGTCCACTACTACAGTGCCATCAGTTTTATCTCAGTGAAATGCTGCGCAACACATAGCCATTCAGAAATACACTTTACTCATAATTTATTGATGAAATATCTTTGTGCACAGTAACACCTGATGTGTGTGAGTGGAGACGGCAGTGCTGCGATACGGTGAATTATTAATCCAGCGAGTCTTAAAGAATTTGTTTTCCCGTCTCTAAGAGGAAGTGAAATGTCACGTTTCTATATTTAGTCGTGGACAGATATTTTGTTTTGAATTGGAGAAAATATGAGAGTGAAGGTCAGACGGGTGGAGAGACGGACTAATGACGCCACACACAGACACACACACACACACACACACACACACACACACACACACACACACACACACACACACACACACACACACACACACACACACACACACACACACACACACACACACACACACACACACACACACACACACACACACACACACACACATCAGACGAGTGTTGAGTGAGTTACTTCAAAAAAGGAATTAATTACTAATTACTAAAACTGAATTTCAATAACTTCTGCATTACTGTGTCTGAAAAGTAATCTGATTACTCAAGTAATTCAAGGACTCAACACTACTTAAAAACCTTAATACTTGTTACGGTCCGTGGGAGTTTGTATTTTTGTGCTTTCTCCCTCTCTGTTTTTCCTTGTCTGCCTTCGCTCTCGCTCTCCTTGTCTGTCATTCGCTCTTTGTCTCGCCCTATCACCTTTTGTTCCGCTATTTTGTCTCTCCCAGGTTCTCGCTGATTGGATCCCGAGCCTGTCACTCCTCATTAGGGCATTTCCTCATGGACCAATCGGGCTTCGTTCCGGGGACTTTCAATTTGACCGGCATGCCTTGTTTGACAGAATGCTGTGTGTGTGTGTGTGTGTGTTGGTTTGTGTTGAGTCCGCTCGTTTCTGATTATGCTTTGTTCTGCTCCGTGTCTCTGAATTGTTATACACCAACGTGAATTGATTCAATATGGTTGAAGAGTTTATCATTCCTTTTTGGGGAAAAAGGAATAGGTTACTAAGTCACGCGACATACATTTTGCCCTGAGGCAAGTGGATTTCAGCTCTGGCGGGTTAGACAGACACCTCCACTAGCCACTTTGGCTGGTTGGAAATCATTTTTAAATTGTAGTTTTCTTAAAAGCAGGGTTTGAAAATAAGCGTGGCCCAATATTCGTGCAAATGTGATCTTAGAATCGAGAAGCAGCACGACTGACAAAAATAACTGTGTTAGTGCGAGCAGAAAGCAGGTAAATACCGAACGAGAGGATGATCACTCGCACACACAGATGATGTGATGCGCGCGACTGTTAAAAAGTGCGTGCTCCCGTTTACTTACGCGAAGCAACCGTCACCGTGCCTAGAGGAAGCGCAGCTGGTGCGATCGGTTCCCTTTGAAATAGACTGGACAAAGAGCGATGATCGTGCACCCACAGTCCTGCTGCTTTCAAGAGCTCAAGATTAAAACAAAAATACACATATTCTTTTGTAAGCAGCAGCGGTCACTGCTTTCATTTACAGGCTTATATTAAACGTGCGCGTGATTATCCTTTCATTATCAAACACGGTAGGCTATGTTTCACCTGCTTTCTTTTGCTTACAGTTATTTTTGTTAATATGGTTTAATTATATTTCTTAATAATAACATTGCCTTAATGGGAGATTACTCCCCGTTAATGTTAACTGGTGATCTGGGAGCTTTAGCCAGGACAGATTACTGTGCATATTTCAGATACATCACAATAATTATTTTTTTAAATGTAATGTTTTTTTTAAAGTAAAGTTTTGTTGAATTAAAAAGGGCACCTATACAGCTGTATTTTCCTTGTTTTGACACAATAAAAAATTGTGGCTAAGAAATACTTATTTGGTGTGGTCAGAGATAAATTTGGTAAATCCTTAATTTTGAGCCCTGAAAAGTCGTGAAATAAAAACTGATTGTATTGCGACACAACCCATTTGCTCATGCACACTGAGCAAGCTAATACACAATACACACAAGAAGTTAAATGAATGAGAAGGCATGTGGACATAACACAACATCTAAATCAAGTCATTTTAGCATGTCAAAGTCAAATTTATGCATATAAAATATATTTTCCCAACAAGAAAATTGTGGCTAGTGAAAATGGCGAGTGGCTAGTAATGTTGGAAATCTACTAGCCACAGTGGCTGGTGATCAAAAAAGTTAATGTCAAGCCCTGCCCGTAGGTATTTATATTGTTCAGAAACACTAGGTAAGTGGGTGAGCGCCGCTTTTTGTATTTTTGTTTATTATTTTAGGGAGTTTATGTTTGGCGTCGCATACGCTGAAGATTTCGGTTTCTTTTTCACATTTTGGTTTTCATTAGTAAGTTTAGAGGGGATCTTGTGTTCTAGTTTAGGTGGCTTTTGGTTTTGTTTAGTTCTTTGCTTTGGCACCACTCTAGTTCCTTTTCCCCTAAAACTTTTGGATTGATTATAATATTTCTGTTTGTTTTTTTTTTTTTGTACAAAGCTCACACATATGCCTCTCTTTTGTGGGCTTTAGCACTCTTTTTCTCATAGAGGAATAAACGAATGAACTGCTAAACTTGTGTATTTACCATCCATTCACTCCAGTAATAATCTAATATTCTAGATGTTACGTTTATTCTGCCTAGACAACTTATTAAATCGTAACAATACTTTACATGTGAACCAAACAGGACCTCTTAGCTTTATTAACCCTTATGTGCTTTTGGGGATGTTTTCATCTACTCTGGGCTGTTTTTGAGTCTTAATTTGGCCACAACTTTCTCTGTGTTTCAGCAAACGGAATCATTTTTGGTGATTTTATTTTTACACATATTTTGGGAAAATGTTTTGAAAATTGTCAAAAACCCAAAACTCTCTGGGCAAATCGACTCCCCTTTCGTTATGTTGGGGGCTGTTTTTGTCCAATTGACTTCCATTATAATGACTTTTTTTAAACTGCAAATACATGATCATTTCTTGATTGTTGCTGGTTTTCACTGTTGGGAAGAGGTCAAATTTGTAATTTTTACTGTTGATCATCAGTTGCAGTGCAAAAAAGCTAGGTTCATGGCTTCTATATAAAGTATAGCGGGTGTGCGTGCGTGTGTGTGAGAGAGAGACCTTTGCGCACTTATCTTGATATATCTAAATTATTCTGGAAAATATATTCGTATAACAAAAAACACAATTACTCTGTCTAAAACTGATTTATCCAGAACTGTTGAATCATTTAAAGTATTCAAGGCAAGTACATTATAACTAACTAATTACATTACCTCAAAATGAAAAGTAGTCTCTTACTTTACTTTTTCTGCAGAAGAAGGTTGCTGGTTCAAGCCCCAGCTGGGTCAGTTGGCATTTCTGTGTGGAGTTTGCAAGTTCTTCCTGTGTTGGCATGGGTTTCCACCGGGTGCTCCGGTTTCCCCCACAGTCCAAACACATGCGCTATAGGGGAATTGAATAAACTAAATTGGCCATAGTGTATGTTTGTAAATGTAAGAGTGTATGGGTGTTTCCTGGTGTTAGGTTGCAGCTGGAAGTGCACCCACTGCGTAAAACGTATGCTGGATAAGTTGGTGGTTCAATCCGCTGTGGCGACCCCTGATAAATAAGGGACTAAGCTGAAAAATGAATTAATGAAATTCTGTCACAATCATCAGCGATCTAATCCTTACAGATCGCTGGTAAACACACAGATCACATAGAACTACAAACCCACCATTATATGGACTACAAGTTCCAGTCATGCACCACACACACTCACACCAGTTCCTGATCCTGACTGATTGTAAACACACAGCCGGAGGATTGTCAAAGACTGATTACTAGGCCTTTAAATACAGCACACACACACACATATTTGTGCTGAGTCTTGTTATACTGAATTGTGAACATTACAGGTTTTGACCCTTACCTTGTTTGTTTGTTTGTTTACGTTGTATGCTACCTGCCTTTTGACCATCCGCCTGTTATATGACCATGACTCTGGAATGGCCCGTATACATCTGTTTGCTCCTGTGTTAACAGTTGCTTGCCTGACCATTCTGTTTAATAAACCTGCGTTTGGATCTGCACTCCTTTTGTCAGTGTCCCCTTCACCTTACACACATACATACATATATATATATATACATATACATACATGCATACATACATACATATATATATGTACTGCACAATATATTGTTTCAGCATCGATATCACAATGTGATCATTTACAATAGTCGCATCGCCAGTTAATGCAATGTTGAGTCTGGATTATAATTTATTAATTTACAAGTGTTTTCTGAGGCCTGTGACTGTGTGAAGATTTTAAAAGCATTCAGGAATAAGAAATTGTACCATTTGTACCTTTGACAAATTAACTATGCAGTATTATTTTACATTTGATTATTCAATTACTGTATACCTGCATATATTTTGACTCCTTGGAAAACAATAAACCGCTTTATTAAATATAATAATTTAATTTATTAAATTTTTTTACTTTTTATTTATTCATTTATTTATTATATTTTATACCAATCAATGCAAAATGGTTAATTCTATATATATATATATATATTAGTGGTGGGCCGTTATCAGCGTTAACGTGAGACAAAATAAAAACGAAAATATCGCCGTTAATCTATTCTCAAAGTTGGGTTGGGAGCTGGGTCTATTCTACGGAAGCTATGATGACTTTCACCTTGATATTTTAGCGCGGATGTATACCTGACCGGTGAGCCGTCTGACAAAAAAATGCCTTCTGAATCAAATCAGCAGGATGCCTGACTTTAACTGCAGTTAACGGCCGTTTCACTTTAACTCACGAACATTTCATTCATGCCTTCGTGACAAACTGGGGTATTAGACGCAAATATTGAGTCGGGACAGGTGAGAGTGTTATGGAATTTAATAACGCATGCCAACTGGAAAGAAAAAAACTTCCGCAATTCACGATGTGTGTGTTTGTGTGTGTGTGCGTCTGTGTGTGTGTGCGGTCCTTTACTGACAGCCGCCTGTGTGGATCTTGTCGGTAAATATGGCGAAAAGTCCTAGATGAAGGTAATAGTTTGTCAGTATTGCCACTAATATCAGCATACTCCACGTCTTAATTTCTGTTTAGTTCAGTTATGACTTTAGTCGCATTAAGGTAATCAAAAATCGCTGTTTACATGGTAGACTCTTAATCAGAGTATTGTTTTAATCATATTAAAATCGTATTAAAGTATTGTTGCCCATGTAAACATACTCAATGTTTGACACCGTCAGTGCTCTGTGAACTTGCCTTTGCGAAGCAGCATTTTCTGTATGTACGTACATCAAAAGCAAGTATGAAATCACTGTTTGGAGCTTATGTAGGCCTACAGTTCAACATTCATGTTCAACTGAATAAACAGTTAGTAAACACAAGTATATCTTATTGCACATCATTTATTTTCATCACCAATTATCATAGTAGAACAGTTTCTCAAGCAGTTTGTGCTGCATTTTGGAAACAGGAGATGAGCCCCTGGTCTAATGCGCCACCTGGCTTGAGAAACCCGTTCGAAAAGACTTATTATTTTGGTAGCTCACATATTCTGAATGCCTTCGGCAGAATTCAAATGAGCCCTTTTAATCTAGATTAATTACGAGATTAATCTTGATTAATCTAGATTTAAAAAATGTATCTATGCCCACCTATAATATATATATATATATATATATATATATATATATATATATATATATATATATATATATATATATATATATATATATATACATATATATATATACATATATATATATATATATATACATATATATATACATATATATATATACATATATGTATATATATATACATATATGTATATATATACATATATATATATACATATATATATATATATACATATATATATACATATATATATATATATATATATATATGTATATATATATATATATATATATATATATATATATATATATATATATATATATATATATATATATATATATATATATATATATATATATATATATATATATATATACATACAATTGAAGTGAGAATTATTAGCCCCCCTGAATTATTTTTTCCCCAATTTCTGTTTAATGGAGAGAAGATTTTTTCAACACATTTCTAATCATAATAGTTTTAATAACTCACTTATAATAACTGACTTATTTTATCTTTGTCATGATGACAGTAAATAATATTTGACTAGATATTTTTCAAGACACTTCTATACAGCTTAAAGTGACATTTAAAGGCTTAACTAGGTTAATTAGGTTAACTAGGCAGGTTAGGGTAATTAGGTAAGTTATTGTATAATGATGGTTTGTTCTGTAGACTATCAAAAAATATATAGCTTAAAGGGGCTAATAATTTTGTCCTTAAAATTGTGTTTAAAAAATGAATAACTGCTTTTATTCTAGCCGAAATAAAACAAATAAGACTTTCTCCAGAAGAAAAAATATCAGCAGTCATGCTGTGAAAATTTTCTTGCTCTGTTAAACAATTACAAAACATAAAAAAAATTTTAAGGGGTGGGGGGGTGGGGCTAATAATTCTGACTTCAACTGTGTGTGTATATATATATATATATATAACTTTTATGACATCATATATAACGTGTTCTGACCTTAAGCCGGTCTTTAGGAAGAGCCGCGGCTCCTTTCTTGATGACCTCTTGAACTCTTTCCACTGACAGGTCACTTCCTGCCTGCTCCAGACGCTGACTGAAGAATCCAATCACCTGCACACACAAATTATACACACATGCACATTATACACACACAAGCATGTACACAAACACACAAAAATGCACACATACAAACACACTCAGACCCACACCTACGCACAGCCATGCACACACACAAACACATCACACACACAAAACAGGGTCATTATTGTGAATTAAAATTAAGTGATTTTATTTCTTATATTTAAAAATAAATATAATATAAAAAATATTTTATTATTAAAAATATCTAACAAAAAACAACTTTAAAAATGTATTAAAAAATAAAAACAACAGACAAAAACAATAACACCACAATAAAAACACAGCAGAATGACCAAAACTGTAAATACTACAGCTAAAAATAAAAAAGATGAAACTTTTAATAGAAAACACTCAATTGAATATCAAAATTTAAGACATTTGTTCGCATTGTTGTTGGTTTAAAATGCAAAACTTCTGCATTTACTGCATCCAACATGTTAAATATTTATTTGTAGATATTTAGATACCACTTTTAATTGCTTAAAACATTGTTTATTATACATACATTCATTTTCATGCATTTAAAAATTGCATTAACATATACAATTTGTTTTAGAGGCGACACGGTGGCTCAGCGGTTAGCACTGTAGCCTCACAGAAAGAAGGCTGCTGGTTCGAGACCCGACTGGGTCAGTTGGGATTATTGTGTGGAGTTTGCATGTTCTCCCCGTGTTGGCGTGTGTTTCCTCCGGGTGCTCCGGTTTCCCCCACAGTCCAAACACATGCGCTATAGGGGAATTGGGTAAGCTAAATTGGCTACAGTGTTTGAGTGTAAAGACTGTGTATGGGTGTTTCCCAGTACTGGGTTGCAGCTGGAAGGGCATCCGCTATGTAAAACATATGCTGGATAAGTTGGCGGTTCATTCCGCTGTGGTGACCCCTAATAAATAAAGGGACTAAGCCGAAGCAAAATGAATGAATGAATTTGTTTTAGATATAATGTTTGATAATTAAACATATTTTTTTTTTTTCATATTTTATTCAATTAATGTATCTAGACCAGTGGTGGGCAAATTTTTTTAGACCCGAGGGCCACATCAAGTTTTGCAAACCAAGTGAAGGGCCACATGTCAATTCAAAAAATAACTTTTATTTATAGTGGCAGTACGCATGGAACATGTAATATCGGACATAAACGTGTCACATTAACACACATTTTTTTAATAGTTATTATTGAGTCATATTGACAAGTCAAATTAATTGCAACTGCTATTTTTATTTACTTATCAATCATCATAAAACAATAAAATAACCCCTTATAAAATATAATAATAATAATAATAATAATAATAATAATAATAATAATGTAGTTTTTACAGTGGAGAATAGAAAAGATATTGTCTGATAAAAATAAAAATAATTTGAATGTTTGCGTGAAAAATGCCGACTTGTAGTCTTTAAAAACAGCTTTCTTGGCATATTAGACATACCGCTTTTTGTCCGATATTGGTGAAGAAGTATTTTGTTGTCTATTCTTCCTTAAACACACGACATTCAGAGTCAATTTTTCTTTTTTTGCTTGACTCATTTTCAGTCATTAACGGTCGAGTGCATTTTAATATCCTGAGAGTGTGTTCTAATTTTACTGGTTGCGCTAACTGTACCGCGTGCAATACTGCCATCAAATGGCGTTCACTTGTATTGCATCTACAAATTCTGAAACCAAACCGTTACTCAGAAGCAGCATTTTAAAAACTCCCTCGCGGGCCGGATGAAAGAGTTAGCGGGCCGCATATGGCCCACGGGCCGTAGTTTGCCCACCTCTGATCTAGACATATAATCTGTTACAAACTCTTTTGCATTTTTAATAGATTCATCTACTTTAAGCTAATCATAATTCTTATATGAAGTATATAATTTTAAGCAAATATTTACAGTAATTTCATTCATTTATTCATTTTCCTTCGACTTAGTCCCTTTATTCATCAGGGGTTGTTACAGCAGAATGAACCGCCAACCTATCCAGCATATGTTTTACACTCCCAGCTGCAACCCAGTACTGGGAAACATCCATACACACTCATTCACACAATCATATACACTATGGCCAATTTAGTTTCTTCAATTCCCCTATAGCGCATGTGTTTGGACTGTGGGGGAAACCGGAGCACCTGGAGGAAACCCACGCCAACACGGGGAGAACATGCAAACTCCACATAGAAATGCCAACTGACCCAGCCGGGGCTTGAACCAGCGACATTCTTGCTATTTAATTTCAATGCATAATATTTAAAATATTTACAATCATAAAGTATCTCAGCTTGGACTGTATCTAATGCACTTGCAAAATATACTGTTTTTAGATTTATTTTTGACAACATGATGTGAATTAGCATCAAATCCTCACTTTCTGTTTCCCGATTAGTGTGTCCTTCAGTATTTAGTATGCAGTGTGCAGTCCACTAGTGCTCCACTGACTCCGCGCTGAATTATTAAAGCACTGAGGTGTGTTTTATTCTGTGTTTAAGGTTGCAGTGAGTCACACAGCATTAATGCAGCAGCCGGTGTGTTTTAAAGTGTGTATTTTACTCCCTGACGTCTGTAGATGTAGAATTACCCACAGTCCCCCTGGGCTCCGACAGCTCAATTTAAATGCAGTGTAAATCTCGCTTCATCTCTATCAATGTTTGCACTGAGGGTTTAGTTTTGAACCGAGTTTCTCCTGTCTAAAGCAATGAATATATATTAAAATCTTATTAAAATTGTGCTAGAACGTATATACAAATACACAAACACATACATTAATTAAAACAGTATAGATAGACAGACTGACAGATACACTACCTGACAAAAGTCTTGTCGCCTATCTAAGTTTTAGGAACAACAAATAATAACTTGACTTCTAGTTGATCATTTGGTATCAGAAGTGGTTCATATGAAAGGCAAAGGCCTCTAGATTACGCTTATTTGGCCAAAATAAAATATGATCATGCCTTGATTTTGAATGATTTCATTAGGACAGTAAGGTCTGACTCTGCTTAGACAAAAGTCTTGTCACTTAACAGAAATAATGTCCAGTATAGAATATAAAGTCATGCTGCAGTGGAAACAGAATGAATATTGTGTCTGACTCCATCATGAGCTTGGAGGACTGCATCCATACATCTCTGACTCAAATCACTTATTAATAAAGTCATCTGGAATGGCAAAGAAAGCGTTCTTGCAAGACTCCCAGAGATTATCAAGATTCTTTGAATTCATCTTCAATGTCTCCTGCATCTTACCCCAGACATGCTCAATAATGTTCATGCATTGACTGGGCAGGCCAATCCTGGAGCACCTTGACCTTTGCTTTTAGGAATTTTCATGTGGAGGCTGAAGTATGTGCAGGCAAATGTCTTGATGCCTCAGGCTGTTGATGTTGATCACCCACTCTGCAGATCTCTCGCACGCCCCCATACTGAATGTAACCCCAAACCATGATCTCTCCTTCACCAAACTTGACTGATTTCTATGAGAATCTTGGGTGCATGTGGGTTCCAATAAGTCTTCTGCAGTATTTGTGATGACTGGGATGCAGTTCAACAGATGATTCATCAGAAAAATCAACTAGAAGTCAAGTTATTATTTGTTGCTCTTACAACTGGGGTGACAAGACTTTAGTCAAAGATTGTAGATAGATAGATAAACTGATATAAAATTCAGAAATATGTGGTTTAATTTGGTTTTTTGACTGATTAAATATATCAAAAAATGTAATGTTATTCATGATTATAATTTATATGTTTTTAAACATATGCTATATAAACACCTCACATATTGATTATAAATAGTTCTTTTATACAGAATTTGTATAAATTAAAATATCACTGTATATGACATTTTATTTAACAAATTATTAAAATATTTCCTTTTTATAAAAAATTACTATAAAATTATATTATAAAATCTAAAACATTATTGATAATAATAATAACATTAATAATAATAACAACAAGAACGATAATAATAATAATAATAATAATAAGGGCAACGCGGTGGCGCAGTAGGTAGTGCTGTTGCCTCACAGCAAGAAGGTCGCTGCTTCGAGCCTCTGCTAAGTCAGTTGGCATTTCTGTGTGGAGTTTGCATGTTCTCCCCGCGTTCATGTGGGTTTCCTCCGGGTTCTCCGGTTTCCCCCACAGTCCAAAAGACATGCGCTATAGGTGAATTGGGTAGGCTAAAATTGTCCGTAGTGTATGTGTTTGAATGAGAGTGTATGGGTGATCCCCAGTGATGGGTTGCAGCTGGAAGGGCATCCGCTGCGTAAAACATATGCTGGATAAGTTGGCGGTTCATTCCGCTGTGGCGACCCCAGATTAATAGAGGGACTAAGCCGAAAAGAAAATGAATGAATGAATGAATAATAATAATAATAATAATAATAATAATAATAATAATAACAATAATAATAATAACAACAACAATAACAACAATACTACTACTACTAATAATAATAATAATAATAATTATTATTATTATTAATTGAATAATTATATTATAAATAAAATGTTTTACATTCAATGTTTCTATAAATATTTGAAAATATTACTATAATAAACAGTACAATTGAATACTTATAACTAAAATGTTTTTGCATTATTTTACATAAATATGAGTACATTTGAAATACCAATCATTATTATTATTAATTTTATAGTTACATTAATACAATGTTTTTCATATAATTTTAGAATTAATATTATAACAATTCAGGCGGCACGGTGGCTCAGTGGTTAGCACTGTCACCTCAGAGCAAGAAAGACACTGGTTCGAGTCCCGGCTGGGTCAGTTGTCATTTCCGTGTGGAGTTTGCATGTTCTCACCGTGTTGGTGTGGGTTTCCTCCGGGTGCTCCAGTTTCCCCCACAGTCCAAACACATGCACTATGGGGGAATTGATTAAGCTAAATTGGCCGTAGTGTATGTGTGTGAATGCAAGAGTGTATGGTTGTTTCCCAGTACTGGGTTGCAGCTGGAAGGGCATCCACTGTGTGAAACGTACTGTGGATAACTTGGCGGTTCATACCGCTGTGGCGACCCCTGATTAATAAAGGGACTAAGATGAAGGAAAATGCATGAATGAATAATAACAATTCAAATTATTTGTATTAATTGTATAGTTACATTATTAATAAAATGGTTTCACAATAATTTTAGAATAAATATTAAAACAATTACAATTATTAGAATATTTATGGCGGTTCATTTCGCTATGGCGACCACCGATTAATAAAGGGACTAAGCCGAAAAGAAAATGAATGAATGAATAATATTTATATATTGTTATATGGAATTGTTATCAATTGTATAGTTACATTATTAATCAAATGTTTTTCATATCACTTTCATTACATTTAAACTTACTGTAATTGTGCAGTTTCATTATAAATCATATATGTGAACACACAAAACATATAAGCATGTAGAGTATCTGCAGCGCACCGTGTCGAGGTTCTGCATGATGTCCTGGAAGGAGGGGTGTGACCTGAACTGCTCGAACAGCTCTCGTTTATACAGCAGCGCGTACAGCAGGTTTGGGTTGTGATGGAGAGAGTTACTCAAACATGAGTTAATGATCTCCAGCATCATCCGGATCACCTCCTCAATCACGTTCAGATCCTGAGCCTGAACACAAACAAACACAGAAGATGTAGTCAGAACAGGACTCATAATTACATCACGTGTCTGCATTCATAAACCTTTCTATAGCCTTGTATGGCCATGACAGATGTGTTCAACTGACATGAGTAACTGTTTTTTTTACTGACATCATCCAACATGCCAGTATTTTGCAAACAAAAACTTGTCTTCACTAGCCTATAACTCAAAAACCATTTAAAACGGTTTCCTTCTTGAACAATGAATCAATTATCCATTCGTAAAACTACAGAAGCAGCTGTTTTGAATGAATCATTTGAAAGAACGAGTCAGTGAATCATTCATTTGATGCATTTGTTTATCCATGACAGACTTAAACTAGCAGTTACAGTCAAAACCACTATAAGGTCAATATTGTTAGCTCTTTTAAGCAATTTTTTTTAGATTGTCTACGAACAAACCATCGATACAATGACTTGCCTAATTAACCTAACTTGCCTAATTAACATATTTAAGTCTTTAAATGTCTGGCGTCAATACCCTAGTGATTAAGTGCGCCGACATATAGTACACCGTGGTGCTCACGGTGACCTGAGTCCGATTCCCGGCTTGAGGTCCTAAGCCGATCCTTCCCCTCTCTCTGCTCCCAATTTTTATGTCCTAATGTCTGTCCTCCACTTTCCTATCCCAATAAAAGGTAAAACAAAAACCTAAAAATAATTATATAACAACAACAAAAAAAGCCTATACATGTCACTTTACGCTGAATACTAGTATCTTGAAAAGTATCTGGTCAATTATTATGCACTGTCATCATGGAAAAGATAAAAGAAATTAGTTATGTTTTGGCGCCATTAAAAAGAAGAAATGCATTAAAATTCCTGATAATAACATCAGTCAGTCTGCAAAGAAACTTGGCCTTGGGCACCAGTGGACATTTCAGCACAATAATGACCCAAAACACACAGCAAAAGTGGTGAAGAAATGGTCAGCAGACAAAAACAACGTTTTGGATTGGCCAGGCCAGAGTCCGGACTTAAACCCAATTGAGAATCTGTGGCGAGAGCTAAAGGTCAGGGTGATGGCAAGGAAACCCTCCAACCTGAAAGAGTTGGAGCTCATTGCTAAAGATGAATGAGCAAAACTATCAGTAGAGATATGCAAAAAGCTGCTCAGCTATTATAGCAAGCATTTGATTGCCGTAAGAGCAAAAAAAGGCTTTTCTATTGATTAAAGAATTGGGTAAGCCACTTTAAGTGTAAACAAAAGCTGAGATTTTTTTTTTTTTCCCCACAATGATGCCTTTTGTAGTTCATCATGTAATTTAAAAAAAACAACAACTATAAAGTCAGAATTTGCCAGGGATATGAATAACTCGAGCTGATATACAGTTGAAGTCAGAATTATTAGCCCCCTGTTTATTTTTTTCAACAATTTCTGTTTAACTGAGAGCAGATTTTTCCAACACATTTCTAAACATAATTGTTTTAATAACTCATTTCTAATAACTGATTTATTTTATCTTTGCCATGATGACAGTAAATAATATTTGACTAGATATTTTTCAAGACACTTCTATACAGGTTAAAGTGACATTTAAAGGCTTAACTAGGTTAATTAGGTTAACTAGGCAGGTTAGGGTAATTAGGCAAGTTATTGTATAACAATGGTTTGTTCTGCAGACTATCGAAAAAATATATAGCTTAAAGGGGTTAATAATTTTGACCTTAAAACTTAAATTTAAAACTGCTTTATTCTAGCCGATTCTAAACAAATAAGACTTTCTCCAGAAGAAAAAATATTATCAGACGTACTGTGAAAATTTCCTTGCTCTGTTAAACATAATTTGGGAAATATTTAAAAAAAGAAAAAAAAGAAAATCAAAGAGGGGCCAATAATTCTGACTTCAATTGTACATATATATATATATATATATATATAACTAAAGATTGATTTTATTGATTTCATTTCAGAACGAAAGAAAGAAAATGATATTAAAGAAAGAGCAAGAAATAAAATAAACAAATTAATTAATTAATTCATAAATTCATTTTCCTTCTTTCTTGTTTCAGTTTTTCCCTACTTATCTCATTTTCTTTCTTTTTTCTTTCCTTCATTTCATTTTCTTTCATTTCATTTGTCTTTGTTTTATTTCTTTTGTTCATTTCATTTGCTTTCGCTCATTTTACTGTCTTTTGTGTATTTCATTTCATTTTCTTTTCTTTCTTTCGTTCAGAAAGAAAATGAAATTAAAGAAAGAGCAAGAAATAAAATAAAAGAAAGACAGACTGAACGAAAGAAAACGAAATTAAAGAAAGAAAATGAAACAAAAGAAATCAATATTTTCGACTAATTATGTCAATTATTTGTGTTTATAAGTACTTCATTAAATACTTATTTAATTAATTTATTGTAATTAAAAGTACTTAATTAAGTACTAAGCAATGACAGGTGAAAAATCCTCAAAAATTGACAGTGATGTTAAAAATATTTCTGATTTAAAGAAGTGAATGTTATTCGGGGCAGTGGGTAGCACGTTCGCCTCACAGCAAGAAGGTTGCTGGTTCGAACCTCGGCTGGGTCAGTTGACGTTTCTGTGTGGAGTTTGCATGCTCTCCCCTTGTTCGCGTGGGTTTCTTTCGGGTGCTCCGGTTTCCCCCACAGTTCAAAGACATGCTACAGATGAATAGGGTAGGCTAAATTGTCTGTAGTGTATGTGTGTGAATGAGTGTGTAAGGATGTTTCCCAGTGATGGGTTGCAGCTGAAAGGGCATCCACATCGTAAAACATATGCTGGATAAGTTGCCGGTTCATTCCGCTGTGGCGATTCCAGATTAATATAGGGACCAAGCCGAAAAGAGAATGAATGAATAAATGAATGAATGAATGTTACCTGTCAAAAAATATCTTTCTACAATAATAATGAATGTTTCCTCATCAAATCAGCATATTGGAATGGTTTGGAATGGTGAGATTAGAACACTAATCTCCTCTTCATCCCTGATCAGACGCTCCTCTGATGGCCAAACACACTGTCTAGGAAAGAGGCCAGCAGTGTGTGTGTGTGGGTTAAATGGGTTATCGTTTCCCTGTGCTCTGCAGTCTGGCCCGTCACTCTTTTTCTGGGTCACACACACATAAAACAGTGTTGACACAAATGCATGGCCTTCATCCGTCTCTACTCACACTCATACATTTCAGCCAGCATATTTGAGCATGATTGACGATAGACCCGAGGAGACATATAGGGGTGTGTGTGTGTGTTTGGACATGTACTGTACATAAGCAGTTTGTTCAACGTGAAAACTGAGCATAAAAGAGATGCTAAGACTTGGTGAACTGCAAACAAGATGTTTCTTTACTTTAAGTCCACATGAACTGGAAGTTGCTGTGACTTTTATTACAGTATGTTGATGTACTTCCAAATGTGTTTTTATATAGCACATTTATTGTGTATGGCCATACACCCAAAGTGCATCGCAATCATGAGGGGGGTCTCTCCACACCGCCACCAGTGTGTAGCATCCACTTGGATGATGCGATGGCAGCCACAGGACAACGGCGCCAGTGCGCTCACCACACACTAGTTACTGTTGGAGTGGAGAGACAGTGATAGAGCCAATTCAGTGGATGGGGATGATTGGGAGGCCGGTAAGGGCAAATGGAGGGAATTTGGACAGGACACCGGGGTTACACCCCTACTCTTTACGAGAAGTGCCATGGGATTTTAAATGACCACAGAGAGTCAGGACCTCGGTTTAACGTCTCATCCGAAAGACGGTGCCCACTGACAGTATAGTGTCCCCTTCACTTTACTAGGGCATTAGGACTCACACAGATCGTAAGTTGAGCTCCCCCTGCTGGCCTCACTAACACCTCACTGAAGTCTGTGAATGTGACGTCATCACGGAGTTTGCAGAGGTTGGCTTTGGGTGCACGCGACATGATTTCGGCCGGCGGAGCACATGTTTTTTTTGAGACTCGGGCGAACAGTGTGCGTGGCACCGCGTTTGACTTGAGTTGAATATGAACCACTTTGAAGAAATTCTGTCTGAAACAGACTGTACAGACATATTTATGATTCGTGATCATAGAGATAACCTGATGACCAATAATTCTTGGCTAGAAATTGCAACAGCTGTGGGAAAGGAAGAAAGTTTTTGTTAAAAGGTTTGGAAAAACCTGAGGGATAAGTTTATTCAAGCCAAAAGAGGCCATGGCAAAAGTGGAGACCCAGGCACACAATTACAGTAATACGTTTTTTCACCAGTCATAGGTTTAACACTGATGTATACGTTACAATTTTGAATTGAAAACAATTTAATAGCTACAAAACTATAACTAAAGGAACAAATCATTTCTTTGATAACTGGAAAAGAATATTTGAACCTGTCGGGGCGACGTGTCGCAGTAGGTAGTGCTGTCGCCTCACAGCAAGAAGGTCGCTGGCTCGAGCCTCGGCTGGGTAGTCCAAAAACATGCGGTACAGGTGAATTGTGTAGGTTAAATTGTCCGTAGTGTATGAGTGTGAATGAGTGTGTATGGATGTTTCCCAGAGATGGGTTGCAGCTGGAAGGGCATCCGCTGCGTAAAACATGTGCTGGATAAGTTGGCGGTTCATTCCGCTGTGGCAACCCCGGATTAATAAAGGGACTAAGCCGAAAAGAAAATGAATGAATGAATGAACCTATCAGTTTACACTATACTGATGCCCTGTTTTTCTAGGCTTTATTGGTGATGATGGTCAGGAATGTTGGATCATTATTGCCTTTTTTAGCATAAGTATAGGACAGAAACATGCCAGACAGTAATGTGTGAATTGTGGAGCGGGCTAAATCTAAAAAACCTCAGTATTTTTTAGTAAGTGTGCTTTTTTTTTGCTTTTATTTTTGCCATAATAAAAATATATATTTGTAGAGTAACCCATATTCTGTTGTCATTAATTTTTTAATAAACATTAATAGGTAAAACTGTCCGAGATATGAACAAAAACAAGTGATGCATTAAATTTGATTAAAAAAAGTTTTTGAATGGTTATAAAAATCCTTATAATCATTAAAATAATTTATAGAAATAATTTCAAAATAATGAGTTTAAAAATCTTGAATGATATTAATGATATGACGTCGTTCCAGAAACTTTCTACTTCTCTGTTTATCCGTCTGACTTAACGGTGAGCTTCTTTTGACCGCCCCCTGTTGTTTTAAAGAATATCACAACGGCGAACGCAACAAGTATAAAACCCTCGTCCATTTCGCGAGGTGCGCGCGCAGTCAGCGGAGGTGCGCGATGCGGAAAGTATAAATCCAGCTTAACACCTGTCACGGTTGTGATCTATCTGTTCTTCTTGCATGTGTGTGTGTGTGAGAAGTGGGTGTGTTTGTTTGGGTTTTCACCGCGTGGTGTGTGTGTATGTGTGTGTTTACATTCATCAGCTGGGTTGTCACGTGTCTTGTTACCACTCATACATCTCAGCTGTTACTCATTTAGCCACAGCTGCAGCGCGTTACCGCGCCTTTAAATGTTCAGTGTTTTGTATCTCGTGTTATCAGTCCGTTGTTTGTTCACTTCTGTGTCTGCTCTCTGTTAGACTCTCTCGCTCAATTTGGTGGAAGCTCTCCGATATAACCTGCTTCATTTGGACCTTATGCTCGTCTCCATTTCTTTGATGTTGTTACTACTGCCTGCTCTGAAGACAACATTATCTGTGAGAGACTACACCCCAAATCCGCTGCTCTAATGAACTTTACCGTGGGTAAACTCGACGATTTCCTTGAGAGCTGCTCCATAGCGCTACCATTCCCTTCCCTCGATATCTGGTGAGATATCCATGAGAGACTGCTATACGACGTTGGTTCACGGACGAACCTTTACCACTGTTGGCGTGTCGTATTCTGTTGTGGGCATCCTTACCCTATTATATCTAGTGAGATCTATACCAGTTGTGACTCTTTTAATAAATCATCTTGCTTTTACTTGCATTTGGGTCTCCTGTGTATACCTTTGTGACAAACACCAATTCCAACAGCAACCTAGTTTTCCCATGTGGTCCCCCATCCAGGTACTGACCAGGCTCAGCCCTGCTTAGCTTCAGTGAGTAACCAGTCTTGGTCTGCAGGTTGATATGGCTGTGGATACGGAACTGTGATATGAAGCTGAATATTGAGTAGGGGTGAGCTTTCATTTTTGCACATCATTCCCAAACGTACTTTTGTTAATACGAACAAGTGCTGTGAGTGTAACGCAGGGACTGAGTTAATACTGGATATGAATTCATGTCTGTTGTACAATAGCAATATTGAGACAGAGGTGCCAGACATTATTGCAACAGGTACAGTGACTACGTTTACATAACGTCCATTTCTCCAGAATTCTCAGCATAGTCATCGTTTCCCGTTGCACCATAAATGTGCTTTCTTGCTTGAAGCCATTCTCATTTTTTTGTCATCAAATGCCTGACAACTGCTGTGTGTGCATCCTGTAGCAAAATGTAACGAAAAGTCCTACAAAATGTTAATAGTTTGATTATGGTGTTTACTAGGGGTGTGACGAAATTACGCGAGATTTCTCGTTGAGGTGAAAAGTCTTGCGAGTCGTGATGTTGTGATGGAGTTTGAGGGTGAAATTAGCACTGGAGATTAGAGGCAGGATTGAATTTGACCTGCACATCAAGTGCTTTGCACACACTTGGCAACCCAGGCTGGCCTCGGTGCCGTGCGTGCCACTATTGGCAGGGTGTGACGTAACCAATTTTTATTCACCAGAGTTCAACAACTGCTGCATTCAACAGAGGCTACAACTGCAGCCACACACAGAAACCACGGCTCATCATAACCATGCGATGGAAGAGCACTTTAGATATGCTGAAAGTCATAATCGTCGCAATCAAACTATTACCATCGTGTAGGACTTTAGCCGCATTTTGTGACAGGATAAGCAATACTATACATAGACAGCTGTTTGACACTATTCTCTGCACCTACCGAGTCAGTAAAGGACCACAGACACACACATACTGAACTCCTGGAGACTCGTCACATCATCATCATCACCGAACACATGTTCATGCTGTCTGGGAATCAGTGCGGTTCATTTGGCATGCAGTATCAAATTACATAAAAATAACTCTCTCCTATCAGTCCTTACTTCATACTCACATCCAGTACCTCAGAGATTGTCACGGGGGCTTGAATGAAATCTTGAAAGAATGAAAGTGAAACTGATAAAAATGAAGTACCAAAAATGTTATTATTTCTTTAAAAGGGTCATGAAACCCTGCTCTTTCATTTCAAGTCTACCAAAGAAAATGTTTTAAAAATGCTCCGAGATAGCTGTGGAGTGCTGCGAGCCGAGAGAGGGCATGGGGCGGCAGAGCAGGGGAAAAAGAGGGGAGCGAACAACAGTCGGTCAGCTCACAAATTGAGACACAAATTATGAGGAGATCCATGATTTTATAGCTTACAAAGTTAAAATGCAAAGAAATAAACAGTAAGTAATTTAATGCCCTGCTACATTTGTTATTCGTAATTTCATATACACATAACCACAATTTATCATATCATTATAAAGATAATCGTGTTTATATAAACACTATAGGATAATGAGGAGGACTTCTCTCCTCCTCAATCCCCAGGTCTGATGAACAGGTTACTATTTGTTAATACTTTACATTTAAGTACAGCAGTTTTCCTTCAGCTTAGTCCCTTATTAATCGGGAGTCGCCACAGCAGAATGAACCGCCAACTATTCAGCATATTTATTATACAGCGGATGCCCTTTCAGCTGCATCCTGGTACTGGGAAACACCAATACACACTCATTCACACACTCATACACTACGACCAATTTAGTGTACCCAATTTCCCTATAGTGCATGTGTTTGGACTGTGGGGGAAACCAGAGCACCCGGAGGAAACCCAAGCCAACACGGGGAGAACATGCAAACTCCACACAGAAACGCCAACTGACCCAGCCGGGACTCGAACCAGTGACCTTCTTGCTGTGAGGTGACAGTGCTTACCACTGAGCCACTGTGCCGCCCTCTAACCCATATTAATTATCTTTAAAAAAAAACATTAATTTTTCTTTCGGCTTAGTCTCTATTGCAGAGGTGGCCACGGCGGAATGAACCACCAACTATTCCAGCAAATGTTTTATGCAGCCGATGCCCTTCCAGCCGCAACCCAGTACTGGTAAACACCCATACACACTCACATTAACACACACTCATACACTACAGCCAATTTAGTTTCTTCAATTCCTCTATAGCGCATGTGTTTGGACTGTGGGGGAAACCGGAGCACCCAGAGAAAACCCACGCCAACACGAGGAGAACATGCAAACTCCACACAGAAATGCCAACTGACCCAGCTGGGACTCAAACCAGCAACCTTCTTGCTGTGAGGCGACAGTGCTAACCACTGAGCCACCCCTTGTTTACTTTATTTTCCACTAATTTAAATGTCCTTCTGTCCTCTTGTGTTGATATGTGTGCATGTACTCTGAGCTCCTGTTAACCATCAAAAATCCCTTGCGTGTTTGCGAACACTTGATGAATTCTGATTGTGAAACAAACACGCAGAACATGATCAGAGCAGACCACAAACAGACCAGCGCTTCACTCTAACTACTGAACACCTCTGGGGAAAAATAAAAGACTAGCATGAGGCAAAACTAAAGTAAGAAGCACAACTAGCTGAGTCCAGAAAACCAGATTAAACTCCAACCTAGAAAGAAGCTGAAGCCGTCTAGACCAAGCGGCAACCTCGCGTTCTCCCTCGGGAAGCCAATACAGAAGTAACTAAAACTGCAATTCATCGACTCGCCTGGGGGGCTGGCTCCAGGAAGTCCAAGTGCTTTCTTTCTGCATTGGTAAATTGGCCATTTTTACAGCTGATAAAAACATGTTTACAGCCTGGTACAAACGATGGCTTTGGTGCATATAGCTATGATTACCCTTCATGACAACTGTGAGGGGGGTGAATTTTTTTAGAACTCGTCCGTTTCGTTTTTATTAGGTTATATTAAGTTTGCATAATTAAGGGCGTGGCCACTTGAGTGACAGCTAGCCCTCGCTGCTCGCTGTCTCGTCACCTCAGCTGATTCTGGCTAATTAGCCGCTGAGACGGGATATAAATCGTATTTTTGTTTTGGTTTATGTTTCTTTACTCAGTCATTTGCCTTTTGGAATTATTTCCTGCAATTATCAGATGATATGGCATGATGTGTGGACTTAATTGTGCTTACAAACCGTTCAAGTTGCCTCCATTTCACAGGTGAGTGAAATTATATACTTCTATACCATCTCTATAAATGTATTTGTTTTATTTAAGATCATTTATAATTTAAATGTTCTTTAGACCAGTATTGCACTCCAGAATCTGACAGATTGATTAGCTGTAGGCTATAAAACAGTCATCTGAAGCGTTGTCTTACAGTGTTAGTGCTGGATTTTATAAACAGCCTTACATTTACTAACACAGACTATATCTGAAGTGTTTGATAGTAATTCGCGTTTTCCTCCTGTCGAAAAATGTCATAAGAACAATGTTTAGTGGCTCAATGTATTATAACAGTGTTTTTAAAAGTCTAAGCACTTTATGGATATAGTGTACAACCAAGCACATGTGGTCAGAACACAAACGAGTCACAGGTAATGAAATATTAAACGTTCTCCCAAAGTAATAAGTCTGTTTTAATCCAGGTCCAAGCAAAATGCTGAGAATCCAGCATGTGTCTGTAGCTTCGCTCACTCTCCGCCTCTTTGCCCTTATTTGGTATGCCGCGTTTGGTGCGATGACGCGCTAACAAAATGGCGACGGTTGGCCGCGCCTACTTGTGGCTTCTTTTGCAGTGTTCAGAAACCCATGGGTGACGTCACGGACACTACGTCCATATCTTTTACAGTCTATGGTCTAGACTCAAACAGAGTGATAATTAAATGAGGAGAGCGGAGGAGTCAATTAGAGGATGAGAGAGATCTGCTCTACTGTACATACTAATGAGATTATACACACACATACTGACACACACAAACACATATATGCAGACACAATAACACAGACCTACACCCACACATAGACGTGCACACAAACACACACAGGTACATGCACAAACACAGTGTTCACACACACAAACACACAAGAGAGAGTGAGGAGAATTAAGGTCAGATGTTTATGAACCTGAGTGTGTGGATCAGATTTTTAGTAAATCCTGCAAACAAATGACACACACACACACACACACACACACTTCAGACTGAAAGCGCTGCTGCAGATAATTCAAGTGTTTTAATCATCCAGTTTAATCATCTGAACACAGACACTGTGACGATACACACACATCAGAAGCAGATCGTATCAGTCTGTTATCTTTCATCAGAAGACTCACTGTGACGCTCATCTTTTAATAGCGGGAGAACTCTACCTTAAAATAGAGTCTGAGAATTTTATTTAATGACTAAATATTAATAATGACTAATACAATTGTAGTCAACCAGATCAGATAACATTTTACGCTGTCATATGATCATATTTTTAAATGTGCCTTCTGTTCTGTTGACGTAAATAACAAGTATAATAACAAATATACACACACTGGCCACTTTATTAGGAACAACTGCTGGTTCTAGCTGATAGAAAGGCAACAGTATACCTCAAATAAGCACTCGTTACAACCGAGGTCTGCAGAAGAGCATCTCTGAACACACAACACGTCCAACCTTGAGGCGGATGGGCTACAGCAGCAGAAGACCACACCGGGTGCCACTCCTGTCAGCTAAGAACAGGAAACTGAGGCTACAATTGGCACAGACTCACCAAAATTGGACAACAGAAGATTAACGTTGCCTGGTCTGATGAGTCTCCATTTCTGCTGCCACATTCGGATGGTAGGATCAGAATTTGGCGTCAACAACGTGAAAGCATGGAGGTGGTGGTGGTGTTATGGTGTGGGGGATATTTTCTTGGCACACTTTGGGTCCATTAGTACCAATTGAGCATCATGTTAACGCCACAGCCTACCTGAGTATTGTTGCTGACCATGTCCATCCCTTTATGACCCCAGTGTACCCATCCTCTGATGGCTACTTCCAGCAGGATAACACACCATGTCATAAAGCGCGAATCATCTCAGACTGGTTTCTTGAACATGACAATCAGTTCACTGTACTCAAATGGCCTCCACAGTCACCAGAGCTCAATCCAATAGAGCACTTTTGGGATGTGGTGGAACGGGAGATTCACATCATGGATGTGCAGCCGACAAATCATCAGCAGCTGTGTGATGCTATCATGTCAATATGGATGAAAATCTCTGAGGAATATTTTCAGTATCTTGTTGAATCTATGCCATGAAGGATTAAGGCAGTTCTGAAGGCAAAAGAGGTCCAACCCGGTACTAGTAAAGTGTACCTAATAAAGTGGCCGGAGTGTGTATATACAATGTCATTGTGACACAATCCACATATTTTTACAAGACAGGTCTGAAATTAGTATTTTAAAAACATATTATATTCTGCACCCCATGTGGATTCAAAGTCAAAAAGCGTGCCCTAATTCACAACCCGACAGACAGACGAGAAAAAATGGCCCTGAAATTCAGATAAGTTTACGTGCACTGCAAAAACATAAAGAAAAAAGAACAGGAAGTGCACATGCATCCAGTGCCAGACAGTCATTAGTCATCTGTCTGTGTGCATTTGTGGATGAGTGTGTGTGCATGTGTGTGTGTCAGTAAAATAAGACAGATATTTAAAAAATTATTAAAATAAAATATAAAAATACAATTAAATAAAACAATAAATAAATAAATAAATAAATAAATAAATAAATAAATAATTATTATTTTAAAAATGAAAAAGAGACTCATCATGACATTTATAAACTGCAGCTCTCTGATGATTTGAAGCACTTATTTTATTCTCACTTTAGGTAAAAGCATCTGCTAAATGAGTTTGTGTGTGTGTGTGTGTGTGTGTGTGTGTGTGTGTGTGTGTGTGTGTGTGTGTGTGTGTGTGTGTGTGTGTGTGTGTGTGTGTGTGTGTGTGTGTGTGTGTGTGTGCGTGTGTTAAATAAAACAAATATAAAAATAAATATATATATATAATAAATGTATATATATACTGTTGAAGTCAGAATTATTAGCCCACTTTTTATTTTATTTTTTCTTCTTTTTTAAATATTTCCCAAATGATGTTTAACAGAGCAAGGAGCATTATCACAGTATGTCTGATAATATATTTTCTTTCTGAAAAAGTCTTATTGGTTTTTATTTTGGCTAGAATAAAATTCTACATTTTTTAAGAACCATTTTAAGGTCAATATTATTAGCCCCTTTAGGCTAACTTTTTTTGTGATAGTCTACAGAACAACCCATCATTATACAATAACTTGCCTAATTACCCTAACCTGCCTAGTTAACCTAATTAACCTAGTTAAGCCTTTAAATGTCACTTTAAGCTGTATAGAAGTGTCTTGAAAAATATCTAGTCAAATATTATTTACTGTCATCATGACAAAGATAAAATAAATCAGTTATTAGAGATGAGTTATTAAAACTATTATGATTAGAAATGTGTTGAAAAAATCTGCTCTCTGTTAAACAGAAATTGGGGAAAAAAATAAACAGGGGGGCTAATAATTCAGGGGGGCTAATAATTCTGACTTCAACTGTATATAAAATAAATAAAAGTGAATAATATTTAAAAAATTGAAGAATAACATTTATATACTCTGGCAAAAGTCTTGTTGTTAATCACAGTTGTAAGAGCAACAAATAATAACTTGATTTCTAGTTGATCATTTGGAAAAGTGGCAGAAGGTGGATTTTTCTGATGAATCATCTGTTGAACTGCATCCCAATCATCACAAATACTGCAGAAGACCTACTGGAACCCGCATCGAGCCAAGATTCTCACAGAAATCAGTCAAGTTTGTTGAAGGAGAAATCATGGTTTGGGGTTACATTCAGTATGGGGGCGTGCGAGAGATCTGCAGAGTGGATGATCAACATCAACAGCCTGAGGTATCAAGACATTTGTGCTGCCCATTACATTACAAACCACAGGAGAGGGCAAACTCTTCAGCAGGATAGCGCTCCTTCTCATACTTCAGCCTCCACATCAAAGCTCCTGAAAGCAAAGAAGGTCAAGGTGCTCCAGGACTGGCCAGCCCAGTCACCAGACATGAACATTATTGAGCATGTCTGGGGTAAGATGGAGGAGGCATTGAAGATGAACACAAAGAATCTTGATGAACTCTGGGAGTCCTGCAAGAACGCTTTCTTTGCCATTCCAGATGACTTTATTAATAAGTGATTTGAGTCAGAGATGTATGATGCAGTCCTCCAAGCTCATGATGGAGTCAGACACAATATTCATTCTGTCTCCACTGCAGCATGACTTTATATTCTATACTGGACATTATTTCTGTTAAGTGACTTAACAAAATAGTTAATGATAGACCATAGACAGTATCATTGACCTGATATAAAAACAATTTAAGTCTATGTAATGTCCTCAATAAGATAGGAAAACAAAGGTGTGTGTATGCCTGTGTGTGTATATGTGGCGTGGCCTAATGATCAGCCAATGACCGTCCAACATCTAAGCCATCTTTATGGTTAAAGCCTTTACACTCTCAAGCTGAGGTAAGGGGTCAGAGGTCAGGTCACAGTCAGGTGAGTTTCATCAAGGCAGAGCGAATCTTTGCAGAGATCTGAGCACTTGTGTTTTTACATAAGCTGTGATTTGTGCTGATCAGAAACTGGCTTTGAGTCTCCAGCTGCTGCTTCAACAATCATTCATTCTCCTTCAGCTTAGTCCCTTATTTATCAGGGGTCACCACAGCAGAATGAACCGCCAACTTATCCAGCATATGTTTTACGCAGTGGATGTCTTCCAGCCGCAACCCAGTACGGGGAAACACCGATACACTCCAATTCAGTTTACCCAATTCCCCTGTAGCGCATGTGTTTGGACTGTGGGGGAAACCGGAGCACCCGGAGGAAACCCACGCCAACACGAGGAGAACATGCAAACTCCACACAGAAATGCCAACTGACCCAGCCAGGACTCAAACCAGCAACCCTCTTGC
Source organism: Danio kyathit (assembly GCA_903798195.1). Classification (NCBI taxonomy): domain Eukaryota; kingdom Metazoa; phylum Chordata; class Actinopteri; order Cypriniformes; family Danionidae; genus Danio; species Danio kyathit. Next base: position 6,152,401 of record LR812539.1, read on the forward strand.
TGTGAGGCGGCAGTGCTAACCACTGAGCCACCGTGCCGCCCCTTCAACAATCAAAAGAGCCTTTAAATGACAGGATCACAAGCGGACAGATGGAGAGAAAACTAAGGGAAAGAAGGACAGAGGATGTGATGGAAGTCTGTGTGTCACTCTTTAGGGGGGATGGTAAATGGGTCGTTTTCTGACCTGTATAAAGACACCGAGACGTGCCATAATCACGCCAGCAGACACACACACTCTCTCTCTATGAGTGTATCTCTCTCTCTCTCTCTCTCTCTCTCTCTCAAATTCAAAGAGCTTTATTGTCATGACTTGTCAAGTATTGCACATTACATAAATGATGAATAAAATAGTATAGTAATATTCATTCATTCATTTTCTTGTCGGCTTTGTCCCTTGCGGGGTCGCCACAGCGGAATGAACCGCCAACTTATCCAGCACGATTTTACGCAGCGGATGCCCTTCCAGCCGCAACCCATCTCTGGGAACTTCCACACACACATTCACACTCATACACTATGGACAATTTAGCCTACCCAATTCACCTGTACTGCATGTCTTTGGACTGTGGGGGAAACCGGAGCACCCGGAGGAAACCCACGCGAACCCAGGGAGAACATGCAAACTCCACACAGAAACGCCAACTGACCCAGCCCAGCCGAGGTTCGAACCTGCGACCCAGCGACGTTCTTGCTGTGAGGCAACAGCACTACCTACTGCGCCACTGGGTTGCCTATAGTAATATATATTTATTTTAATTATTAGCCATCCTGTAAATGTTGTATTCTTTTTATTTTATTATATTTGCAATTTAATTTTCATTCAATTTTAATCTCCAATTTCTGTTTAGCAGAGAGAAGATTTTTTCAACACATTTCTAATCATAATAGTTTTAATAACTCATTTCTAATAACTGATTTATTTTATCTTTGTCATGATGACAGTAAATAATATTTGACTAGATATTTTTAAGACACTTCTATACAGCTTAAAGTGACATTTAAAGGCTTAAGTAGGTTAATTAGGTTAACTAGGCAGGTTATTGTATATCAGTGGTTTGTTCTGTAGACAATCAAAAACAAATATAGCTTAAGGGGGCTAATAATATAACTATTATACAGTACATATAGCTGATAACTATTAATAACTATTATACAGTACATATAGAATATATAACTATTAGAATTGTAATAAATGCACACACAAACAAGAAAAAAAAAAGACTAAAATTACTAATTTTTAAAATATAATGAAGGAAAATAGGAAAATAAATAATAATTTTAAAAGAAATAAATTATTAATAACCTTTAAGCTGTTTTTTGTATAATTATAATTTTGTATAATTTAGTGTAACTTTATTTTCTAAAATAAGTTAAATTTACCAAATGAATGAATAAAGCAATAAATAAACAACAAAAAGAAGAAAAGAAAGCTAAATTAAAATTATGAATATAAACTATATTATCATCTCGAAAATACTAAAATAACTCGATCTACAGAATCCCAAAAATCAAAATGCCTCATGTTTTTGAGATTTCTCATTATTCTTTCATTTTCCTTCGGGTAGTCCCTTTATTCATAAGGGGTCGCCACAGCGGAATGAACCACCAACTTATCCAGCATTTGTTTTACACAGCGGATGCCCTTCCAGCTGCAACCCAGTACTGGGAAAACACCCATACACACTTTTTCAATTTACCTATAGAGCATCTGTTTGGACTGTGGGGGAAACCGGAGCACCCGGAAGAAACCAACACCAACACGGGGAGAACATGCAAACTCCACACAGAAATGACCACTGGCCCAGCCGGGACTCGAACCAGCGACCTTCTTGTTGTGAGGCAACACCGCTACCCACTGAGCCACCGTGCTGCCCTGATTTCTTATTATATTAAAAAAGGTCAATAAGCTTCTACCAATGCAGTTTTTTGTTCTTTACTATAAATGTAAATAGGGTGGCATGGTGGTTCAGTGGTTAGCACTGTCACCTCACAGCAAGAAGGTCACTGGTTCAAGTCCCGGCTAAAATTTACTCCGGGTGCTCCGGTTTCCCCCACAGTCCAAACACTTGTGCTATAGAGGATATGGATGAACTCAATTGGCCGTAATGTATAAGGCCGTACTCACACTATGTACAGTTGCCTTGAACCGGGCCAAAGCATGCTTGTCCCCCCTCCCGTCTTCCTCGACGGCCCGCACTCACATTATATTCGGGCCTGGGCGCGCTTACGTCATCGATGACGCGCTGCTCAGTAAGCGCTCTCGCTCAGCACAGTGGAGATTTCTTTAGTTATATCGTTTAGGTCATTTGATATGCGGTGACACGCAGTCAAATATTTCGCCGAACAGATCAGCCACTTTTGACGCTCATAAACAATCATAAAGTCCTCGTGCTGCAGGAATTAGGAGGTTTGCTGAAGGTGCAGCTGTCGTGCAGTGAGGGGTTTGCATCTTTAATAATCTACGACAGTTTGTGTTCATTGAACAGTACGAATGATTAATTAATCCATATCAAACAGTCCCTTAAAAGTCACGTCTCGCTTTCAGTTTCGGGCTCAAGCACGCTTGCACTCACACTGTAAGCATACCGCGCCTGAGCCCAAGTGAACCGCGCTCTGGCCCACCTCTTCCAACCGGGCCAGGGCCGGCCAAGTGAACCGTGCCTGAGCCCGATTCAGAGCACTCACACTTCTCAAACGATCCGGGAAACGGGCCTGGGCACGGTTCGGATAGCATAGTGTGAGTACGCCCTCAAACGATCCGGGAATCGGGCCTGGGCACGGTTCGGATAGCGTAGTGTGAGTAAGCCCTTAGTGTGTGTGTGTGATTGTGAGAGTGTATGGGTGTTTCCCAGTACTGGGTTGCGGTTTGAAGTGTATCTGCTGTGTGAAACATATGCTGGAATAGTTGGCGGTTCATTCCGCTGTGGCGAACGCTGTTATTTAAGGGACTAAGCAAAAGGAAAATGAATGAATAAACGTAAATTTATTAATTATTTTATATTATATCTGTCAGTTAAATATAAAAAACACACTTATTTTAGTTTTTAATAATTATCATCTACTCTTTGTTGCTAGTATTATATGACTCCATTATGGTGATTAAATGTGTGTGGTGTAAATGAATAACTATAGCACTCTATTATGATGAGTAATTATTCTAGCAGTGATGTGTGGTGTAAATGAACATACTGGCTGCTTCAGGACTTGACGTCTGCGATATCCATATCATCATTAGTTATGAAAGCTCTCTATGTGCAGACACGCAGTCTTAACATCACCAGCCGCATCTGTTCCCATAGAATGAAGGAAATCCCATGATGATAAGAGTGACGGCAGACCAAAACAGAGTGTGCGCCAATGCTGTTTGTCTTATAGATATGACAAAGGAAAGGCTCGCAAAATCAAATGTAGTCTAAACGGGTGCTTGATAACTGCGCTTTAGGACATCCTTCCTATCAAAGCAGACAGAAAAACACAGATCTGGGAAAACTGGCAGTCAGAGCTGCTGCGTCTGCTGGGATCTAGTTTACAACAACAACAACAACAAGAGGCAAAAAAACAAGTAAATTGCATAAAAAAGGGATCGTTCACGCAAAAACTTTAATTCTGCCATATTGTACTCAATCCTGGCTTATTCTAAATAGGGCTGTGCAATGTTATCAGGATATGAGATGACTTGCATATTGTGATTTGAGATGTTTGTCATATTTCCCAGCCCTTGTGTCAAACCTATTTAACGGTCTTTCTTCTGCTGAACACCAAAGAAGAACATAGTATGTTTTGTTTTTTTTACTATGGAAGTCAATGGTTATTGGTTTCCAGCATTCTTCCGAATATCATGCTTTGTGTTCAACAGAAGAAACTAAAGCTGATTTGCACAGGACTAATATCATCACAAGACCATTGTGTTGCATATAGTAGGTCATTTGCAGGGGGATTTTTAATTTACAAATTACAAACGTGGCTGATTCACAATGGATTAAGATCACAGATGACCTCTGCAATTATTACAAAAGGTCATCAAGGTAATACTAATCCTGTGCTAAAACGCTTTAGTAGATGAATAATAATCACCACGCTGCATTTAATGCTATTATTGTGCAAAAATAATTATAATCACAAAAAATTATTTTAACCATATTCAAATAATATTGCATATATATATATGAGCAATATCACAGTAGCACTGCGATATGGCTGTATATCGGCACTGGTGGGAGGTGTGTTGGCTCGAGGCTGCAGGCCGAGTGTCTTAGGCCCTGTTTACACTAATACGTTTTAGTTTTAAAACGCATAAGTTGTGCTACGGTTACGCCATCCGTCCACACTACGCCGGAGTTTTCGAGCCCCGAAAACGGAGCGTTTTGAAAACGGTGAAGTGGCCGTTTTCATTCTAAAACGCTGCTGCTCCATGTCAGTGTGGATGGGGGAAAACGGAGGCATCTGAAAACAGAGGTGTGGCTGCAGACATTCACCTCTCTGATTGGAGCTTTTTCTCAATATTAAGTAGCCTACACACAGTTCAGTCCTGCATTCTCTCCTTGTAAGTTCAGACTTCGCAAGTTTGATATGGAAAACACTCTCGAGGACACGTCGGGTAAATCTCAAAGGGAACAGTGTACTCTATAACCTCATTCACATCACCCTGGCTACGCTGTTTCACTATCTTAACAATAAAATGAAAACATGATTTAAGGAGCTGCCTATTTTCATTTTGATATTAGCAACTTAACAGACATCAGAAATGTTGAGGCGTTGTGTAGCTGCATAATAAGTCCGTCATCTTCATGCATATTTACAACAAAACAGAGCCTAGCTATAACATAACTGCCTCCTTTCATTCTCATTGAAAATACGAAACATACCCTCTCTTTCACTGGATATCAGTTTAATAATCAATAATGGCCATTATAAAAGTACAACGTACAATACGTTTATACAATATAGGAAATAAAGGCAAGCAATCAGTCAGATGTGTAGAATCGGTGTCCGCGGTTACATTAATTAATATATTAACCTAACTTATCTGTGCGCTCTGCCATAACTCATTACCTAAGAACAAGTAATAGATTCAGAAGACCAAAGCCGGGGAATATGTAGTTAGATATAGACAACAAGATGAATTAAATATCACGTTTAACAAACATAGTGAGATTAGATCCAGCTGTAGATCCTTGATGAATAGCTCTCCTATAGGTAGATGTGCTCAAAGCACGCTGCAGCGCATGCTAGAGTGTGTGTGTGTGGTCACGTGATGTGCGTTTTCAGCGGTTTAATGTAGATGTAGAGCTGTTCAGAAACGCTTGGTGAAACGCTAGTGTGGACGCGGATAGTTTTCATTCTAAAACACCGTTTTAAAACTAAAACGTACTAGTGTAAACGGGGCCTTAGTGTCCCAGCAGTGCTGATATACAGCCATATCGCACTGCTACTCGTGTGATATTGCGTTTATACAACCGTTTGACGGCATAATCGTGTGTATAAAATAGAAAATCAAACATGGAGAGTCTTAAAAACCCTTTTGTAAGAGGAACTACTTTCTTCCACCATTCATTCACGTCTGCAGCTGACCATCAGAACAGCAGAAATCGTTACTAATTCACCAATGTCACTTTAGAGCTTATGTTTGAATGATTCTTTAGCGTAATGTCTAAAGTGATGACAGAACAGCTGATTTTTTGTTCACATTTTAAAATTATAAGGCTGAAATGCCATCAGTCTAAAGAGATTTCTCAGTATTTCTCTGTTGCAATCGGGAGATCACAATAATTAACCCCAAAAAAGCCAAAGCACAGCATACACTACCAGATTACTGTTGTGTTTGCGATAAGGAAAAACGCTAAACACATGCAGGCATTTCTTCTTTTTTTCTGTTTACTGATCTAGTCTGCAGTGACGAAAACAGGAGACGCATTAGAAACAAACAGATGGCCAACCAAAAGTTGTATAACTCAGGGTTATACAAAGAGTGGCCAACAGAAAAATACATGCATTCCTGATATGTGAGTCCAATCTCACACTCAATACACTACAATTACTATAGTATAAATACAGCACTGAAAACAACACATACAAAAAAAGAGAGACTGACCTAGAATGTCACTTACCAGTATAATAATGATTTGATCAGCTGTAGTATGAAATTATGCTGGGTTTTTGCCAGGGCTTTACATTAACACCCGCCAACCCGCCAAATGCGGGTAGATTTCAGTGGTGGCGGGTAAGACAGACACTCCCACTAGCCACGTTGGCTGGTTGAAAATAATTTTCCCGGATAATAATTCATAAAAGCAGGGTTCGACAATAAGGATGGTCCAATATGCATGCAAAGGCGATCTTAGAATTGAGAAGCAACACGACTGACAAAAATAATTGCGTTCGCGTGAGCAATAATGAAGCAGCAGATGAATACCGAATGAAAGGATGATCTCTCGCAGCTGAGGTGATGCGCGCGACTGTTTAAAACGCGTGCGCGCTCTCGTTTCCTTGCGTGAAGCAACTGTGTCTAGAAACACAGCTGATGTGATCGGTTCTCTTTCAAATAGACTAGACAAAAAGTGATGAACATGCACCCACAGTCTTGCTGCTTTCAAGAGCTCCAGATTTGTATTTTTTTTAAGCAGCACCGGTTTCTTTCACTTTCACCATTATTTGAACAATTTTTTTATGGGTCTAACGTTAACCGTGTGCGTTATAATCCTTTCATTATCACACGGTATGTTTATTACCTGCTTTCTTTTGCGTTTAATGTGGTTTAATTATCATTTTTTACAATAACATTGCTTTAATGGGAGATTACTCCCCATTTATGTGGAGTTAACTGGTGATCTTTGACCTTTAGCCAGGACAGATTACTGTGCATATGTTTTGTTAAATAAAAAGTATAGTAAGGAGCTATATTTTGCTTGTTTTGACACATTTAAAATTTGTGGCTAAGAAATAATTAATTGTTTGGTGTGGTCAGAGATAAATTTGGTAAATCCTTCATTTTGAGTTCTGAAAATTATGTGAAATAAAAACTAATTGTAATACTATAAAACCATGACCCATTTGATCATGAACATTTAGCAAGCTCATACACGACACACAAAAAGTGAAATGAATGAGGCATGTGGAGAAAGCGCAACATCTAAATCAAGTAATTTTAGCATGTCAAAGTCAAATTTATGTGTATAAAATATATTTTCCCAACTATAAAAGTGTGGCTAGTGAAAATGGCGAGTGGCTAGTAATGTTGGAAAACTACTAGCCACCATGGCTGGTGATCAAAAAAGTTAATGTCAAGCCCTGGTTTTTGCACTTCTAAGGGTTTATTATGTGGTCTCTGTTGCCATCTTGTGGATGGACAATGTCTTTGATCTGCTCAATGACAGGCTGATGGCCGCTGACTCGCTGTCTCTCCGAAATTAGAAATATTTTAAACAGGCACTATCTTTATAAATAAACTGCATAGCTGCAATCTAAACAACTACATTCTCACCTGAAAAAAAGCCTCAAAAGTACATTATGTTGTCCAACAGCTGCAATATTTGTCAAACTGTAGTGAGTTTATTAATCTGCTGTCACTCTACACAAGAGTGAGGAGGCTGTACGAGTTCTGATATTGCAGAATATTGCACGGCTAACAGCCAATCAGATTCGAGAACTAGACAGAACTGTTATGTATATATACATATACATATATATATATATATATATATATATATATATATATATATATATATATATATATATATATATATATATATATATATATACACACACATGTGTGAGATTGACAGGTGGATTGGTGCAGCGGCAGCAGTAATGTGGACAGTGTACCGCTCTGTTGTGGTAAAGAGGGAGCTGAGTCAAAAGGCAAAGCTCTCGATTTACCGCTCAATCTAAATTCCTACTATAACCTATGGTCATGACAGAAAGGACAAGATCTCGGATACAAGTGACCGAAAGGAGTTTCCTTCGCAGGGTGGCAGGGCGCACCCTTATGGATAGGGTGAGGAGCTCTGTCACCCAGGAGGAGCTCAGAGTAGAGCCGCTGCTCCTCCACATCGAGAAAAGTCAGCTGAGGTGGTTCGGGCATGTGTCTCGGATGCCTCCTGGACGCCTACCTAGGGAGGTGTTCCAGGCATGTCCCACCGGGAGAAGGCCTCGGGGAAGACACAGGACACGCTGGAAGGACTATGTCTCTCAGCTGGCCTGGGAACGCCTCGGGATCCCCCTGGAGGAGCTGGAGAGTGTCTAGGGAGAGTGAAGTCTGGGGTTCTCTCCTAAGACTGCTGCCCCAGCGACCCGGCCCCGGAAAAGCGGCAGAAAATTTATGAATCAATATATGTGATCTACACAACAATACTTCATCTGAGAAGTGATGGTATATTTTATCTACAATTTTAATTGAAAAATAGTATGTGGATTTGACTATTTTTCTTTTACAATCACTGTTACTAATTACTACTGTTATATTTTAGTTTATATATATTATTAATAATAATAATAAGAGTTTACTGGTCACATTATACTTATATTTTTATTTATTCAAATTTTCTTCTAGTTAATGATTACAATAGTGTATATGCAGAAGTATGCAGATGGACTTTTAATTTTGCAGTAACCTGCGTCAAGGGCTTTCTGTGAACTGTATGCAATTACAAAACTGGCGCATTTAAGGTCTGTTTTCTTAAAAAATCAACAATCTCCATGGCTGAGTGATATACAATATAAAGTGGGTCTCAGATTGTACAAGAAACATTGCATTAAATGACATTTCCCCCCGCCATGTCTTTAAAATGCACATTTATTTTACTCCAGTATTTTCAATGGTGTTTCTGAGCTCGCCTGCTGATCCTGACGGGCGCGTGCGAGTAAACGGCTTTTCATTTCGTTTTAAGCTTGAACAACTAAATGAATGCTGAAGTCTATTTAACTGATTATATTTTCAGTACATTACAACATGGATAAGGTAAAAGTAACCTTATAAAATAGAAAAAGTCACATTGATCGTTCACCGAAGTTTATCGGTATGGGAAGAAACACTAGCTCCGCATATACCCATTTTAATGAAATCAAATAAAGCAAATTACTTAAGGGATTAAATGTGATCAAAAACTAGGAAAACTACAGAAAACTCCACAGATTGTTGAGCCCGCCATTGACTCTATTTATCTACTTCTGTAAAATACAGATGCTTATTAAATTTTTCAAATATTTATTTCAATTAAATTTGATTGAATGCAAATGTTAGTCATTTCTTTACAATAGAGTTTGTACAGTAATAGTTTATCTTTTTATATACACATTTCATCTTTTTTATAACGTCTATTTTATCATGATATGTATATATTTTTAATATTTATATTCATTTTTGTGCAGAAAAAATTTGTTCAGGATTCTGGCCATGCTCATGATCAAATTATGCAATAGATTGTTTTGTTTTTTTTAAGTGATGTCATGATTTTGGGGGAATTTGGTAGAATTTGGTGGCAAAAGCAGGAGGAGGTTCAGATATTCAGAGAAAGAGAGAGAGAGACAGATGGACAGATGAGGAGGAAAAGATGTGAATGGAGGAAGAAGGAGACACAAAGCAGGGGTGTGGGGCTTTAATCAGGACAGCAGACAGAAGTCTGACCCAGCAGACACACACACACACACAGACAGACACACACAACCCCAGACAAACACACAGCAGACATCTGCAAGACTCTGGCCTCAGGCTGTTTGCGGAGCAAACACACACACATAGACACACACACTCCATTTACATGTCTATTGTCCCAGACACTCAGCCCCTCTCTAGGGCACTGAGCAGGTCGTTTAGCGGCCTCTAGGGTGTAACATTCTGACCTGTGTGACCTCTTAAACAACCCCGCCCCCTTTACGCACAGGCCCCGCCCTTCTTTTATGTCTGCGCCAGGTCTTTTTTTCTAGACGGAAGACCTGTGTGCTGTCTGGGCATGCACACACAAGCAGGCACGCACATCTTTATGGAGACTAATAGAGCTCATGAAGATCATCTCAAGGTTACTGTTTACAACAGGTATTAACATCAGATGACCAAAACACCAGCCAGTGTGCATCAGCAGGACACTCATTATTCTAGCAATGAGCATGAGGACTCGTATTGTGAAATGTTTTCTTTTTAATCTGCTCATTTGCATGTGAGGGAAAATAATATGCACTCTTTCAACCATTTACAGCCAAATAATCTTTTAGTAGTTTCAGACCTTGATTCTGATCGGTTGAGTATCGTTCTGTTGTAAAATACTTTACAAATATACACAAATACATACATAGATTTTTAATGACCATAAAAATATATATTTAAAAACGTCCCCCTAAATTTGTGCATACTCCTCATAATATTCCAGCTCTCTCACAAACACACACACACACACACACATCTACAGTATTTAACATTTGAATTGTCAAAACCTTTCATCATAAATTGCCCCAAATCTATTGATCAACACCTATTCTTTTCTTACGACGATTTAAATAAACTTTTTTAAATTCACGTCAAACATCGACTAATGTACTTTCAATCGCAGTGTGTTATAGGTCGTTTTCACATGACATCACTGATGACGCGCGAGACTCAGATGGAGGGCAGGAAGTAATTCTTCTACATGGGAATCGCTATCAGAACATCAAAATATTTGTTTTATGTCGTTTATAATTGTTAAAATTAGCCAAAATAAGAAATACAGAACAGCTTTTATAGAACTCCAAAGGGTTTTGCTCATAAAGGGGAGAAAGTTCAAGAAGCTGGCTGAAAAACGGAAGAAAAGGCAACATGTAATAAACATTTATTCAATACATCCATGTGTACTGTTTTTGAACACGATAATTCGCTTGACAGCACCAATAAAGATTATATACTGGCCTAGTCTGTGTATAAATATGTTAATGTGTTATATAAAAATCAGATATAAACACCACCACATATGCAAAATCCAGGAGAATATAAATAACGCACCCTGCCAAGTAATCGCTGCAATGAAATCTCCGTCTTGTTTTGCAATAATCCAAGTCTTTACTGGCGTTTCGGCAGAATAAACAACCATAATGTGAACATTGAGATGTGCAGCAGCGGTGAATGTTTGTCGATGGTAAGTTCATCGACAGAACAAAAAAGAAATACAACCCCTGCAACAAAACTAGATTATTATTATTGAGCACTTTTCCCCTATTACATAAATAAATAAATAATATAATATAGACTATACGTCCACGCTTTTGTATGCTTTCATCTGTTATTTGCTGATGTCTGGAAGATATCCGCCTAGGGGAAAAACTATAGTAATTTATAATAAACCACATAGTAAAGTGTATAATGTGTACAACTCTTTGTTAATGAATGCTAAAGAATACTGTAGCATAATAAACTGTAATAAATACTGTAACGTTAGTGTAAACTGTGATGGTGTATAATTATAGCGTAGAAAAACTAAAGCCTATTGAACTTGTTTATTACTACAGTTTCGTTGAACCCAAAAGAAGCTACCAGTAGGCGTGGCCTACCATCGCCATTTTGTTCGTGCATCATGGCACCAACCCCGGGATACCAAACAAGGGAAAAGAGGCAGAGCGTGAGCGGAGCTACAGACGCCTGCTAGAATTTTGCATAGACGGGCTTTTCTATAGGAGAAACACTTAATTCTTCATTACCTGCGACTCATTTGTGTTCTGACCACATGTGCTTGGTTGTAGACTATATCAATAAAGTGTTTAGACTTTTAAAAACACTGTTGTAATACATCGAGCAACTAAACATTGTTCTTATGACGTTTTTCTATAGGAGGAAAACGCAAATTACATCCAAAAACTTCACCAGGGTTTTTGCAGATATCATAATGTCAAATTTAAGACTTTTTAAGACCTTTTTAAGACCATTAAGTATTAAATTTAAGACCTATATCACAATATCAAAAACAGGCATACACATAAAGAGAAAATACAAAATCACAAAATTAGTGGTAAAATAAATGTATTCAAATTGAACAGTACTAAAGACAGGCTAGATGCACCATTGAACTACAGAAAAAACAAACAAACAAACATCTTAAGGCTGATTTATACTTTCGCCTGGCGCCACATCGCGCACCTCACGAAACGGACGAGGCTTTTATACTTGACGCGTTCGCCATTGAGATATTCTTTTAAATGACAGGGGGCGGTCAAATAAAACAGACAGTAAAATCAGATAGATAAACAGAAGTAGAAAGTTTGCGGAACTAGGTCATATCATTAATATCATTCAAGATAATAGTTTTTTTTTAAATTATTTTTATAATTTATTATAAAGATTTTTATAACCATTCAAGATTTTTTAAATCTAAAATTTTTTAAATCTAAAAGGATGCATTACTTGCTTTTGTTCATATCTCGGACAGTTCTACCTATTAAAGTTAAATATTTATGGCAACAGAACATGGGTTGCTCTACAATTATATTTTTTATTATGGCAAGAATAAAAACAACGAGACGTTTTTTTATTTTGCCCACTCAACAATCCACACATTATTGTCTAGCTAGTTTCTGTCCTCTAAGCTAAAAAAAAAAAAATATATATATATATATATATATATATATATATAGCTTAAGGGGGCTAATAATACTGACCTTAAAATTGTGTTTAAAAAAATTAAAAACTGCTTTTATTCTAGCTGAATTAAAACAAATAAGACTTTCTCCAGAAGAAAATATATTATCAGACATACTGTGAAAATTTCCTTGCTCTGTTAAACATCATTTGGGAAATATTTACAAAAGAAAGAAAATTTCAAAGGGGGGGGAATAATTCTGACTTAAACTGTATCAAAGACATAATTTGTTGCTTAATTTTAGTTTGTAACTTGTAAATTGTTTTAAATTCAAAATTGTAATATATATATATATATATATATATATATATATATATATATATATATATATATATATATATATATATATATATATATATATATATATATATATATATATATATATCAGTGTAAAACCTATGAATGGTGGAAAAACATATTCTGTAATATTAAAATAATATATCAGTGTAATATATGTATCAGTGTAAAACCTATAAATGGTGGAAAAACATATTCTGTAATATTAAAACCACATGGGTCTCCACTTTTGCATGGCCTCTTTTTTTGATTTAACAAACGTATTCCTCAGGTTTTTCAAAACTTTTACAAAAACTTTCCTCCTTTCCCACTGCTGTTGCAATTTCTAGCCAAGATTTATTGGTCATCTGGTTATCTCTATGATCACGCATGGACGGATCATACAGATGTGTGTACAGTCATACCTGTTTCAAATAAAATCTCTTCAAAGTGTTTCATAGTCAACTCAAATCAAATGCGGCGCCGCGCGAACTGTTCACTTGAGTCTCAAAACATTACGTGAGCTCCGCCAGCCGAAATCATGTCGCGCGCACCCAAAGCGAACATCCGCAAACACAGCGATGACGTCACATTCACTGCGCGCACTCATTTCAATAACAGAAAGCTGATTGGCTGTTGCATGTTGGTCTCATTTGTAGTTGTAATACCGCAGATTACAATTGGACTAGTGAATTGAAGAACTACAACACCACGAAAACCAAGCAAAAAGAATTTAAATGAGCATTAGATGTAGCGTTACACGGACTTCAGAAAAATAAGACCTGTGCAAAAATATTTCTAGAACAGCAAATTTAAGACTTTTTAAGGCCTTAAATTTTGATTTTTAAATTTTAGACTTTTAAAAACTTTTTAAGACCCTGCGGAAACCCTGTTCACCTATAGTCTGTGTTAGTAAATGCAAGGCTATACGCTTATTTCACGCGACCGCCATTTTAGAACACGAAAGCGAGGCTGCGGTGGGAAGAAAGCCGGAAGTATAGGATCAGCACTGTAAACATTGCAACAACATGCTGTGTACTACAAACCTCCAGCTGTTGCTGTGACTTCAAAATGCAGAAATGGTGTAAACATCACTTTAATATCATTCCGTTCAGTTTCATTTAAACAATTAAAAGCATATTAGGCGTCAAACAACATCACAATCTCTTTAAGAGTGATACACTTAAGTGTCCTCCTAGACTTCAGTCCAGGGCAGCAGGTAAACACCGTGGGGACGCTTCCCTGCTTCAGCCTATGTAACCCGGTGAGTGATAAAACACTGCAGTCCTCTGTAGCACATCTTCGTGTTGTCTTTAACAGTGTTGTCCTGGTACTGAAGTTTTAAAAACGTCAATTTGCCGCTAACATTTATGCGCCGCTGAGCGCGCTCAATAAACACCGCTGATTTGCCCTAGTATTCACCAGTGCTCAACTGAATGACTGTGAAGGTTATCAGCTTCCTGCTCTTCACAGATTGAAAACATACATAGACGGATATTGGAGCGTTTTAAAGCCGTGAAGATCAGTCGACTCATCAGCGGATCGCTCGTCTGTGTTTGCACTCAGTAAACAGCAGTGAGGTGAACTGATGACCTGGCTTCACAGCCAATCAGAGTGATTTCTGTTGAGCACGTGAACACAATGGCCAATCAGCGCTGTTTAAGAACTCCATGAACAGTGTCTTAAATGTTAACGAGAAATTGGCGTTTTTTATATTTCATTACGGAAATTTTGTATCGTGACTAGTCTAATATAGATAAAGACTCAGTTCATTAACTTGAGTTTGATGAATGGCATCTAAAATGTGTGTTTGGGAAAGAAAACGTTAGCTAAGTAGTGCCATTTCCCTTAACTTAGCTGAAAATGAGGTCAAATATCCTTTTTTATTTTCACTATTCATTCAGAACGGACCTTCGGGTCACTCGGAAGGCGCTGAAATCATAAATTTGTGTCACTTTCTCTTCGCTGAAAAGATATACAGCCAGGTACACAACATTCCTGTGTGACTAAGTCTATACTTCCGGGTTTCTTCCCACCGCAGCCTCGATTTCGCTGTTAATAATGGCGGCCGCGTGAAATCAGTCTATAGATGAAATCCAAGCGTAACACTGTATGACAACGCTTCACATGACTCTTCTACAGCCTACAGTTACTCAATCTGTCAGATTCTGGAGTGCATTACAGGTCTAAAAAAATTATAAATGATAAATGATCTTAAATAAAACAAATACATTTATAAAGAAAAACATGGTATATAATTTCACTCACTTGGAAAATGGAGACCAGGTGAATGGTTTGTGAACCCAATTAAGTGCACACAGCATGCCATATCATCTGATAATTGTAGGAAATAATTCCAAAAGGCAGCAGACTGTGTAAAGCCACATAAAACGAAACAAAAATACGATGAATATGCCGAGTTCAGCGGCTAATCAGCCGGAATCAGCTGAGGTGAAGTGACGGCGACCAGTGAGACCTAGCTGTCACTCAAGTGGCCACACCCTTAATTATGCAAACTTAATGTAACCTAATATAAAGGAAACGGATGAGTGAAAAAAATTCACTCCCTCACAGATGTCATGAAGGGTAATATTAGCTATATGAACCAAAATCGTTCTTTGTACCAGGCTGCAAACACCTTTTTTCTGCTGTATAGTTGTAGCCATTCTAACAGTGGGCTCAATAGAAATGTGCTCTGCTATGGAGCCAGGACTTGCGGAATTTCGATGAACTGCAGTTTCAGTTACTTCCGTATTTGCTTCACAAGGGAGAGCGGGAGGTTGCCGCTTGGTTGTACCACAGCAACAATATAATTACTATGACACCTGAATTTCACGCTTCATCAGAAGTGATTGCAAACAACCTATCAGCTGGCAGTGATGTGCAAATGTGTATACTGGTGTAAGGCACCACAAATCTCAGTTTGGCCCATTTTTCAGATCAGGAGGATAATTTAATAACTCTCATAAAACTTCATGTTTCATTACTAGATGATCATTTTTGAAGAATTATTCAGCGACACATTTTTGATGGCTGGTTGTCACCCCCTATTGGTTAAATAATGCAATTGCTACAGCTTTCATTTTGAGGGTCGAGCAGCATTAAACATGATTTTAAACGTTTACCATAAACATTAGTGTTTGTATCTGAACTATAAACTGTTCTTCCATATTGTTTTTAACTCTGAAATAACACTGTCTGAAAAGACTAAAGACTGAATCTCTTTCTCGGTCAAACGCAGATTTAAATGCAGCACTTCGAATGCTTAATAAACATGCACATCATGATCATTAATAACTTAAGTTGTGTGGGTGTTTGAATTGAGATCCTGATCGTTTATTGATTAGTGTGCAGCATTACACTGAATGCATTAATGCAGGCAAAACAACAAGTGACAGACAACACCTTTAATAACCTTAGAAAGCATTTAAGTGCCACCAAAACTTCTACTGTCATCATTATATTTTACAGGAAAACCAAAATGCTTTCATATAACTGAAGGATGGACTTACGTAGTCTGGCAGGACGGTCCTGTCCTCGTCTCCTAGAGGCCCTCGCAAAGACTGCGTCGCCTGCTCCAAAACCTTATTGTGCTTCTTTGACAGCAAAGCAAACAAACTGAGAGAAAAACAGAAAGGAGGCGAGAGTCAGAACAGAAAGTGTTTCTTGAAAGCATTCAATGCGACTTATTTATCTTGTCTTTCCTAGAACCAACACAAAAATCAAACCAACACCAGTTTGTATCAGATTATGAGACGGACATTTTCAGCTGCTCATTTTATTATCATTTAGAGGCTGTTTACATTGCAAAAAAAATTTTTCTAACTTGATATTTTTTTGTCTTGTTTCTAATCTAAATATTTAAAAATTCAAAAATCAAGAAGCATTTTCTGGCTTTGTTTTAGATTTAAGTCAGTCACCTTATTTACAATAAGGTTTCATTAGTTAATGTATTTACTAACATGAACCACACTCACTGGCCACTTTATTAGGTACATTTAGGCATGTAGACCTGTTCAAGACGATCTGCTGCAGTTCAAACCGAGCATCGGAATGGGGAAGAAATGTGATTTAAGTGACATTGAATGTGGCATGGTTGTTGGTGCCAGAAGGGCTGGTCTGAGTATTTCAGAAACTGCTGATCTACTGGGATTTTCACACACAACCATGTCTAGAGTTTACAGAGAATGGTCTGAAAAAGAGAAAATATCCAGTGAGCGGCAGATCTGTGGGCACAAATTGTAGTGCCAGAATTTGGCGTTAACAACATGAAAACATGGATCCATCCTGCTTTGTATTGGTTCAGGCTGGTGGTGGTGGTGTGGGGGATTTTTTTTGGGCCCATTATTACCAACTGAGCCTTTGGGATGTGGTGGAACGGGATATTCGCATCATGGACAGGGCCAGAGCAAGCTGAACTGGCGCTCTAGGCAAGCGATGATCATGCCGCCCTCAAACCGAAAGTGAAAACGGGAGACGGGGATGTGATTGCGCTGACGACAGCGAGTACCGGGGTGGGTGGTGTCGTGGATGAAAGTGAAAACGGGGGGGTTTCATGTCAATGCTATCCTGTCAATATGGACCAAAATCTCTGAGGAATGTTTCCAGTACCTTGTTGAATCTATGCCACGAAGGATTAAGGTACCGTAGTTCTGAAGGCAAAAGGGGATCCAACCCGGTACTAGTAAAGTGTACCTAATAAAGTGGCCGGTGAGTGTACGTGTGAACAATACATGCACAACACTTGATAATCATAGTTTAACATTTACTAATGCATTATTCACATCCAAATTCGTGCTTCTTAATGCACCATGAGATTATATGAACTAACAATGAACAACTGTATTTTTATTAACTGACATGAAGAAAATACGGTAATAAATGTATTTTTCATCATTTGTTCATGTTAGTAAATGAATTAACCAATATTAATTAATGCAACCTTATAGTAAAGTGTTACCAATAAGTCAAAAATAAATACATTTTCCTTAAATCGAAGTAAATAATGAATCAGTGGTGTAAGCAAAATAATCAGTTTACATTGCAAAAAAATTATTTAACCAACTTTGATTTATTTGTCTTGTTTCTAGTCCAAATTTCCAAAAGATTCTAAAATCAAGAAGCATTTTCTGGACTATTAATATTGTTTTGTTTTCAGAAATAAGTCAAAATTAAATGAGTTTTTCTTTAAAACAAGGTAAATAATCTGCAAGTGGTGTAAGCAAAATAATCTTGTTTTCAGTTTGAAATAAGTTAATCATCTTCTTTTGTTTTCAACAGAAAAAAGAAAGAAACTCAAATAGATCTTGAACAAGTACAGGCAGTGCAGAATTATTAGGCAAATGAGTATTTTGACCCCATCATCCTCTTTATGCATGTTGTCTTACTCCAAGCTGTATAGGCTCGAAAGCCTACTACCAATTAAGCATATTAGGTGATGTGCATCTCTGTAATGAGAAGGGGTGTGGTCTAATGACATCAACACCCTATATCAGGTGTGCATAATTATTAGGCAACTTCCTTTCCTTTGGCAAAATGGGTCAAAAGAAGGACTTGACAGGCTCCGAAAAGTCAAAAATAGTGAGATATCTTGCAGAGGGATGCAGCACTCTTAAAATTGCCAAGCTTCTGAAGCGTGATCATCCAACAATCAAGCGTTTCATTCAAAATAGTCAACAGGGTCGCAAGAAGCGTCTGGAAAAACCAAACCAAAAACCAAGGCGCAAAATAACTGCCCATGAACTGAGAAAAGTCAAGCGTGCAGCTGCCAAGATGCCACTTGCCACCAGTTTTGCCATATTTCAGAGCTGCAACATCACTGGAGTGCCCAAAAGCACAAGGTGTGCAATACTCAAGAGACATGGCCAAGGTAAGAAAGGCTGAAAAACGACCACCACTGAACAAGACACACAAGCTGAAACAAGCTCAAACTAAAAACAAACTAAAAACTACTTCCAAAAATATTCAGCTTTGATATTAATGAGTTTTTTGGGTTCATTGAGAACATGGTTGTTGTTCAATAATAAAATTAATCCTCAAAAATACAACTTGCCTAATAATTCTGCACTCCCTCTATGATGGATGAATAAATAACGACAGAATAAAAGTTTTGGGTGAACTGTCCCTTTAAGTGTGCATAAACTAATGTCAATAGATACAACTTCAGATTTTAGCAGTGAATTAGTAAATACAAAAATGAAATTACAAAATGCCGGATGAATAGTGTGTACTGCTAATGTTAAACTAAACTAAAACTAAAGTGTTATTGCTTCAAGTAAGTGAAAACAAATATTTGAACTTTTTACAGTGAATTAAATGAAGTAAATAAGTTGAATGAGTTGAATGAAGTGAATGAGTTTTAGTTAAGGATAATGATTGCTGTGGTGTCAGTCACTCATTAGTGTGGCGTTCAACAGGATCAGTGCTCTGCTTTCACAGCTCTTGTAATGTAGCTTAACCTTGTACAGTATGTAATTTGGGTCAGAGTTTTCTCTTAGGTCTGAGCAGAAAAACCTCCACACACACTCCAGCTCCTCCAAGAAGTTTTTAAAATCCTACTTGACTAAAAAATGGGTCACATTTGATTTTAGAGCATTTGGAGACAAAAAACAAAACTACAGGACGGCAGAAACTTTTGAAGCATGTAAGCTGTGATCTGAGAGTACAGATATAGGCCAAAAGTGTCAAAAACGACTGCATTTCTATTTATCAAAACCAAAGTCTTCTCATGCCTATCAACATCCTCTTATTACAAAACACATTTTAAAATAATCTTCATTATTTGGAAATAAAATTGAAATTAAATTATAAACATACAGTATGAAAATGTAAACAAAAACAAATTGTAGAAATTGGAAATGCTGCCTTGACTGAAAAGTTACAAAAATAAAAATGCTTAAACACATAGGTATTTTAGTACCTCATATTGTCATAAATATTTTCTAGTTAACTATGTTGATACTAGTAACTTAAAACTTATATTTAAAAAAGAATCAGAAAAAGATTAGGTAGATTAAAAGTAGGGTTGGGTCAATAGACGATGCCATCGTCCATCGCCGATGGCCAATAGACATTACGATGCTGAGCCGGCATCGCGATCCACCGCACGCCCCCGTCGCATGGGGATGTTTAATTAATCTTGTCTCTATCTAACGACTCTTCGGTCTTTTAAATCTATCAGGTAACGTGTCACAGCGTCAGTACACTGCTTCAATCTGCTTTACGCTTAGTACTTCGTAATTTAGCAAAAACCTCAGATACTGTTGGTTGGTTCCTGTTGGTTGTGCACCTTTTTTTTTTTTTTACCAACCAATGCTATTGGTCGATGCTATTATAACGACACAGATCACTGTGCCTATTCATGCCAGAGTCCTGCGGAAAACATGATTGACAGGTGGCAATTTGTGTGTAACTTATCTTTATTTATTTATGATTTGATTACTTATGGGTAAAACACAGACCATGCGGGTCAGATAGTTGAAACGGTAGGCTACAAATAATGAATTCGTTATGGAATAATTCATTATTCATAAATAATTAATTCACCACCACCTACGATGATGATGCCATCGTCCATCGCGGTGTTTCACATTAGACATCGTACGATGCCAAATTGGTTGACATCGCCCAACCCTAATTAAAACACACAATATCTTAGATGCACATAAAACAAATCACATTTAGAATATTGCCTTGAAAACTAAATACAAATACAAAAAAGCTAATAAAAGGGTCAAAATGAAAGCTGTAAATATAAAAAAATAAAAAGCAATTAAAACCATTAAGGAGCACTTTATTCTATAAATGCCTGTATTAATCAATTTTGTATTAAATAAAGCTAAAATAAAACCTAAGCTAACAAAGAACAAGCACATACAAATACTCTACACTCTAGTTAAAAAGTTAATATCTAGTTAACATTTTTATTAAAACATTAGTTCTGGCCAAAACACTAATTATTCGTGTTATTTATTATTTAATACAAATGAATTAAAATAAACAAAAATATGCAAAACATATAGACCATTTCAATGTGGTCATGTCAGTGGCCCCCGAACATTTCCTGCTTGTTATCAAACTATTTCATAACTGTAACAAGAGGCAGTTCAATCATAACTTAATGTTAAAACAGCTGTCATAACATTATTCATTAATATGTCTCTCTTTTTGGATTCTCGAAAGCTATAGAAATTAAAAAAGTAAAACAGGAAATACGTTGGGACCGTTGTTTTTGTTTACATGCCTCAAAATATTCAACAAAAAATGTATGTAAAAGTTGTATAATATACATATACAGTATATTTTACATCTAAATATAACTAAACATTCTCATACATATGCATGCATGTTTACAATCTAGGTTATGTTTAATAAATATATATACAGGTAGGTTAACAATTCTGACTTCTGCTGTATATTAAAGTATTAAAATAGTAAAATAGCTATAAATACTTTAAAAAATAAGTCCAGGTTAAAATATGATTCAATCAGTTTACAATGCAAAGAAATGCTTTACTAACTTTGATTTGTTTTGCCTTGTTTCTAGTCCAAATATCACAAAAAGAATAAAATCAATGACCATTTTTAAGACTAGTAAGAAATATTGCTTTGTTGTCAAAATTAAATGAGCTTTTTCATAACCTCTTAAGGCCCAAGGTGTTTTTTTTACATGCATTTTTTATTTCTCTTTGCTATTTGGGCTTATTGGAACCTAATTAGAATAAAAATCTAAGTAACATCTTTTGATATGATGTACTTTTAGAGAAAAATGATGTCCATAAATGTGGACTCGTGGTCCCAGTTTACTTAAAACGCTTTTTCCCGATTTTTTTTTTATGCATATTTAACATCGAATTTTTTTTTTTTTGAACTTGCTTTGACTATCAGAAAATAAAAACAACCTTTTTTTCCCATTTTGGACAGTTAAAAATAGGGTTTGGGACACTTTATATGCTGCGAAACAGTTGCAGGATGACACTGTATGTCTGTAACAATATATAAACCCTTCAAAGTATTTTAAATAGCCACTTACGAGCTAAAAATGTCCTGTCCACGTATGTTTCTAGGAGGTTAAATCAAGGTAAATAATCTGCCAGTGGTGTAAGCAAAATAATCTTGTTTTCAGTTTCAACAAATCAGTTTACATGGCAAGAAATGCTTTACTAACTTATTTTTTTTTTGTCTTGTTTCTAGTCCAAATATATATAAATATTCTAAAACTAGTGCTGAACTAGTAAAAATATTATATACATATACAGTTGAAGTCTGAATTATTAGAATTATTATTTTGATTTTTAAATATTTTTTAAAATATTTCCTAAGTGATGTTTAACAGGGCAGGGCAATTTTCACAGTATGTCTGATAATGTTTTTTCTTCTGGAGAAATTCTTATTTGTTTTATTTCGGCTAGAATAAAAGCAGTTTTTAATTTTTTAACAAATATATTAAGGTCAAAATTATTAGCCCCTTTAAGCTATATTTTTTCCGATTGTCTACAGAACAAACCATCGTTATACAATAACTTACCTAATTACCCTAACTTTAACCTGATTAACCTAGTTAAGATTTTAAATGTCACTTTAAGCTGTATAGAAGTGTCTTGAAAAATATCTAGTCAAATATTATTTACTGTCATCATGACAAAGATAAAATAAATCGGTGATTAGAAATGAGTTATGGACTTCTGGTTTCGATATGAGCGGATAGCACACGGTATAAGACAGCTCCGCACTAAAATCAAAAGAAATTCAATCAGAATATCTCTTAGTAATCCTTTATCGTCTGGGAAAGGAACAGAACTCAATTTACAACTGATACACACAGAGTTGGTGGCTTTAACGTTACATTTGGAGGTTAACATGCCAGCTAAACCTCGTAAAGCAACACACCAGGCCGCGCCCACAGTTTTTAATGAAACACAAGCCCCGGGTCTCTTGCTTGATCTTGTTGCAGTGCATTCTGGGATTGTGCTGTCTACGAGATCATCACGCTGTCACAAGTCACAAATCATCTTCACATGCATACATACACCCACATTAACACCTGTATGACCCGACGGCCACCCACTAAACCGGTGCTAATAGTGGAGATAAAATGAGCCAATCAGAGGCCTTGTATGTTAAAGGCAGAATTAAACATGAATCATGGATAATGAGCTTCCTCGCTGTGGTGACCTTCACATCCTTCGTAAGCGTGTGTGTGTGTGTGTGTGTGTGTGTAAGACAATGGAAGTACTGCACATGTGATGGAGAGCAGCAGGCATGATGGAAAGGATTGATGCATTTCATACCGATGACCTCATCAATCACTAAAGGATGACACACACACACACACACACACACCTTGAGCTTTATCTATATGAAGTTGTCACAGAAAACACACACTTGTTTAATCCTTGACTGTGTTTGAGGTCAAACAATACTGCACTCGTCTTACTGGAAATATTCAATCATGAAATTGATAAAAATAAACAGCAGATTAGCTTATTTTAGGGTTGCCAAATGTTGAATATTTTAGGTACATTGCTTATTGAATATTGTATGTTCTGTGTACAGCTGAAGAATTACTCACCCTCCTGTAATTTTCTTTTTCTTTTCCAGTATTTCCCAAATGATGTTTAACAGAGTGAGGAATTTTTCACAGTATTTCCATTAATATTTTTTCTTCTGGAGAAAGTCTTATTTGCTTTATTTCGGCTAGAATAAAAGCAGTTTTTCAGTTTTTTAAAACCATTTTAAGGTCAAAATTATTAGCCCCTTTAATTTATATTTGTTTTGGATTGTCTACAGAACAAACCACTGCTATACAATGACATGCCTAATTACCCTAACCTGCCTAATTAACCTAGTTAATCCTTTAAATGTTACTTTAAGCTGAATACTAGTATCCTGAAAAATATTTAATTAAATATTATGTGCTGTCGTCATGACAAAGATAAAATAAATCAGTTATTAGAAATGAGTTATGATTAGAAATGTGTTGAAAAAACCTTCTATTCGTTAAACAGAAATTGGGGGAAAATATACAGGAGGGCTAATAATTCTGACTTGAACTGTATATTTAAGTAGTCAAAATAGCAAAATAACTTTAAATACTTAAAAGAAGTAAAGGTTTTAAAAAATCATCATCAATCAGAAGATTACTTCATTTATTTTATAGGTTAAAATCATACTGTACATAAAATCATCTATTTACTGCCGTTTTATGGGTTAAAATTGTCCATTAAAAATAATTAGTGTGAAGTGTCAAATAAACAATTAAATAAAATTGGAGACAAAACTTTAATCCCTCCTGCGAAGTTTGAATTATTTTCCAAAATATTTATATTTTATTTAAACATAAAATATTCTTTCATTCGTTCATTTTCCTTGAATGAACCACTATTCTATTGAATATTCTATTGAACCAACTATCCCAGAATATGTTTTATGCAGTTCCAGACGCAACCGAGTACTGGGAAACACCCATACACACTCACACTCACACTCACACTCACACACACACACACACACACACACACACACACACACACACACACACACACACACACACACACACACACACACACACACACACACACAATTCAGCTTACTAAATTCCCCTATAGTGCATGTGTTTGGGCTGTGGGGGACACCCAGAGAAAACCCACACCAACACGGGGAGAACATGCAAACTCCACACAGAAATTCCAACTGGCTCAGTCAAGGCTCAAACCAGCGACCTTCTTGCTGTGAGGCCACGGTGCTAAGCACTGAGCTACCGCATCACCCTAAAATATTTAATAACTAATTTCTTTTGTTTTTGCCTAAAAACAATGACCTTATTTTTTTTTTTATTAGTCGTCGGTTATTTTGATACATCAGCACATACAAATACAGTCTCGGTCATACAGTGGGGAAGAAAAAAAAGCAAAAAAGGGGGAAATATACAAACAAGTAAACAGGATAATACAGTCAAGCTAGGAGCAAAAAATATATACCATAGAATAGAAAATCAGGAGAAATTATAGATGTAATGCCAAAAAGGTGTCCATAGCTGCCAGAAGTCATCTGACTTTTGATGTATATCATAGGTGAGTTTCTCAAGTTGAAATAAGGCACATACTTGAGACAACCACATTTTAAGGGAGGGAACCTGAGGAGATGACCACAATAAAAGTATACATTTCTTTCCCAGATAACCAAAATTAAAATCAAATGTTTGGTGTGGGAGTCCAACACAATCTCTACTCCACCATATAACAAATACAATTCTAGAGAAAAACAGAATTTTATCATAAAGAGATACATCAATCTTGTAGAGAATGATGTATTTTCTTCCAAAAAGAGATGATTTTGTCACAATACCAGAAACAGTGAAGAAATGTTCCTTTGCCTTTTTTGCAGTTAAAAGACCTTAGTATTTTTAAATAAAATATATGCATTTTTTTAGGGATGCTCTGATCAGGATTTTTTTTTTTTTTACAGAGTACTGATTCCTTGTCAAGGTGATCGGCCGATACGGAGTACCGATTCTGATGCTTCACGCTTTATAATGCATATAGCACATTTTCCCTCTAAGTGTGATACCTTAAGTGGAGATTTCTCCTTACCTAAGAGAATAAATGAAGGATGCTGTATATAATCCTTTAAATGTGTCTTATATAACCATTTAGTGTGGACATGTCATGGTCAGATACAGCTTAAATAACAGAAAATAATAAATAAAAGAGATAAAAAAAAAAACTGGTAAGAAAAATGACTAACAAAGCAATTTGAAAACATTTTCTGCCATGTTTTATTGAACTTGCACTATTGTCAGAAACACAGAACTTTCAGTTCTTATATGTTAAAAGGCCTAAATACATGCAAAGCCATACCAATATTTTGCTCTTCAGTCATACGGTTGGATGAGACCATAGGGGAGATCGCTCTGTTCGCGTCACAGCAGCTCAAAACACTGGATATGCATTGGCTGCAACAAAGAGACCATCACTCGAACAAATCGCACCAATAAACTGTATTTTAGCTGCTAACTGTAAACTTTAGCTGCTGTGTTGGGACATCAGCGATTACTCTTCTACCCACCTCCATCAGTAACGCTGCTGATGAGCGCATGTACGTCTTCCTCTGCATGTAAACCCATAAACCATGGCTGCTCAACCCTTTTCCTGGAGATCTACCTTCCTGCAAAGTTCAGCTCCAACTCTGATCAAACACACCTGAACCAATTAAATAGGACCTGAACAGCACTTGATAATTACAGGCAGGTGTGTTTGATATGGGTTGCAACTGAAATCTGCAGGAAGGTAGATCTCCAGGAACAGGGTTGAGCACCCCTGCCATAAACAAACACCTGTGATCAGTTCATGAGATCGGCCAGGGGTTTCCCAAACAACGACATAACTCGCGGCTGAACTATCACAGTACGATGAATCATTTGAGAAAAGAACGATGTAGTGACGAGTGTTACCCAAAACCCCTAGTTTCTCTGTCGCAGATCCATCATTTGAACCACATTAGTTATAGCGTAAAATGCCCATAATGATGCTCTAAACGGGGTGGAGTAACTTCTTTAGAGAAGAACCCCATCATTTCTTTGTGCAAATTATATTGTTTTACACGCACACGCATTTAAAATAAAATCCAATATTAGTTTTGGTAAAAAACATGCACTCGCTTTCCATATTATTTAAAATATAAGTAAATAGCACATATAGGGCCTGTGTTTGCTTTACTAATATTATTGAGAACATTACATATTCTATTCTAAAACATAAAATTACTTACAAAAGCTAACACTATTCTAATATCATATATAAATCATATAAATAAATAAATAAATAAATAAATAAATAAATAAATAAATAAATAAATAATGAGGCTATTTATTAAGAAATTTAATTTAATATTTAATATTTTTTAGAAAATAAAAAAAATCCTATTTTAATAATAATATTAATTATGATGACAATGATGATTATTATTATTATTAAGTAGGATATTGTTAATTTATTTTTTGAAAAGTCTGCTTTTACAATTTGATCACGTGCAAACCGCTGCAGATATGCTCTAACCAGTAGGCCCATGTCATATACACTACATATACTTAATAAATAACCTACTATAAAATAAAAGAATTAATGTATGCAGTGTTTTTTGTTTTCACAAGCTTTGGAGGTTTAACTTAAATTCCGCTTTTAAAAAATAGTCACCTATAGCTTTCGTCATGAGGATGTGCTCAAAATGACATCAAAGTTTTCAAAGTGCACTGCGAAGGGTGCGCAATTGTAAACATGAAGATCGCTAAAACTGAACTGTAAAAATACTTTGAAAGCAAATTACACCTAAGAGAGATGACCTTAATGCTTTTTTATTTTTAATCATTCCAACTTTGAATGTTAGAATGTTCTAAATGAATAGGGCATAGGGAAGATAACTGGGAATAGAACACAGCCAGGAACTATGTTTCTAACTACAGCTCTAGAGGTGTCGTTTCAAGTGCTCAAGTTTGCAACGCAGTTTGCGAATGTTCGTTGGATTTGGGAAACGACAAATCAACAAACTATGTTTGTAACAACGGAACTTGCGACCTTAATTGGCTAACGATGGTTTTGGGAAATGCACCCCAGATTGGCAAGTACCGACCGAGTCATGAAATGTGATTATCAGCCGATATCAATCTCCGGCCGATCGATCTGAGCATCCCTACATTTTGTTTACAGCATACCTTAGAATGTTCATCAGCCAATCAGAATCAAGCATTCGACCACATAGTCATTTTGGGAAACGGTTCAAATACACAAATATATGCTAACAATAAAACAAATAGAAAAAAAGACTACTGTCAAGCCACAGTAAATATGGCTCATTAAAATAAACAGACTTTCACTTTAAAAGTTTAGTTTGGCACATTGCTTAATTTTAAACTACAATTTTTGCAAACTACATAGCGATTTCACCATTTACTTTAATTAATATAGAAAAGCCACTAGCAATTTTTTTGTAAAGTTAGCAATTTGACATTTAGTCAATCAAGCACAATATATTAGGATCCATCACGTGAACTGACAGCGCGCAATTATAATGTTAGATCATATTTCCTTTATGTCACCATGCAAATATACATATTCATGCTCTGTTTAAATGTGTAGATGGCAAATTACTAGATAACGAATGAATGCTGTTAAAAATGTGCATGCTGACTAGACTCTACAAAATGTGTTAAACCTCATTCAGTTATACACCTCTTCAGTAACCCACACTGACTGTGATGGCTAATACAGCACCATAATGGAACACAACTGCTGCTGCGGCAATAACTTTAGTCATGGATTATTATTCCCACAGCTAAAAGCATCTTGCGTCATGGAGAAAAAAACATGTCATTATAGTTTGTGTCAAATTAGAGTCGGATCAACTCGTTCTGCCACCATCTGCTGTGAAACCATATCCTCCAAAACACACCGTCACATTTACACAAGAACATCCGCTGCAAAACATTCAGCTGTTTGGGGATTAAAATTGTGCATCTGATCATTATTTTTCAGTAATTTTAGGAGTTTAAGTTAATCTGATTACTTTTTTTTATCACTTTTATGGGTTAAAATGGTTAATTGATCACTTTTACAGTACTTTTATGGGTTAAAACAGTTCATCTGATCACTTTTTCATTCCTTTTATGTGTTAAAATAGTTCATCTGATCACTTTTTTATTCTTTCATGGTTTAAAATAGTTCATCTGGTCACTTTTACATCACTTTTATAGATTAAAATAATTCATCTGATCACTTTTTCATAGCTTTTTTATGTGCTAAAACAGTTCATGATCACCTTTTCATGATTTTATGAGTTAAAATAGCATATCTGGTCACAATTTTATGGGTTAAAATAGTGCATCTTACTTTTTCATCACTTTATGTGATAACATTGTGCATCCGATCCCACTTTTTCATCTTTTTTTATTGGTTAAGTGTAAATCTGAACACTTTTTCATTAGTTTTATGATTTAAAATGGTGCATCAGATCACTTTTAAAATAGTTCATCTGATCACTTTTTCATTCCTTTTATGGGTTAAGATAGCATATCAGATCACAATTTTATAGTAATTTTATGGATTAAAATAGTTCATCTGATCACGTTTCCATTCTTTTTATAGGTTAAAACAGTTCATCTGATCACTTTTTCATTACTTTTATGGGTTAAAATAGTTAATCTGATCACTTTTCATCACCTTGATGGGTTAAAATAGTTCATCTGATCACTTTTTTATTCTTTTCATGGGTTAAAATTGTTCATCTGATCACTTTTCCATCGCCTTGATGGGTTAAAATAGTTCATCTGATCACTTTTTTATTCTTTTCATGGGTTAAAATAGTTCATGTGATCACTTTTTCATTACCTTTATGGGTTAAAATAGTTCATCCGATCACTTTTTTATTCTTTTCATGGGTTAAAATAGTTCATCTGATGACTTTTTTATTCTTTTCATGGGTTAAAATTGTTAATCTGATCACTTTTTCATCGCCTTTATGGGTTAAAATAGTTCATCTGATCACTTTTTCCATTCCTTTTATGTATTAATATTGGTCACCTGATCACTTTTTTATTCTTTTCATGGGTTAAAATAGTTCATCTGATCACTTTTTCATTACCTTTATGGGTTAAAATTGTTCATCTGATCACTTTTTTATTCTTTTCATGGGTTAAAATTGTTCATCTGATCACTTTTTCATCGCCTTTATGGGTTAAAATAGTTCATCTGATCACTTTTTCCATTCCTTTTATGTATTAATATTGGTCACCTGATCACTTTTTTATTCTTTTCATGGGTTAAAATAGTTCATCTGATCACTTTTTCATTACCTTTATGGGTTAAAATTGTTCATCTGATCACTTTTTTATTCTTTTCATGGGTTAAAATTGTTCATCTGATCACTTTTTCATCGCCTTTATGGGTTAAAATAGTTCATCTGATCACTTTTTCCATTCCTTTCATGTATTAATATTGGTCACCTGATCACTTTTTTATTCTTTTCATGGGTTAAAATAGTTCATCTGATCACTTTTTCATTACCTTTATGGGTTAAAATTGTTCATCTGATCACTTTTTTATTCTTTTCATGGGTTAAAATTGTTCATCTGATCACTTTTTCATCGCCTTTATGGGTTAAAATAGTTCATCTGATCACTTTTTTATTCTTTTCATGGGTTAAAATTGTTCATCTGATCACTTTTTCATCACCTTTATGGGTTAAAATAGTTCATCTGATCACTTTTTCATCACCTTTATGGGTTAAAATAGTTCATCTGATCACTATTCATCACCTTTATGGGTTAAAATAGTTCATCTGATCACTTTTTTCATTCCTTTTATGTATTAAAATTGTTCATCTGATCACTTGTTCATCACCTTTATGGGTTAAAATAGTTCACCTGATCACTTTTTCATTCCTTTTATGGGTTAAAATACTTTATCTGATCACAATTTTATAGCAATTTTATGGGTTAAAATAGTTCATCTGATCACTTTTCCATTCTTTTTATAGGTTGAAACAGTTCATCTGAACACTTTTTCATTCCTTTTATTGATAAAGATAGCTTATCTGATCACAATTTTATGCTAGCTTAATGGGTTAAAATAGTTAATCTGATCACTTTTTCATGATTTTATGGGTTAAAATTGCATATCTGATCAGAATTTTATAAGTTAAAATAGAGCATCTCACTTTTTCATAAATTTTTATTGGTTAAGTGTAAATCTGAACACTTTTTTATATTAGTTTTATGATTTAAAATGGTGCATCGGATCACTTTTTCATTTCTTTTATTAGTTAAAATGGTGAATCGGATCACTTTATGACTCATTTAATGAGTCAGTTCTAGATCAAATTTTCGCTACATTTTCTGGTTCAAGTTATCCATCGGATAAATTTTATTACTCATTTTATTGGTTAAAATGGTGCATCAGATATTTCCCATCTGTTTTAAAAGCATTTGATCTTTTTTTTTTCCATTTTAGAAGTTTAAATGATGCATTTGGTCCTTTTTCAATGAGTTTTACAAGGTAAGTGTAAATCTGAACACTTTTTTATTAGTTTTATAGTTTAAAATGATGCATCAAATCTCTTTTGAATTTCTTTAATTAGTTAAAATGGTAGATCGGATCACTTTGACTTGTTAAAATGGTTTCTAAGATAATTTTTCCGCTAGATTTTCTGACTAAACGGTGAATCAGATCAGAGAGTTGTGCATCAGATACTTTTCCCATCCATTTTATAAAACATGCATCTGATGAACATTTCATTATCTTTAATGAATTAAATTGTGCATCTGATCTTTTCCCACCCATTTCAGAAGTTAATGATGCATCTGATTACTCTTTAATTGGTTTTACTGGTTAAGTGTAAATCTGAACACTTCTTTTCATTAATTTTATGATTTAAGATGGTGTATCGGATTGCATTTGCATTTTTTTGATTAGTTAAAATGGTGCATCAGATCCCTTTATGACCCGTTTAATGGTTCTATATCAAAATTTTGCAACATATTCTGGTTAAAAGTGAATTAGATTACTTTCATGATCCATTTTATGGGTTAAGATTTTTCCCATGTATTTTATAGGTAAACAAAATGCATCTGATCACTTTTTTGTTTGTTAAATGGGTTAAAATAGTTAATTTGATCACTTTTTTTTATCATTTTATGGGATACAATTGTGCATCCAATTCTATTTCATCCAAATCAGTTTAAGCAATCACACTTTTTAATCTTTTTTTTATTGGTTAAGTGTAAATATGAACACTTTTTTCATTAGTTTTATGATTTAAAATGGTGCATTGGATCTCTTTTTTTTTCAGTAGTTGTAGGTGCATCGGATGACTTTATGATCTGTTGAATGAGTTCGAGATCAAATTTTCACTACATTTTCCACTTAAAATGGCGCATCGGACCATTTTTAGTATCCATTTTATGGCTTGAAAT
Source organism: Danio kyathit (assembly GCA_903798195.1). Taxonomy (NCBI): domain Eukaryota; kingdom Metazoa; phylum Chordata; class Actinopteri; order Cypriniformes; family Danionidae; genus Danio; species Danio kyathit. Next base: position 6,184,233 of record LR812539.1, read on the forward strand.
GGTGCCTCATATACTTTTCCCATCCATTTTATAGGTTAAAATATGCATCTGATCACTTTTTCATTTGTTTAATGAATTAAATGGTGCATCTGATCTTTTTAAACCCATTTTAGAAGTTAACATTATGCATCTGATCACTTTTTAATCAGTTTTACAGGTTAAGTGTAAATATGAACACTTTTTTATATTAGTTTTATGATTTGAAATAGTGCAACAGATTGCATTTTCATTTCTTTTATTAGTTAAAATGGTGCATCGGATCCCTTTATGACCCGTTTAATGAGTTAAACTGTTTACTAGGATAATTTTTCCGCTATATGTTCCGTTTAAACTGTGAATTGGATCACATATATTGTTTTTAATTATTGCCAGATTGCCCAGATTTACTACCTTGCATTTATTAGCTGTATGTTTTTTCTTTTTTTTTTTTGTAAATGAAAAAATGCTTGTAATGTTTAGTACAACATGATTTGTTTTACATGCATCTTAAAATAAAACTAGGATAAATAATACAACTTTTCACTAGTCTCACAAGGTTAAAATGATCTGCACACCTCTTCTCAACAACAGACATTATTTGCAGGATCATTGCACCGCAGAACGAACTGAAATCTCAAGTATACATAACAGCGCTCGACGCAGCCAACACCACGCAAACAGGAAAACAAACCAGAACATAAATATTATGATCCCGCTCTGCTCTTATTATCAACTGTTTCCTTTAAAGCAAACAACAGCAGCGAGAATGTCAGACATCGGTCACTGATTATTTTGTGATTTTTAAAGATTCCTACTTTATTTTGGGGCTGGAAATCCATGCAGCAGAAAGGCAGACAGTGTTTATACCAAACGCTGTGTCACTGTGACCTACTGAGCACATGAAATGCCCGCTGGCACACACACAGAACTATCTGTCCGTCTGCTCTGGGTTTTGATCTGTCTGATACACAAGCACACACACACATACGCTGTCTGGTACGTTCAGTCTAGCTAAATCTATGACACTTTGTCTGTTCACGGCCGACTGAAGTGCTTCACTGGTGTGTGTGTGTGTGTGTATGTGTGGATGTTCAAGTCTCTGTTGTTTGTGTGTGAAGCAGGTGGCGTTTTCACTCTGCTAATGGGAGACTGCACTTTGTCGACTCTTAAAGCCACTCGCAGCTAAAAATAGCATGTCCGTCTCTTCTGACGGGTCCTTCAATGCACCTGGGTTTTTAACACACATACAGACAAACACACACAGGCTTTCATGTTTTATGGGGACTCTTCCCAAAGACGTAATGTTTATTACATAATAATGTACAGACCGTATATTCCGTATGCCAACCCTATCCCTAAACCAATCATTACATGAAACAATCCACATTTTTACAGTTTCAAAGTGCTTCATTCTGTGTGATGTATGAGCCGTTTTCTCTCATAGTGACAAAAACACAAAGTTAAGGTCAACATTTACTGGTATACTTGAGGAGACATTTGGTCCCCCACAAAGTGATAAATTACAAATTAAACGAACTGACCTAAATCCGCCACTAACACACTTCTGCTAATGGTGTATACGCAAAAGGACATTTAATGTTCAGTAAGTTATGCCTTGTTTCCACTGCAGGGCTCGAAATTGCGACAGTTTTGGTCTCATATGCACCTGTAATTTTATCTGTGCGACCTCAAAATATATTTGGGAGCATTTGTGCGAGTGCATAAAATTTATAAAATAAAAAGTTTTCACAGCAAAATGTTCACCACAATGCGCGAAATTAGGAGGCATTCATGCATTAGGCATCTTTGCACCTAAAAACACCAAACGCAGCGCTCAGGAATGGTTTAAAACAGTTGACATGTCAACTTGCTGCAGTAAACAAAGCCTGCAATGCTTGCCCCGCCTTCAAGCTCTTCTTATTGGCCCACTGCGCTAGAACAGAACGCAAATAGTTGATTGGTTAATATCAGCTGTCAATCACTCAGTTCCGATGACAGGAAGATACAGCTGCCAACGAGAAAATGAAAACAACACTGACAGATTTAGTTTTAGAAACCACCTAAAGTTACTAATAATGGCAGATCTGATTAGTAGTCATGTCCTGAATGTCAATCCAGAATTTACACTTTTCGAAGAGTGGATAAAAGACTTTCAGTGTTTAAAGTCCACTATAAAAATGGCTAAAGCATTCACCGTGAAGCTGGTGGGACGGAGTTTTCAGGTAACAGTGTTTAACACTGAATCTACACATTAAGCACGAGATGTTCTAACGTTACTTAATCCTTCATTTAATCGTCACGATGCTGTCAGTCGTGCAACTGACACCGCGTTCACCATCGCTAAAGAGCATGCATTTACCGAGATGAAACTAATATTACAGCTCATGAAAAGACCGTTATTGCTATTAAGATGAAGTATGCAAATAATAAGTTATATGTCAATATCATCTGTGCAATATCAGACAGCAGCCGTGAGAACAACACAGTTATTATTGTTAACTCAGTTCATCTCATTCACGTCAAGCAGTGCTGCAGGGCTGGTGAGTGCATGCAGATATTTGTTTATTTGTTAGTTGTGATTAGAGTGTTAATATATAGGCAAGGCAAGGCAAGTTTATTTATATCGCACTTTTCATACACAGTGGCCATTCAAAGTGCTTTACATAAACAGGAATAAAAAGACAAGTGTAAGAAAAAAAATAAAATAAAAACAGATAATAAAAAACAGATAAAAACAGATAAAAATATGTTAAAACAGGTTGTAAAAGAATGAAAAAGAAGAGAAAAACATAATAGTGCGATCTGTCGGACGTAGCACAGTGCTCATTCAGTAAAGGCACAGCTAAACAGATGTGTTTTCAGTCTGGATTTGAATGTGCCTAATGTTGGAGCACATCTGATCATTTCTGGAAGCTGATTCCAGCAGCGAGGGGCGTAGTAGCTGAAAGCCGATTCACCCTGCTTTCACTGAACTCTTTGAATTTCTAGTTTATATGATCCTAGAGATCTGAGTGTTCTTCTAGGTTTGTGTTCAGTGAGCATATCTGTAATGTATTGAGGTCCTAGGACATTTAGTGATTTATAGACAAGTAATAATACTTTAAAATCTATTCTGAATGTAACTGGGAGCCAGTGTAGAGACCTGAGGACAGGTGTGAAGTGCTCTGATTTCCTGCTTCTGGTCAGAATCCTGGCAGCACCGCTCTGGATGAGCTGCAACTGTCTGACTGTCTTTTTGGGAAGGCCCGTGAGGAGGCCGTTACAGTAATCCACCCTGCTGCTGATAAAAGCATGAACAAGTTTCTCAAGTCTTCACTGGAAACAAAGCATCTGATTCTTGCAATGTTTTTGAGATGATAGTATGCTGATTTACTAACTGCTTTGACATGACTATTGAAACTCAGATCTGACTCCAGAGTCACACCAAGATTTAATAGAATCTGTTAATATAAAACGTGTAGTAACGGTGCTCATAATTTTTGGGTGGGTGCGACTAAATTTTGTATGGTGCGCCTAAATTTTTGAAGTTAGAAGCACCGGTGCTACCAAGAAAAAAGGTTAATTTCGAGCCCTGCACTGAATGGTACAGCTTTATCAGGCTTTTGTCTCCACTGCAATAAATGGTAGCAATGGTATCCTTTTGGTAGGAGTGGTGTTCGACAGAAAGTTTCAGTCAACGTCATTCTCGCTCGAGGAAATGTCAAAGTAAAGCTGTACGGGTCGTTCATATATCATATGCAAAACAGATGCTTTATACACATAAATAGGCTTACTTGTGTATAAATGGTAAATAAAACATTAATGAAAACATACAGAGCCTTACAGTCTCTGAAATGTAACTAATTACAAAAACAAAAATACCCAAAGCATACATTTAGGCCTTATTTGGGTTCATAAATCAGCACATGTAACGTTAACATCTTGTAAAAAAGTAATTCCAATAACAGTCTAAAAGGCGATGATAATAGTTGGCAGTTTGTTCCCTTGCTTCTTTGTTTTTTCGTGTATCACTCGGACATTTGTCCGTTTCTGAAAGGATCGGGTGTCAGAAGCACTTCAATAATTACGCTAATGTTATTATCATCAGCTCAAGTTTGTTATTTCAAACATAGGCCCAATCCCAATTCTACCCCTTAGCCCTTCCTCTTATCACTACCCCTCGTTTTGCGCGTTCCTGTGAAGGGGTAGGGGAGTCCCAATTCTCTTTAGCTTGAAGGCGTAGGGCTAAGGGGAAGGGGTGGATAGCTCTTCGAACTGAGATTTTTCAGGACCACACTCGAAACCAAGGGGTAAGAAAATTTCCCAGAATACACCAGCCACAGCGGCAGGATAGCTGCACCCGGAAGTCAGGAGATCCACAAATTAGTATTTTTTGGTCATTATTAAGAATTTTTACAACAAACAAGCACATGTTTAATACATTCATAACCGTGTTTGTGTTTTACCATCATGCTTTAAAAAAACAAAACGCTAAAATAAAAACAGCTAAACTTCGCTATCTATAATCCATAATAATAACTCTTGTACAGTAGTCCCAAAACATTCTGACACTCGAATCCCCTGTCAGAAAAGTCTAGTGGCTGAAAATGGGCTTTTTACAGTGTCTGCTATAATGTTAATGTTGATTTTGGTGTGTTTATATAGATGAATATGGCCACTGTGTAAATGCACAGTATAGTTACGATCTTATTGCCACATTAGATCGTCATGATAACATAATATATGCCTTCAGTGATTTCTTGGATAAATACCAAAAAATAAAGCAACTGGAATAACTACAGCAGTCGCCATCGTCTGATCTCATATGAAGCAAGAGATCGCGATGACATTTGATGACGTGTGCAGGTGCTGTAGTGTTGTCCCATTTCTTAGGGGTAAAATTTTAAGCCCTTCCCCTTCACACTCTGTTTTAAAGGCCAAGGGGAAGGGGTACAAAAATAGAATTGGGATAGGACCATAGATGCACGGTGAGCGACCGCAAGCTCTTTGGAGAAAATGAAATTACTCACGCTTTTAGACGGCCTCGTATAACAACAACAGCACACGACAGATTCCTCTTTTCTTCTTGGCTTTGTCGCTGTTCATCAAGACGACGACAAGGTTTTTTGAGCTTGGGTCGACCATAGCTTGTTATTATATGTACATATAGTTGAATTCAGAATTATTAGCCCCCCTTTGAATTTTTTTTTCTTTTTTAAATATTTCCCAAATGATGTTTAACAGAGCAAGGAAATTTTCACAGTATGTCTGATAATATTTTTTCTTCTGGAGAAAGTCTTATTTGTTTTATTTCGGCTAGAATAAAAGCAGTTTTTAATTTTTTAAAAATCCTTTTTAGGGTCAATATTATTAGCCCCTTTAAGCTTTATTTGTTTACAATAGTCTACAGAACAAACCATCATTATACAATAACTTGCCTAATTACCCTAACCTGCCTAGTTAACCTAATTAACCTAGTTAAGCCTTTAAATGTCACTTTAAGCTGTATAGAAGTGCCTTGAAAAATATCTAGTAAAATATTATTTACTGTCATCATGACAAAGATAAAATAAATCAGTTATTAGAAATGAGTTATTAAAACTATTATGATTAGAAATGTGATGAAAAAATCTTCTCTTCATTAAACAGAAATTAGGGAAAAAATAAACAGGGTGGCTAATAATTTAGGGGGGCTAATAACTCTAACTTCAACTGTATTATTATGGTATAATGTCTCGGCTGTGTATTTAAAAATGGCACTTCTGTGTTTCATTTTCCTGGCTTGTGCACACTAGTAACGTTTGTGTGTAAACCAATAGCGTTTAGCTGCGTGTCTCGCTGCACCTTTTAGTACCCTTTTGTTGTGATAGGTACCCTTTGTGAAGGTGGTACAGTACGGTTCGCTTTTTGGTATCTTTTGAGAGTGAAAACGGCCATAAAAGCGTATTGTACTGTACAGTACCGTACCACTGAATGGAAACAGGCCATTAGCTCAATCGTTTCCATTACAAAATCGCCACCTTTAAGATCGGTTTTCTTTAAAAATCAATGATCTTCACTGCCTGATTGATATACGATATTAAGCGAATCTCTTTTTTATATTAAATTAAATTATCCTGTGCCATGTCTTTAAAAATATGAACATTTATTTTACTCCAGTATTTTGAATTGAGTTTCTGCGCTCTCTCTCTCTCCCTCTCTGATCCGTGTGGTCCTCGTCCAACTCATCTACAGCAGAACTGGCCTCATAACTCTAAATACTTCCTGTCCGCACAGGAAGCTGAATCCTCCAGGCAGCCTGGAGCTATTAAAGCCTTTCAATAGTGAATTTTTACAGACTCAAGAGGCTTCAAAGAGAAACACACAGTGTTCTTACTCATTTCTGCAGCAGCTGGACACTATCGACACACACCACAGGAAACACATAAACATTAGACGGAAAAACAATATCCTTAAAGCCTCGGCGGACCGCAGCCACACCAGAAACCGCTCACTGTTAGCACAAAACAGGCATCTGTGCTTTCAAGACGACCTTTTGGAGACAAGAACAACTTCAAACCACTTCTGCAGTAATATTTGATGCATTGATTTGGATGCATATGAGAGAGGCAAAAGACCATAAACACTGACATGGCTGGTTATGAATGAAGTAATAATAATGCTTAATCCATTCATTTTCATTTTCCTTCGTCTTAGTCCCTTTATTCATCAGAGGTTGCCACAGTGGAATGAACCGCCAACTTAAGCCTGTTTTATACTTCTGCGTCAAGTGATCGGCGTGACCCACGGCGCAAACCACTGTGCAAACGCCGTAGCATAAAGCCTTGTTTATACTCGACGCGTCCGCTAGTTCGCTTGAGTGCGCGCGGAGAATCTGACGTCATCGCGGAGTTTGCGGATGTTCGCTTTGAGTGCGCGCGATATCATTTCGGCTGGCGGTGCGCACGGTATTTTTTGAGACCCAAGCGAACAGTGCGCGCGGCGCCGCATCTGGTTTGAGTTGAAATGAACCACTTTGAAGAGATTTTGTCTGAAACAGGTACACCTGTACAGACATCTTTATGATCTGGATGATAGAGATAACCTGATGAACAATAATTTTGGCTAGAAATTGCAACAGCAGTGGGAAAGGAGCAAAGTTTGTGTTAAAAAGTTTGGAAAAACCTGAGGGATTGTCTGTTAAAGCCAAAAGAGGCCATGGCAAAAGTGGAAACCCAGCTACACAATTACAGAATTATGTTTTTTCTACCATTTATAGGTTTTAAACTGATGTATATATTACAATTTTGAATTTAAAACAATTTAATAATTACAAAACTATAATTAAGGATCAAATGATTTCTTTGATAACTGGGAAAGAATATTTGAACCTATCAGTTTACAATATACTGATGCCCTGTTTTTCTTGGATTTATTGGTGATAATGGTAGGGAATGTTTGGACTATTAATGCCTTTTTAGCTTAATAAGAGGACAGAAACTAGCCAGACAGTAATGTGTGAATTGGGGAGTGGGCTAAAAAAAAAAAAACATCAGTATTATTTAGTAAGTCTGCTTTTTTTTTGCTTTTATTCTTGCCATAATAAAGAATAGATTTGTAGAGCAACTCATGTTCTGTTGTCATTAATATTTTAATAAACTTTAATAGGTAAAACTGTCCGAGATATGAACAAAAGCAAGTGATGCATCAAAGTTTGATTAAAAAAATCTTGAATATCATAAAAATCCTTAAAATCATTCAAATAATCTATAAAAACAATAAAAATAATTAGTAAAAAAAATTGTGAATGATATTAATGATATGACATGTTCCGGAAACTTTCTACTTCTCTGTTTATCTGTCTGACTTTACAGTGGGGAGCGAGCTAAATAAAAACAAATTCTGTATTTTTAAGTAAGTCTGCTTTTTTTGGCTTTTATTCTTGCCATAATAGAAATATATTTGTAGAGCAACCCATTTTCTCTCCTCATTGATATTTTAATAAACTTTAATAGGTAAAACTGTCCGAGATATGAACAAAAGCAAGTGATGCGTCAAAGTTTGATTAAAACAAACCTTGAATGGTTATAAAAATCCTTATAATCATTAAAATAATTTAGAAAAACAATAAAAATAATTCGTTTAAAAATCTTGAATGATATTAATGATATGACGTAGTTCCGGAAACTTTCTACTTCTCCGTTTATCCTTCTGACTTTACAGTCAGTTACTTTTGACCGCCCCCTGTCGTTTTAAAGAATATCACAACGGCGAACGCGGCAAGTATAAAAGCCTCGTCCGTTTCGCGAGGTGCGCGCGCAGTCAGCGGAGGTGCGCGCGCAGTCAGCGGAGGTGCGCGCGCAGTCAGCGGAGGTGCGCGATGCGGCGCCAGGCGAAAGTATAATTCCAGCTTAAGCGTGCGCTTGACACTGAAGTATAAATCAGCCTTTATCCAGCATTTGTTTTACACAGAATGTGCTGCTGCAACCCAGTACTGGGAAACACCCAAACACTACGGACAATTTAGTCCATTCAATTCACCTAAAGCGCATGTGTTTGGACTTGTGGGGGTAACCGGAGCACTCAGAGGAAACCCACACCAACACGAGGAGAACATGCAAACTCCACACAGAGATGCCAACTGACCCAGCCAAGACTCAAACCAGTGACATTCTTGCTGTGAGGTGACAGTGCTAACCACTGAGCCACTGTCTTGCCCCTTAATCAATAGCAAACAAAACAAATTATTAAAAGAATTTGAGACAAAAAAAAACATTTTAATATTTTCATAGTGCATTATAATCAAATAAAAATGTTTTAATGTTGATTATTGTATTAGACATTAAAATATTATATTCGTTATGAACACACGATTATAATGTTTCATGCGCATGCTCGAGTGACGTCACTGCCGCTGCTACCCAAGCCGCGCAGCGTGTGTTTGTAGCTCTGTCGCATAGATTCGCAATTTGCATTTTTATTATCGAATACCTCCACATTCGCTTAATACTACTTAGGGGGAACAAACCCTTAATACATTTTATACAACATTTAACACTTTATACAAATAAATACACTCCAAAACGTTCTGTCTCTCGAGCATCCGCCTGTTGTTTGTAGCTTTAGCCAGCTAGCACCGCTAGTCAGCTAAAGCTACCGACTGCTGCCATCCCCTAACTTTCTCACTTACTGGCTTTGCTCGTTACCCTGTACGATGTCGCTTGTGTCTCTGTCCTTGTGCGCAGGAGAAACATCGATGGAGGCCCTGGACATGGAGCTGGAACGGCTGGAAGAACGTATCCGGCTTCTGCAGATGAAGCGAGCTGAGCTCAGGGCGCAAAGAGCGTTGCTCGAGGTGCCCCGCGCTCCAGTTCGCTCATCTGAGGTGAGTACACCATACAGCCGAGACATTCCGTCTACTTCAACCCCGCTTGTTCCTCTGTCCAGGCCCAGCGCGCCTCTGACGCGGTTCGTCCAGGGGTCGTTCACGCCGGCACCCGGCTACCACGGCACCTGGATGCAGCCGCGTAAGGTGCTAAGGAGACCCCGGGGCAAGGGTTCTCCTCCTCCTGTGTTCGAGCTCTCCACGGAGAACCGATTCGCCCCTCTCCGCGAGACGGGTCACGATGTGGCTATCATCGGTGACTCCATCGTACGCCACGTCCGTCCTGCTTCCACTTCAGGTAATAAAATACGCACATTTTGCTTTCCTGGTGCTCGCGTTAAGAATATTTCTACACAGATTCCGAGTATCCTGAGCACTGGCGAGAGCCTCGGTGCCGTTGTCCTCCATGTGGGGACGAACGACACCGGGCTCCGCCAGTCGGAGATCCTGAAGAGGGACTTCAGGAGCCTCATCGAGACGGTTCGACGCACCTCGCCCGCCACGCAGATCATCGTTTCTGGACCGCTTCCTACCTACCGCAGAGGAAATGAAAGGTTCAGTAGACTTTTTGCTCTGAATGAATGGCTATTAACATGGTGTAATGAACAGAAACTGCTCTTTGCCAATAACTGGAATCTTTTCTGGGAGCGCCCTAGGCTTTTCCGGCCGGACGGCCTGCACCCTAGTCGAGCTGGAGCGGAACTGCTGTCGGACAACATCTCTAAGATGCTTCGCTCTGTCTGACTAGTAAGTAAAAATTCACAAAATTCACATTTTATCCATATAGACTCTTGTTCGACCCACTTAAATTATAGTAACACATGTCTAGCTTACCCCATAGAAACTGTGTCTGTTCCTCGTGTTAGACCAACAATTAAACGTACTGTGTGCTCTAGAAAAAATCTATTAAGAATAAAAGCTGAAAATCCAATAAAAAGTGATAATACAAACTTCGTTAAGCTTGGTCTCCTAAACATCAGGTCACTAGCACCTAAAACACTTATCATTAATGAAATAATAACAGATAACAATCTAAATGCACTCTGTCTCACTGAAACCTGGCTGAAACAAAATGACTATATTAGCTTAAATGAAGCAACTCCTCCAGGATTCACATACAAGCATAAGGCTCGTCATACTGGCCGTGGTGGTGGAGTTGCATCAATCTTTAGTGATATTCTTAATGTTAATCAGAAAAAGGGACTTATGTTTAACTCCTTTGAGTTATTAGCTCTTAATGTTATGCTACCGGATATTAAGCAAAAATCTATGTTATCTCTCGCTATAATCACCATATATAGACCCCCAGGACCCTATGTCAATTTTCTAAAAGAGTTTTCTGATTTTATTTCTGATTTGCTAGTTAAAACTGATAAAATACTAATTGTAGGAGACTTCAACATTCACGTAGATGACTCCAATGATACACTAGGGCTCGCCTTTATGGATCTATTAAACTCACTTGGGATAAAACAAAATGCTGTCGGTCCAACCCATCGCTTAAAGCATACATTAGATCTAATATTGTCTTACGGAATTGAGGTCTTTGATGTAGACATTATACCACAAAGTGATGATATTACAGACCACTACCTCTTACTATATAAGCTGCGTCTACCTGAAATTAGCAGATCTGCACCAATATACCGCCCTGGTAGGACTATCGTTCCGTCCACCAAGGATGAATTCATAAATAACTTACCAGATCTTTCCTTATTTCGAAATACACCCGCAAACGCAAATGACCTTGATGTAGTAACCAGCAATATGGATGCCGTCTTTACTAACACACTAAATACAGTGGCACCCATCAAATTAAAAAAGGCTAGAGAGAATAAAACTACACCATGGTACAATAATCATACTCGCGCTCTCAAAACAGCAACCCGTGCTCTAGAACGTAAATGGAAAAAAACTAATTTAGAGGTTTTTAGAATTGCGTACAAAGACAGTATGTCCAGTTATAGGAGGGCTCTTAAAACTGCCAGGGCCGAGCACCTCCGCAAACTGATTGAAAATAATCAGAACAATCCTAGATTTTTATTTAGCACCATTGCTAAACTAACAAATAATCGATCATCTTTGGAACAAAATGTCCCACCGCAAATCAGTAGTGATGACTTCATGAATTTTTTCAGTGATAAAATAGAAGGCTTTAGACAGAAAATAGAAAATGTTAAACTTTCTGCACCACCTCATACTCCAGATGCAGAAATATTTTCACTGAATCAAAATAACCTACAATGCTTCAAAATCATAGAACAGGAAGAGCTAGATAAAGTTATAAATAGTTCTAAATCAGCTTCATGTATGTTAGATCCAATTCCAACAAAATTACTGAAAGAACTGATACCTATTATAGGAGAACCTCTCCTTAATGTTATCAACTCTTCTTTATCTTTAGGCCATGTTCCAAATCCTTACAAGCTAGCTGTTATTAAGCCTATTATTAAGAAACCACAACTGGACCCGAGCAACTTAGCTAATTATAGGCCTATTTCAAATCTTCCGTTTATGTCTAAAATACTAGAAAAAGTTGTTTCTACCCAATTATGCTCCTTTCTGCAGACAAACAATATTTTTGAAGTGTTTCAGTCAGGCTTCAGGCCTCATCACAGTACAGAAACCGCATTAGTAAAAATAACCAACGATTTACTCTTAGCTGCTGACCAAGGGTGCGTCTCACTATTAGTTCTACTCGATCTTAGCGCCGCATTTGACACCATTGACCACAATATTCTCATAGACCGCTTAAATTCTACAGGTGTCCAAGGTCAGGCCCTTCAATGGTTTAGGTCATACTTAGCTGATCGTTACCAGTTTGTGAATATTAATGGACAGCTTTCACAAGTCAGGCCAGTAAAGTACGGGGTCCCTCAAGGATCAGTTTTAGGCCCTTTGCTGTTTACAATATACATGCTTCCCCTGGGAGACATTATTAGAAAACACGGGATCAACTTTCACTGCTATGCAGACGATACTCAATTATACATTTCAACTAAACCTGATGAGATGCCTGAACTGTCTAAGCTAACTGAGTGTATTAAAGATGTTAAAGACTGGATGACAAACAATTTTCTTCTCTTAAACTCAGACAAAACAGAATTATTACTTATCGGGCCTAAATCCTGTACACAGCAGTTCTCACAACTCGACCTGCAATTAGAGGGATACAAAGTTAGCGTTAGATCTACTACAAAAGATCTAGGTGTGATATTAGACAGCAATTTAACATTCGAAAATCATATATCCCATGTCACAAAAACTGCTTTCTTTCATCTGAGAAATATCGCTAAATTGCGAAGTATGCTATCTATATCAGATGCAGAAAAACTAGTCCATGCTTTCATGACTTCTAGGCTAGACTACTGTAATGCTCTGTTTGCTGGCTGCCCAGCATCCTCTATTAATAAACTCCAGCTAGTGCAAAATGCAGCTGCCAGAGTTCTTACCAGATCTAGAAAATATGATCATATCACCCCAATTTTATCCTCCTTACACTGGCTGCCTGTTAAGTTTCGTATTGAATTTAAAATATTGCTCCTTACCTATAAAGCTTTAAATAATCTAGCTCCTGTTTATCTAACCAATCTCCTGTCTCGCTACAATCCAACCCGCTCTTTACGATCTCAAAACTCAGGGCTTCTAGTAGTACCTAGAATATCAAAGTCGAGTAAAGGAGGTCGAGCCTTCTCATTTATGGCCCCTAAACTCTGGAATAGCCTTCCGGATAATGTCCGAGGCTCAGACACACTCTCGCTCTTCAAAACTAGATTAAAGACCTATCTTTTTAGCAAAGCATACACTCAGTGCAGTACATAGCAGTATGACGCATGATGTGCCCCACACAGGATTTTGCTTCTTGTTTTTATACACTATGAACAGCAGCTACGCTAATTATTCTCCTTATTCTGTATTTCCACCTGGGGGTACTCATCCCGAGGCCCTCAGACTATGCAGTGCCACTGATGCGATCCAAGACCAGTGACGAGATGATCCTAAGGTTTTCTGGACCAGGCCGTATCCTGAGCAGCTGCTGTGGTGGTCATCGTGGAGTGAGAGCCTGAGACTGACCCCTGTGACGCTCCAAGGAGAGACGAGTCTTCGCTGAGGTCCAGCTTCATGCGCCTAGACTGCAGCTCTGCACAAGACGTTTGGCCACAGGAGAAATGGTCGTGCCCAACTGAGCCTGGTTTCTCTCGAGGTTTTTTAAATCTTCACTTTCGCCAATTGGTGAAGTTTTTTACTCGCCGCTGTCGCCACTGGCTTGCATGGTTCGGGATCTGTAGAGCTGCGCATCGATGGATTTGCTCTTCAGTGTTTGGACTCTCAGTAGTGATTATTAACCCACACTGAACTGAGCTAAACTGAACTGAACTTAATCTATGAAAACTGAACTGAACTGACACTGTTTCAATTCACTATAATCTTCCATGTGAAGCTGCTTTGACACAATCTACATTGTATAAGCGCTATACAAATAAAGATGAATTGAATTGAAAGAAAAGATGAATGTTTTGTGATTTAGTTATAATGTTTAGTTGTTTTTGTTTATTTAAAACTATTTGAAGATACGCTCACCGGCCACTTTATTAGGTACATCTTACCGGGTTGGACCCCCTTTTTGCCTTAATCCTTTGTGGCATAGATTCAACAAGGTACTGGAATTATTCTTCAGAGATATGATAGCATCACGCTGTTGCTGCAGATTTGTCAGCTGCACATCCATGATGCAAATCTCCTGTTCCACCACATTCACAAAAATGACTGTGGAGGTCATTTGAGTACAGTGAACTCATTGTCATGTTCAAGAAACCAGTCTGAGATGATTCACGCTTTAAGACATGGCACGTTATCGTTCTGGAAGTAGCCATCAGAAGATGAGTACACTGTGGTCATAAAGAGATGGACATGGTCAGCAACAATACTCAGGTAGGCTGTGGTGTTGACATGATGCTTAATTGGAACTAATGGGCCCAAAGTGTGGCAAGAAAATATCCCCCACACCATTACACCACCACCACCACCAGCCTGAACCGTTAATACAAGAGACTCATCAGACCAGGCAACGTTTCTCCAATCCTCTATTGTCCAGTTTTTGTGATTCTGTGCAATTTGTATCCTCAGTTTTCTGTTTTTAGCTGACAGGAGTGGCACCCGGTGTGGTCTTCTGCTGCTGTAGCCCATCTGCCTCAAGGTTGTGTGTTCAGAGATGCTCTTCTGCAGACCTCGGTGTAATGAGTGCTTATTTGAGTTACTGTTGCCTTTCTATCAGCTGGAATCAGTCTGGCCATTCTCCTCTGACCTCTGGCATCAACAAGGCATTTGTGCCCACAGAACTGCCGCTCGCTGGATATTTTCTCTTTTTCAGACCATTCTCTGTAAACCCTATAGAATGTTGTGCGTGAAAATCCCAGTAGATCAGCAGTTTCTGAAATACTCAGACCAGCTCGTCTGGCACCAACAACCATGCCACGTTTAAAGCCACGTAAATCACCTTTCTTCTCCATTCTGATGCTCGGTTTGAACTGCAGCAGATCATCTTAACCTCTCTACATGCCTAAATGCATTGAGTTGCTGCCATGTGATTGGCTGATTAGATATTTGCGTTAAAGAACAGTTGGACAGGTGTCCCTAATAAAGTGGCCGGTGAGTGTAAACCAAAATAAAATCTAAATATCAGAACTTAAACTAAATAAAAATGAGAAACTTTGTCATCAAATAACTGAAGAAAGTTGAAGCTCTAAAATTACTTACTGCTAATAAATAGAAATTAAGTAATAAAATAACAAAAATCTATTCTAATATTTACATCTATTTACAAGTCTATAATTAAAACCAAAAACTAAATTTCATTAGATTTCAACCATTTTGAATATAAATAAATTTAAATAAGAACTAACTAATAATAATTAAATGTATAATACATAATAATATAAAAAGTTTTTTAGTAAACAAAAAATATAATAATAAACATAAAAATAATGACAAAAATATTTTTGTCAATAAAAATACCTTAAATGAAACTTAAACCCTAACACTTATCACAGGACTACAGAACACAATAAACATTTTAAATGAAAAACAATTATGCAAAAATAAAGTTGAAAAAAAGTAAATAAAAACACATTTTCTGAATAAATTCAAATATATAAGGCATAACATAAGAAGCAAATACACTCACCGGCCATTTTATCAGGTCCAACTGCTCGATAGCGCAAATTTCTAATCAAATTCCAATCACATGGCAGCAACTCAATGCATGTAGGCATGTAGACATGGTCAAGACGATCTGCTGCAGTTCAAACCGAGCATCAGAATGGGGAAGAAAGGTGAATTAAGTCACTTTGAACGTGGCATGGTTGTTGGTGCCAGACGGGCTTGTCTGAGTATTTCAGAAACAGCTGATTAGCTGGTATTTTCACGCACAACCATCCCTACGGTTCACAGAGAATGGTCAGAAAAAGAGAAAATATCCAGTGAGCAGCAGTTCTGTGGGCTCAATAGCCTTGTTGATACCAGAGGTCAGAGGAGAATGGCCAGACTGGTTCCAGATAATAGAAAGGCAACAGTAACTCAAATAAGCACTCGTTACAACCGAGGTCTGCAGAAGAGCATCTCTGAACACACAACACGTCCAACCTTGAGGCGGATGGGCTACAGCAGCAGAAGACCACACCGGGTGCCACTCCTGTCAGCTAAGAACAGGAAACTGAGGCTACAATTCACACAGGCTCACCAAACCTGGACAATAGAAGATTGGAGAAACGTTGCTTGGTCTGATGAGTCTCCATTTCTGCTGTGACATTCGGATGGTCGGGTCAGAATTTGACATCAACAGCATGAAAGCATGGATCCATCCTGTCTTGTATCAACGGTTCAGGCTAATGGTGTAATGGTGTATTTTCTTGGCACACTTTGGGTCCATTAGTACCAATTAAGCATCGTGTCAACACCACAGCCTACCCGAGTATTGTTGCTGACCATGTCCATCTCTTTATGACCACAGTGTACCCATCTTCTGATGGCTACTTCCAGCAGGATAACGTACCATGTCATAAAGCACGAATCATCTCAGACTGGTTTCTTGAACATGACAGTGAGTTCACTGTACTCAAATGGCCTCCCCAGTCACCAGAGCTCAATCCAATAGAGCACCTTTGGGATGTGTTGGAACGGGAGATTGCCATCATGGATGTGCAGCCGACAAATCTGCAGCAACTGTGTGATGCTATCATGTCAATATGGAGCAAAATCTCTGAGGAATATTTCCAGTACCTTGTTGAATCTATGCCATGAAGGATTAAGGCAGTTCAACCCGGTACTAGTAAGGTGTACCTAATAAAGTGGCCGGTAAGTGTTTATTAAGCATAGTAGTTTTTATATATGCATAAAAGTTCATAAAATGCGCACCACACCACAAAAATATTGCAAGTTGAATTTCTAATTAATGCCACATTTGAGTGATCATCAGTGTCTGGTTTGCTTTATAAGTGTGTGTAAGGTCATAGGAAATAATGCCTGATGATTGACATTAGCGCATGTACCAGAACTGCGACTCCACCCTTAAATAAAATCCCAGAAAATAGCATAATTATTCAATTTAGCCATCATAAACACTGACCTTTGCTTACTTGCACATAACAAAAAAACCACTGCCTGGCACGCACAGCCATGCTAACTCATGAGCTAACCGCTAACGCTGCGCCACAAGTCTACAAAACAGCTTTAAGAGGAAGTTCAGCGCTGCCACTATAATGTTCAATTAGCGCGTTTGGCCCTGTGTTTCCCCCGTCATTAGCACAGTTGCTACGGGCATTTATGTAAACGGTACATGTTGCTACCACGGGTGAAACCACTGTGCCAACAACACACACACATACACACACACTGCTGCCAAAACTCCTGCTCAATGCCAAGAAAGAGAGGAAATAAAGCACTCAGAAGGAGAAGGAACAAATAAAATTAAATGCTGACACTGCTGGAGAAAATATGGCTGACATTTCAGAAGAACGTGCCATAATGCTGTTTTAGTGCTGCGCTTTTATTTTGGCAGGATTGTGCACTTCCTAATGAGGTGACTGAGATTCGATGAAGTTTTATCAAGAGTGTTCATTTAGTGATGTTTGATTAAATCGTGTTTTGAGATGAGATGAGAGTATGTGGACTGAAAGGAAATAACAACAAACACGCACGCAACCAATATTCCAAGACTCAGAAAACACCAACGTTACTGGTTTGAGTTTTAAATTGCTGAAATAATTGTTCATGGAATTAAGAAAACCGGAATCCAAATTTGGACCAAACGACTCTTTTGAGTGATTCTTTTTTCTGAAGTGGTCAAATGATTCAAAGAATCATTATTGTATATTCAATTAAGAAAGCAGATGAATCAGTGTCCATCTTGCATGTTATCAGATTCAATCTGTCTACTTGTTACTAAAAGAATCATTATTTGAACCACAAAGAAACTGAACTACCTATTTTGGTTATTGAGCGATTCTTTTGAGTGATTCTTTTTTTTCTGAAGTGGTCAAATGACTCATAAAGGATCATTATGGGAATCAATTAAGAAAGCAGAAGTATCAGAGTCAATCTTGCATGTTATCAGTTTCAATTAATCTAAAATAATAAAAGAATCATTATTGGAATCCATTTAAGCAGAAGAATCGGTGTCAATCTCTCATGTTATTGGCGTCAATTGGTCTAAAATACTAAACAAATCATTATTGGAATCAATTAAAGCAGAAGAATCAGTGTCAATCTTGCATGTTATAGGTTTCAATCTGTCTAAATTACTAAAAGAATCATTATTGGAATCAATTAAGAAAGCAAAATAATCAAAATCAACCTTGCTGTAAGTTTGATTCAACAAATAATATGAGCAGAGTAATTACTTGAAAATAAAAAAAGCAGAGTCAAGACATGAACAAAAAAGTCACATTAAAACCTTTTCTGATTCTCAAACAACTCACTCGAGCAATTATTTTGATGAACTGGCCAAAAGACTCCCAAAGGTATGTGACCATTCTTACATACATATTATCAGACTGAATCTCTCTGCAGGACTAAAAGTCCTGATTTAATTAAGAAACCATAATTGGAAATATGAACTTATATTCTGAACCACCTTGCTTGATTCACTGATTGTATTTTGAGCAAAAATCAATTTAAAGTAGAATCAATGAAGAAATTATCAAAATCTTAAAAAAGACTCTTTTGAGTAGTTCTTTTTTAAAATAAGTTCATCAAAAGAATCAAAAAGGTCCAAATCAGTGTCAGCAGCCAGAATCACTCCGAAGTACTAAAAAATCAGTAATGGAATTAAGACACCACAATCAAAAACGGAACAAAAAATGAATCAAATGACTCTTTTGAGCAGTTCTTTTTAAATAAATTCAACAAAAGCAACCTGAATCACTCAGAAGTACTAAAAGAATCACTAAAGGAACCAAGTAAACAACCAGAATCAAAATTGGAAAAACAAAAATACAGCACAACCTGAACTATTTGAATCAAATGACTCATAAATACAGCACAACATGAACTATTTGAATCAAATGACTCATAAACACAGCACAACATAAACTATTTGAATCAAATGACTCATAAATACAGCGCAACATAAACTATTTGAATCAAATGACTCATAAATACAGCACGACATAAACTATTTGAATCAAATGACTCAGAAATACAACAAAAATACAGCACAACATGAACTATTTGAATCAAATGACTTTAAATATACAAAAAAATACAGCACAACAAACTATTTGAATCAAATTACTTTAAATTTACAAAAAAATAAAGCACAAATTAAACTATTTGAATCAAATGACTCATAAATACAACAAAAATACAGAACAACCTAAACTATTTGAATCAAATGACTCATAAATACAGCACAACATAAACTATTTGAATCAAATGACTCATAAATACAGCACAACATAAACTATTTGAATCAAATGACTCATAAACACAGCACGACATAAACTATTTGAATCAAATGACTCATAAATACAGCACGACATAAACTATTTGAATCAAATGACTCATAAATACAGCACAACATAAACTATTTGAATCAAATGACTCATAAACACAGCACGACATAAACTATTTGAATCAAATGACTCATAAATACAACAAAAATACAGCACAACCTGAACTGTTTGAATCAAATGACTCATAAATACAGCACAACATAAACTATTTGAATCAAATGACTCATAAATACAACAAAAATACAGCACAACCTGAACTGTTTGAATCAAATGACTCATAAATACAGCACAACATAAACTATTTGAATCAAATGACTCATAAATACAACAAAAATACAGAACAACCTAAACTATTTGAATCAAATGACTCATAAATACAGCACAACATGAACTATTTGAATCAAATGACTCATAAATACAGCACAACATAAACTATTTGAATCAAATGACTCATAAACACAGCACGACATAAACTATTTGAATCAAATGACTCATAAATACAACAAAAATACAGCACAACAAACTATTTGAATCAAATTACTTTAAATATACAAAAAAATACAACACAAATTAAACTATTTAAATCAAATGACTCATAAATACAACAAAAATACAGCACAAACTGAACTGTTTGAATCAAATGACTCATAAACACAGCACGACATAAACTATTTGAATCAAATGACTCATAAATACAACAAAAATACAGCACAACAAACTATTTGAATCAAATTACTTTAAATATACAAAAAAATACAACACAAATTAAACTATTTAAATCAAATGACTCATAAATACAACAAAAATACAGCACAACAAACTATTTGAATCAAATTACTTTAAATATACAAAAAAATACAACACAAATTAAACTATTTGAATCAAATGACTCATAAATACAGCACAACATAAACTATTTGAATCAAATGACTCATAAATACAGCACGACATAAACTATTTGAATCAAATGACTCATAAATACAGCACGACATAAACTTTTTGAATCAAATGACTCAAAAATACAGCACAACATAAACTATTTGAATCAAATGACTCATAAATACAGCACGACATAAACTATTTGAATCAAATGACTCATAAATACAGCACAACCTGAACTATTTGAATCAAATGACCCATAAATACAGCACAACATAAACTATTTGAAGCAAATGACTCATAAATACAGCACGACATAAACTATTTGAATCAAATGACTCATAAATACAGCACAACATAAACTATTTGAATCAAATGACTCATAAATACAGCACAACATAAACTATTTGAATCAAATGACTCATAAATATAGCACAACATAAACTATTTGAATCAAATGACTCATAAATACAGCACAACATAAACTATTTGAATCAAATGATTCAAAAAATACAACAAAAATACAGCACAACCTGAACTATTTGAATCAAATGACTCATAAATACGCAAAGACACAGCAAAACCTGAACTATTTGAATCAAATGACTCATAAATACAACAAAAATACAGCACAACCTGAACTATTTGGATCAAATGATTCATAAATACAGCACAACATAAAATATTTGAATCAAATGACTCATAAATACAGCACAACATAAACTATTTGAATCAAATGACTCATAAATACAGCACAACATAAACTATTTGAATCAAATGACTCATAAATACAGCACAACATAAACTATTTGAATCAAATGATTCAAAAAATACAACAAAAATACAGCACAACCTGAACTATTTGAATCTAATGACTCATAAATACAGCACAACATAAACTATTTGAATCAAATGACTCATAAATACAGCACAACATAAACTATTTGAATCAAATGACTCATAAATACAGCACGACATAAACTATTTGAATCAAATGACTCATAAATACAGCACAACATAAACTATTTGAATCAAATGACTCATAAATACAGCACAACATAAACTATTTGAATCAAATGACTCATAAATACAGCACGACATAAACTATTTGAATCAAATGACTCATAAATACAGCACGACATAAACTTTTTGAATCAAATGACTCAAAAATACAGCACAACATAAACTATTTGAATCAAATGACTCATAAATACAGCACGACATAAACTATTTGAATCAAATGACTCATAAATACAGCACAACCTGAACTATTTGAATCAAATGACCCATAAATACAGCACAACATAAACTATTTGAAGCAAATGACTCATAAATACAGCACGACATAAACTATTTGAATCAAATGACTCATAAATACAGCACAACATAAACTATTTGAATCAAATGACTCATAAATACAGCACAACATAAACTATTTGAATCAAATGACTCATAAATACAGCACGACATAAACTATTTGAATCAAATGACTCATAAATACAGCACGACATAAACTATTTGAATCAAATGACTCAAAAATACAACAAAAATACAGCAAACCTGAACTGTTTGAATCAAATGACTTTAAATATACAAAAAAATACAGCACAACAAACTATTTGAATCAAACGACTTTAAATATACAAAAAATACAGCACAAATTAAACTATTTGAGTCAAATGACTCATAAATACAACAAAAATACAGCACAACCTGAACTATTTGAATCAAATGACTCATAAATACGCAAAGACACAGCAAAACCTGAACTATTTGAATCAAATGACTCATAAATACAACAAAAATACAGCACAACCTAAACTATTTGGATCAAATGACTCATACTGTAAATACAGCACAACATAAACTATTTGAATCAAATGACTCATAAATACAGCACAACATTAACTATTTGAATCAAATGACTCAAAAAATACAACAAAAATACAGCACAACCTGAACTATTTGAATCAAATGACTCAAAAAATACAACAAAAATTCAGCACAACATGAACTATTTGAATCAAATGACTCATAAATACAGCACAACATAAACTATTTGAATCAAATGACTCATAAATACAGCACAACATAAACTATTTGAATCAAATGACTCATAAGTACAGCACAACATAAACTATTTGAATCAAATGACTCAAAAATACAGCACAACATAAACTATTTGAATCAAATGACTCATAAATACAGCACGACATAAACTATTTGAATCAAATGACTCATAAATACAGCACAACATAAACTATTTGAATCAAATGACTCATAAATACAGCACAACATAAACTATTTGAATCAAATGACTCATAAGTACAGCACAACATAAACTATTTGAATCAAATGACTCAAAAATACAGCACAACATAAACTATTTGAATCAAATGACTCATAAATACAGCACGACATAAACTATTTGAATCAAATGACTCATAAATACAGCACAACATAAACTATTTGAATCAAATGACTCATAAATACAGCACAACATAAACTATTTGAATCAAATGACTCATAAATACAGCACAACATAAACTATTTGAATCAAATGACTCATAAATACAGCACAACATAAACTATTTGAATCAAATGACTCATAAGTACAGCACAACATAAACTATTTGAATCAAATGACTCATAAATACAGCACAACATAAACTATTTGAATCAAATGACTCATAAATACAGCACGACATAAACTATTTGAATCAAATGACTCATAAATACAACAAAAATACAGCCCAACCTGAACTATTTAAATCAAATGACTCAAAAAATACAACAAAAATTCAGCACAACCTGAACTATTTGAATGAAATGACTCATAAATACAGCACAACATAAACTATTTGAATCAAATGACTCATAAGTACAGCACAACATAAACTATTTGAATCAAATGACTCAAAAATACAGCACAACATAAACTATTTGAATCAAATGACTCATAAATACAGCACGACATAAACTATTTGAATCAAATGACTCATAAATACAGCACGACATAAACTATTTGAATCAAATGACTCATAAATACAGCACAACATAAACTATTTGAATCAAATGACTCATAAGTACAGCACAACATAAACTATTTGAATCAAATGACTCATAAATACAGCACAACATAAACTATTTGAATCAAATGACTCATAAATACAGCCCAACCTGAACTATTTGAATCAAATGACTCATAAATACAGCACAACATAAACTATTTGAAGCAAATGACTCATAAATACAGCACGACATAAACTATTTGAATCAAATGACTCATAAATAAAGCACAACATAAACTATTTGAATCAAATGACTCATAAATACAGCACAACATAAACTATTTGAATCAAATGACTCATAAATACAGCACGACATAAACTATTTGAATCAAATGACTCATAAATACAGCACGACATAAACTATTTGAATCAAATGACTCAAAAATACAACAAAAATACAGCAAACCTGAACTGTTTGAATCAAATGACTTTAAATATACAAAAAATACAGCACAAATTAAACTATTTGAATCAAATGACTCATAAATACAACAAAAATACAGCACAACCTGAACTATTTGAATCAAATGACTCATAAATACGCAAAGACACAGCAAAACCTGAACTATTTGAATCAAATGACTCATAAATACAACAAAAATACAGCACAACCTGAACTATTTGGATCAAATGACTCATAAATACAGCACAACATAAACTATTTGAATCAAATGACTCATAAATACAGCACAACATTAACTATTTGAATCAAATGACTCAAAAAATACAACAAAAATACAGCACAACCTGAACTATTTGAATCAAATGACTCAAAAAATACAACAAAAATTCAGCACAACATGAACTATTTGAATCAAATGACTCATAAATACAGCACAACATAAACTATTTGAATCAAATGACTCATAAATACAGCACAACATAAACTATTTGAATCAAATGACTCATAAGTACAGCACAACATAAACTATTTGAATCAAATGACTCAAAAATACAGCACAACATAAACTATTTGATTCAAATGACTCATAAATACAGCACGACATAAACTATTTGAATCAAATGACTCATAAATACAGCACGACATAAACTATTTGAATCAAATGACTCATAAATACAGCACAACATAAACTATTTGAATCAAATGACTCATAAGTACAGCACAACATAAACTATTTGAATCAAATGACTCATAAATACAACAAAAATACAGCCCAACCTGAACTATTTAAATCAAATGACTCAAAAAATACAACAAAAATTCAGCACAACCTGAACTATTTGAATGAAATGACTCATAAATACAGCACAACATAAACTATTTGAATCAAATGACTCAAAAATACAACAAAAATACAGGACAACATAAACTATTTGAATCAAATGACTTTTGAGCAGTTCTTGTTAAATAAATTAATGAAAAGCCTAAACATCAAATCAAAACATGTTCAAATCAGTATCGGCAATCTGAATCACTCTGCAGTACTAAATGAATCAGTAATGGAACCAATTAAGCAACCAGAATCAAAATTAGAACAACAAAATACAACACAACCTAAACTGTTTGAATCAAATGACTGTTTTGAACAGTTCTTTTTTTAACAAATTCACCTCTAATAACCAGAGACTTTAAACATTAGGGATTTATTCGCTAAAGCTAAACCTCCTCAGAGTTGAGCTTTCCGTGTTCCAGATGAAGTCATGGCAAAATCTGGGCACCAGAAACCACATGGTATAAACATGCATTCCCAATGGCAGGATGATAAAAACTGCAACATATCAAAACACAACTGAAGCCACCGACTCTACCGGAGGACGTGCTCTTTTACGCCTTTGTTTCCAACATGGCACGATGTTTTCATGTTGTATGAAAGACCCTCATATATTTATTCAGGAATCAGACAGCTGATTGTCAACAGCCTTGAATAAACAGTCTTAGCTTCAGATTATCTGAGGTGACCAGGGTGGGTTCTGCTCCCTAAGTCAACAAACATTTCATTGACTTTAATTCAGTGTGTGTATCGCAAACATCATGCAGTGAAACACGATCTGTTTGTGTTTAACGCCGGCTAAATGGACGTGTTAGAAAGCGCTTGTTTTGTTCTGTAACAGTTGCTCACCTTCCTGATCTCAAACAAAGATCCGGTTTCTGGACCGATGCAAATCAGCCCATCTGTGATGCTGGACGACGGGCTGACCGAACACACTCTACACACACTCACAACTCTTACTTTAATTACAATTGGAAAATTAATGTAAAGTCTGATTGTAGGATTGTATGTATTGATGTTAATGTATTTTATAAAGGTCCGATAACATTTCTTTTTATTCAAAAAAAATATATAAATAAATCATTATAGACTGTGTTTTTTTGCCAAAGATTGACAATGATGAGAATAATAAATGTTTTCATTTGTTGGGACTAAAAATCAGGGTTATTCCAGCAGATATTGCTTTCTTAATGCTGAAGTTAAAATATTGGTATTGTGGAAAAAATAATAAATGACATTTTTTACTTTACATTTAAAAGAAATAACCTGAACAAAGAGGGTTATTATATTTAAATTATTTTTAAAATAATAAAATAAAATAAACATTAATCAAAACTATAAAAATTATTATTAATATTATTAGATACACCTGTCCAACTGCTCGTTAACGCAAATGTCTAATCAACCAATCACATGGCAGCAACTCAATGCATTTAGGCATGTAGACATGGTCCAGACGATCTGCTGCAGTTCAAACCGAGCATCAGAAGGAGGAAGGAAGGGGATTTAAGTGACTTTGAATGTGGCATGGTTGTTGGTGCCAGACGGGCTGGTCTGAGTATTTCAGAAACTGCTGATCCACTGGGATTTTCATGCACAACAATCTCTAGGGTTTACAGAGAATGGTCTGAAAAAGAGAAAATATCCAGTGAACGGCAGTTCTGTGTACGCAAATGCCTTGTTGATACCAGAGGTCAGAGGAGAATGGCCAGACTGGTTCCAGCTGATAGGAAGGTGCCACTCCTGTCAGCTAAGAACAGGAAACTGAAGCTACAATTCACACAGGCTCACCAAACGGGACAATAGATGATTGGAGAAACGTTGCCTGGTCTGATGAGTCTCGATTTCTGCTGTGACATTCGGATGGTAGGGTCAGAATTTGGTGTCAACAATATGAAATCATGGATCCATCCTGCCTTGTATCAACAATTCAGGCTAGTGGTGGTGGTGTAATGGTGTGGGGGATATTTTCTTGGCACACTTTGAGTCCATTAGTACCAATTGAGCATGATGTCAACGCCACAGCCTACCTGAGTATTGTTGCTGACCATGTCCATCCCTTTATGACCACAGTGTACCCATCCTCTGATGGCTACTTCCAGCAGGATAACGCACCATGTCATAAAGCGTGAATCATCTCAGACTGGTTTCTTGAACATGACAATGAGTTCACTGTACTCAAATGGCCTCCACAGTCACCAGATCCAATAGAGCACCTTTGGGATGTGGTGGAACAGGAGATTCGCATCATGGATGTGCAGCCGACAAATCTGCAGCAACTGCGTGATGCTATCATGTCAATATGGAGCAAAATCTCTGAGGAATATTTCCAGTACCTTGTTGAATCTATGACACGAAGGATTAAGGCAGTTCTGAAGGCAAAAGGGGTGCAACCCGGTACTAGTAAGGTATACATAATAAAGTGAGTGTATATAAAAATTCAACAAAAAAAATGCCCTAATTAACAATTTTTATTTTACATTTGGAAGAAATACCCAAAACAAACAGGATTATTCTATTAAACCACAACATTAATAATAAACATTAACTGAAACTGGTATTGCGTTAAACAATATATTGTGTGTGTATTATATAAAAACAAACAAACAAAATGCAACAAAAAATGCTCTAAATATTTTTTAAAAATCTTTTACATTTCGTAGAAATATCCAAAACAATCTGGGTAGTTGTAGTTAACAAAAAAATAAATAAAAACATGTTTTGTTACTTTAAAAAATGTAATAAAACCAAAAAAAATACAAATTTCAACTAGTTAAAATCTTTTGCTCATTTTTGATCATCAGTGTAGTGTTTTTTATTAGCATTAGTATTAATATTCAGGCTTCTTTGATGATTATAAACAACAGTCTTTTGTTGAATAACTGTTTATTTCAGAGACAGGAACATAACATATAACTCACTGCAATAAAACATGTTCTAATCTAACTAATCGGCTGTTAATGAACTTACCTTATAATTCGTTGGGCGGCGTACTGGTGGAGGTTTCGAAACTGTGCCGACATGTTGGCAAGCGCAGCCAGGCAGTTGGTGTGGAGGTATTTATCCTGAAGGAGAGGAAATCAATAAAAGCAGGCATTAATAATTTGTGCTGTTTTTTTTCTCGCGAGGCAAAACACAATGAAATGACTCTATTATGCTTTGGATATAAAAACACGCTCTGTTCACTGGACTTACAGGTCTGATCTCAATTATTAACCTCCCTGTATATTTTTCCCCAATTTCTGTTTAACGGAGAGCAGATTTGTTCAACACATTTCTAAACATGACAGTTTTAATAACTCATTTCTAATAACTGATTTATTTTATCTTTGTCATGATGACAGTAAATAATATTCGACTAGATATTTTTCAAGACACTTCTATACAGTTTAAAGTGAGATTTAAAGGCTTAACTAGGTTAATTAAGGTAAATAGGCAAGTTATTGTATAACGATGGCTTGTTCTGTAGACAAAACAAAATATAGCTTAAAGGGGCTAATGATATTGACCTTAAAATGGTGTTTAAAAAATTAAAAACTGCTTTTATTCTAGCCGAAATAAAACAAATAAGACTTTCTCCAGAAGAAAAAATATTATAGAAAATACTGTGAAAATTTCCTTACTCTGTTAAACATCATTTAAAAAAAAAAAAATTCACAGGAGGGCGAATAATTTTGACTTCAACTGTATATAATATGTAGAATAATAAATTTGCATGTGCCCACGGCTAAATATGTGGATATTTCTGACTGTATTTGTCACTGGTTCTGGACTCACCCTGGTGCGGGTCATGTTGAACTGGATGGTTCGGATGACAACCAGGATTAGCAGACTTCCTAGAGAGATCTCTGTTAGAACGCGTTCGGTGTACCACGAGATGTTCTTCAACACCTGAGAGAGAAATAATAATACATAAGAGTCAATACATTAGCTTATCATCACACAGCTTTAAGAAGAAAAAAACAAGGTTTTATTGCATGCTAAAACTAAAACCATGTTGAAATCGACTGACTTGAAGTTTCCATGTAATAGTATGAAATATTCATTCATTCACTCATTTTCTTTTTGGCTTTTCGGGCGCACTCACACTATGCTATTTGAGCTTGACAAGTGTGAGTGCTCTGAATTGGGCTCAGGCGCGGTTCAGTTGGCCGGCTCTGGCCTGGTTGGAAGAGGTACACTTGGGCTCAGTAGTGTGAGTGCAAAGCGCGCCTGAGCCCAAAGACGAGATGTGACTTTTAAGTGACTGTTTGATATGGATTAATTAATCATTCTTACTCTTCAATGACAGCAAACATTCGTAATTTATTAAAGACACAAAACCCTCACTGCACGACAGCTGCACCTTTAGCAAACCTCCTAATTTCTGCAGCACGAGGACTTTATGATCGTTTATGAGCGTCAAAAGTGGCTGATCTGTTCAGCAAAATATTTGACTGCGTGTCACTGCATCCCCAACGACTAAAACAATACAACTAAAGAAATCTCTGCTGTGCTGAGCGAGAGCGCTTCTTACTGAACAGCGCATCAACGATGATGTAAGCGTGCCCAGGCGCGAATGCAATGTGAGTGCGGGCCGTCGGGGGAGACGGGAGGGGGGGACAAGCGTGCTTCGGCCAGGTTCAAGGCAACTTTACATAGTCTGAGTACGCCCTTAGTCCCTTTATTAATCTGGGGTCGCCACAGCAGAATGAACCGCCAACTTATCCAGCATATGTTTTACGCCAGGGGTGCTCAACCCTATTCCTGGAGATCGACCTTCCTGCAATTTTCAGTTGCAGCCCATATCAAACACACCTGCCTGTAATTATCAAGCGCTCCTCAGGTTCTAATTAATTGGTTCAGGTGTGTTTGATCAGGGTTAGAGCTGAAATTTGCAGGAAAGTCGATCTCCAGGAACAGGGTTGGTCACCCATGTTTTACGCAGCGAATGCCCTTCCAGCTGCAACCCATCTCTGGGAAACATCCATACACACTCATTCACACACATACACTACGGACAATTTAGCTTACCCAATTCCCCTATAGCACATGTGTTTGGACTGTGGGGGAAACCGGAGCACCCGAAGGAAATCCACGCCAACACGGGGAGAACATGCAAACTCCACACAGAAATGCCTACTGAACCAGCGACCTTCTTGCTGTGAGGCGATTGTGCTACCCACTACGCCACCGTGCTGCCTGGCATGAAATATGCAGTAATAAATTATTTATCCATCCACATCATTAGTGTTGGATGAGTTACCTTTAGGGATGCAAGGATTAAACGATTTCACTATTAACCGCGATTTAATTCGTCATGGTTATTTAATCGCAAAGGCTTCTCACTAAACTGCAGCAACTGAACAAAGTTATGCCTACTGTGCGCTAGTTTAAAGTTCCAAGCTTGCACACCGAGTCTAATATGCACTCACACTGGATTAACTATGGCTATAGTTGATAAATGTATCTATTAACTAAGGGCCATTCACATGTCGCGTCTTTTGTGTGCGCAAGTTCATTATTCTTTTTCTTGCGAGCATATTGGTGACCTGTATGTGGTGCGCACGCAGCACAATGCGCTCACACTTTCCAGGCAACCTAGTTAAATGAATGCCGCGAGCACACCACGAGTCACCTGACAAGACTCCTAAACTCTGGAATAGCCTTCACAGTATGTCTCATAATATTTTTTTCTTCTGGAGAAAGTCTTATTTGTTTTATTTCGGCCAGAATAAAAGCAGTTTTAAATTTTTTAAACACCATTTTAAGGTCAAAACTATTAGCACCTTTAAGCTATACCCTAACCTGGCTAGTTAACCTAATTAACCTAGTTAAGCCTTTAAATGTCACTTTAAGCTGTATAGAAGTGTCTTGAAGAATATCTAGTCAAATATTATTTACTGTCATCATGACAAAGATAAAATAAATCAGTTATTAGAGATGAGTTATTAAAACTATTATGTTTAGAAATGAGTTGAAAAAATCTCTCTGTTTAACAGAAATTGGGGAACAAAATAAAGAGGGGGGCTAATAATTCAGGGGGGCTAATAATTCTGACTTCAACTGTGTATATATATATATATATACACACATACATTCATTCATTTTCTTTTCGGCTTAGTCCCTTTATTAATCTGGGGTCGCCACAGCGGAAAGAACCGCCAACTTATCCACACTACAGACAATTTAGCCTAGCCAATTCACCTTTTTACCACATGTCTTTGGACTGTGGGGGAAACCGGAGCACCCGGAGGAAACCTACGCAAACGCAGGGAGAACATGCAAACTCCACACAGAAACACCAACTGACCCAGCTGAGGCTTGAACCAGCGACCTTCTTGCTGCGAGGCGACAGCACTACCTACTGCGCCACTGCGTCGCCTAAATATATACAAACAATACAAAAACGAATTAAAAGAAGTATTTGGAAAAGGTGTTACGTACTCAGTATGGACACACATCTATGTTTGTGTATTATTGTACTATAATCACGCAAAAAACCACAACCTCCAAACAAATACTGCTGCATCTACTGAACAGTGTGTTTTTCAGGAAACAAGAGAACATCTGATGCATTCACAGAAAAACATGCATGAATATCACTCATTCAACACAGATCTATAAATAGAAGCTCAACAGTCCCGTGGAATTAAAATAAAACTATTTAGATGTTAGTTTGAGTCTGTTTTAAGAAAAAAAACAAAGCTTGCAGCTTGTCACTTCCACCTAAATGGAACAACGATTTTTTGACGCCACCTCATACTTCAGTTCCTCGCCAAACCTTCTGACCAATCAATTTCCCTCTAGTATCTGACATGCCCAGCCCCCTTCTTCTCATTTGATGTGCTTGAGCTCAACCACTCTCTCTGGAAGAGCTGTGAGAAAATAAAATGCTATTGGCTGTTTTTCAAAAAGGGGAGGAGCTACTCTATGTCCCGCCCTCCCTTCATGTTTCAGTTGAGATTATGCCAAACATCGAATAAAAAAATGCACATTTCAAAGCACTTCAGGAGACCCTTAATTATAACTTGCACCAGTCAGACTAATAAACTACTTCTTAAATTCTTTAAGCTAACAGGACTGAATCGAGGAGAGGGTGTAAATGTGATGGTGTGTGTGTCCTCACCACTTCATGTATGGAGCGGTTGAAGGTGTCGTCCTCAGTGAGGATAAGGAGGATGATGAGGGCCATGTACACATGATGAGAGTTTCTCTCCTCCACGTGATACAAGATCTCAAGAATCGGCAACACCTACAGAGACAAGAAAACAGAAAACACTTTAATACTGTCGTAAAAACAAAAAACCTCACTGCAAGAAGGTCGCTGGTTCGAGTCCCGGAGTCTGTGTGGAGTTTGCATGTTCTCCCCGTGTTGGTATGAGAGGTCAAACACATGCGCTATAGGTTAATTGAAGAAACTAAATTGGCTGTAGTGTAGGTGTGTGAATGTGAGTGTATGAGTGTTTCCCAGTATTAGGTCGCAGCTGGAAGGGCATCTGCTGTGTAAAACATATGCTGGATAAGTTGGCGGTTCATTCTGCTGTGGCGACCCCTGATGAATAAAGGGACTAAGGCGAAGGAAAATGAATGAATGAAGCAGTGAAATGCATAAGAGTATGTGCTGAATGTGCTCACCAGGTTCTCCATGTCTGTGCGGGACAGTATGTACGTCCTCATGTTGCTGTTCTGATGCAGAAGTGTGTAGAGCAGTAACGTCACCTGGTCTGATTTCTGCTGCTCGCACAGAGCCGTGTACAAACTGTTAAAGTTGATCTGAAACGTGTGAGGCTGAGGAGACGGCATTGATGAAGAATCTGAAACACAAACAGGAAGGTTTCATTGACCGATTATTTTGCTTGTTTTAAAGAAAAACTCACTGAATTTTGACATTTTATTTCTTAAAACAAAACAATATCTTTTGCTTGTCTAGAAAATGCTTTTTGATTTAAATATTTCTAGATATTTGGACTATAAACAAGACAAAAACCAAGTAAGAAAAGCATTTGTGCAGTGAAATTAAAGGGATAGTTCACCAAAAAGTTTCTTTCTCCTGTTGAACGGCTCAAAAGAAGATATTTTGAAGAAAGCTGAAAACCGGTAACTATTAACTTCAATAGTAGGAAAAATAAATACTATGGAAGTCAATGGTTACAGGTTTCCAGCATTCTTCAAAATATCTCCTTTTGTGTTTAACAGAAGAAAGAAACTCTAATAGATTTGGATCAAGTAAAGGGAGAGTAAATGATGACAGAATTTTCATTTTTACATTTAATTCAATATATTTAACAAAAAATGATCCATGCATTGGCCGATTATTTTGCTTGTTTTAAAGAAAAACTCACTGAATTTTTACATTTTATTTCTTAAAACAAAACAATATCTTTTGCTTGTCTAGAAAATGCTTTATGATTTAAGAATTTATAGATATTTGGACTAGAAACTAGACAAAAATCAAGTAAGAAAAGCATTTTTTGCAGTGAAATAAAAGGTATAGTTCACCCAAAAATGACTCACTATATACTCTCCCTCAAGTGGTTATAAAACTTTAATAGTTTCTTTCTCCAGTTGAATGGCTCAAAAGATATTTTGAAGAAAGCTGAAAACCGGTAACTATTAACTTCAATAGTATGAAAAATAAATACTATGGAAGTCAATGGTTACAAGTTTCCAGCATTCTTCAAAATATCTTCTTTTGTGTTTAACAGAAGAAAGAAAGTCTACCAGGTTTGGAACGACTGAAGGGAGAGTAAATGATGACAGAATTTTCATTTTTACATTTAATTCAATATATTTAACAAAAAATGATCCATGCATTGGCCGATTATTTTGCTTGTTTTAAAGAAAAACTCACTGAATTTTTACATTTTATTTCTTAAAACAAAACAATATCTTTTGCTTGTCTAAAAAATTCTTTATGATATAAGAATTTTTCGATATTTGGACTAGAAACAAGACAAAAATCAAATAAGAAAAGTATTTGTGCTGTGAAATTAAAGGGATAGTTCACCAAAAATGAAAAATGACTCACTATTTACTCTTCCTTAAGTGGTAATAAACCTTTATTAGTTTCTTTCTCCTGTTGAACGGCTCAAAAGAAGATATTTTGAAGAAAGCTGAAAACCGGTAACTATTAACTTCAATAGTAGGAAAAATAAATACTATGGAAGTCAATGGTTACAGGTTTCCAGCATTTTTCAAAATATCTCCTTTTGTGTTTAACAAAAGAAAGAAAGTCTACCAGGTTTGGAACGAGTAAAGGGTCAGTAAATGATGACAGAATTGTAATTTTTACATTTAATTCAATATATTTATAAAAATTGACCCATGCATTCGGCAATTTTTTTGCTTGTTTTAGAAAAAAAAAAAAAACCTAATGAATTTTGACGTATTACTTCTTAAAACAAAACAATATTTTTTGCTTGTCTAGAAAATGCTTTTTGATTTAAAAATTTTTTGATATCTGGACTAGAAACAAGACAAAAAGTAAGTAAGAAAAGCATTTGTGCAGTGAAATTAAAGGGATAGTTCACCAAAAATGAAAATTGACTGATTATTTATTTATTTATTTATTTATTAGTTTCTTTCTCCAGTTGAAAAGCGCAAAAGAAGATACATTAAAGAATGCTGAAATCTAGTAACCTCCATAGTAAGAAAGGAAAAAAAAGCAGTCAATAGTCACAGGTTTCCAGCATTCTTCAAAATATCTTCTTTTGTGTTTAACAGAAGAAAGAATGTCAAATAGGTTTGGAATGAGTGAAGGGTCAGTAAATGATGACGGAATTTACATTTTTAATTTCAATATATTTAACAAAAAATGACCCATGCATTGGCCGATTATTTTATTTTTTAAAGAAAAACTCACAAAATTTTGACATTTTATTTCTTAAAACAAAACAATATCTTGTCTCCAAAATGCTTTTTGATTAAAAAAAATTAGATATCTGAACTAGAAACAAGACAAAAACCAAGTAAGGGATGGTTCACCCAAAAATGAAAATTGACTATTTATTTATTTATTAGTTTCTTTCTCCTCCTTTCTCAAATGAAGGTATTTTAAAGAAAGCTGAAAACTGGTAACTTCAACAGTAGAAAAACAAATATTATGGAAGTCAATAGTTACAGGTTTCCAGCATTCTTCAAAACATCTTCTTTTGTGTTTAACAGAAGAAAGAAACTCTAATAGGTTTGGAACAAGTAAAGGGAGAGTAAATGATGACAGAATTTTCATTTTTACATTTTAATTCAATATATTTAACAAAATTTGGCACTGCAGTCTACCTTGAGTATTTTTGAAGCAGGTCACAGCCTGGCGGTAAGGGTTGGGACAGTCCAGGCCATCCGTCTGATTGGCCAGAACAAGCAGTAATAGCAGGCTCTGATTGGACAGCGGGAGAGGGTTCTGCTCTTGCTCCGCCCCCGGCCTGCTGCCAGCTCCGCCCAATGTGAACACGCTCCATAAACCACCTGATTGACACAGAAAGTGCTCTTAACATGAGACTGACTTTAATGCATGGTGACAAATGAAAAGGTCACGTCATGCTTCGTGGACATTTATGAGCACATTGTCTTTTAACATCATCATGACATTAACTCCTGCACCATTTGAGATGCAAATGTGAATGACACCTCAAATCATGAGGTTTCATTTTATCTGACAGACTATAAAATGGGCAAAAAAACAAGAAAATAGCACTTATTTAATAATCTCAAAACTGATATGACCTCACTTTCAATTCTTACTATAATAGCAACTATATTAGCAAATGATTATTGTTAATAGTTATTTTAATATATTTTTAGCGTCAAAAACAAACTTTGTATTTTTAATCATGTTTACATTTGAATTTATGCTGTATTTTCTTTCAATGAATGAAAAATTATTGGTAAATGGACTTGAATTGGCAAATTACACCAGCTTGTGAGAACAAGAAACCTTTAAATGTATAGGAAAAAAGAAAAAGGACCTAGAGAATATGGCGTATTTAAAACATGGCAATGGTGACACACTTAAAAGACTTCGCTTTAGGCCAGAAGCAGAACAACTGAAGCAGAAGATCATTCATACAACCTTCAAAAACCACAACGAAGAACCGTACATGCTAAAGGCTCAAAAAATACAGCTTTATATATATTCTATAGAGTCCACGGAGATCAAAATCAGTTCTTTTGTTCTGTTTGACCATGTAAAGATCTAGCTGAAATGAAATACGTCACAATGCCAAGAGAAATCAAATAAGCACACTTTTTATGGTTGAAGATTTAAAACTGTAGGTGAAACTTAACTTTATCAAGTAAAACAGGTGCTACATACCAAAATGAAAAGAAAAACTAGTGTTAAAAAAGAACAAACGGATAAAATTGTGCAACTTGCAATAGTGCAGAGCCAACTTTGACAAATTGTGACAGACAAAACGATAGAACGATGGATAGATGGACGGATGGACGGATAAACAATTAGATAGATAGATAGATAGATAGATAGATAGATAGATAGATAGATAGATAGATAGATAGATAGATAGATAGATAGATAGATAGATAGATAGATAGATAGATAGATAGATAGATAGATAGATAGATAGATAGATAGATAGATGGATAGATGGATAGATGGATAGATGGATAGATAGATGAATAGATAGATAGATAGATGGATAGATGATAGATGGATAGAACTATAGATAGATGAATAGAACAATAGACAGACAGACAGACAGACAGACAGACAGACAGACAGACAGACAGACAGACAGACAGACAGACAGACAGACAGACAGACAGACAGACAGACAGACAGACAGACAGACAGACAGACAGACAGACAGACAGACAGACAGACAGACAGACAGACAGACAGACAGAATAATAGATAGAAAGAACGATAGATGGATAGATAGATAGAATGAAAGAAAGAATGATAAATAGAACAATAAAACAAAAGAGAAAGATAGTACGAAAGATAGAAAGATAGAACAAAGATAAAACGACAGAACAATAAAACAAAGGTAGAATGATAAATAGAACAATAGATAGAATGATAGAACAATAGATAAAACGATAAATAGAACGATAAAACAAAGATAGAATGATAGAACAATAGATAGAACGATAGAATGAAAGTTAGAACTATAAATAAACAATAAAACAAGATAGAACGATAGATAGAATGATAGAACAAAGAATGATAGAACAATAGATAGAACGATATAACAAAAACAGTATGATAGATAGAACAATTGATAGAACAATATAACAAAGATAGAACAATAGAACAAAGGTAAAACGATAAATACTGTAGAACAATAGATAGAATGATAAATAGAACGATAAAACAAAGATAGAATGATAGAACGATAGAATGAAAGTTAGAACAATAAATAGAACGATAAAACAAAAGATAGAACGATAGATAGAACAATAGATAGAATGATAGAACAAAGATAGAACGATGAATAGAACAATGGATAGAACAATAGAACAAAGATAGAACGATAGAACAAAGAGATAGAACAATGGATAGAACGATAGAACAAAGATAGAACAATAGAACAAAGATAGAACTATAAATAGAACAACAGTTAGAACGATAGAAAGTTATAACAATAAATAAAACAATAAAACAAAAGATAGAACTATAGTATGAAAGATAGAAATATAGATAGAATGAAAAATAGAAAGATAAATAGAATAATAGATAGAAAGATAGAACAATAGAACAAAGATAGAATGATAGAACAAAGATAGAACGATGAATAGAACAATAGATAGAACGATAGAACAAAGATAGAACAATAGAACAAAGACAGAACTATAAATAGAACAATAGTTAGAATGATAGAAAGTTAGAACAATAAATAAAACAATAAAACAAAAGATAGAACTATAGTATGAAATATAGAAATATAGATAGAATGAAAAATAGAACGATAAATAGAATAATAGATAGAACGACAGAACAAAGATAAAACGATAGAACAATAGATAGAATAACAGAATAAAGATAGAACGATGAATAGAACAATAGATAGAACAATAGAACTAAGATAGAACAATAGATAGAACGATAGAACAATAGATGGAACGATAGAACGAAGATAGAATGATAGATAGATCGACAGAGACAATGATAGAAAGATAGATAAAACGACAGATAGAGCGATAGATAGAATGATAGAAAGAACGGTAGATAGAACACTATGGAACGATAAATAGAACGATAGATACAACAATAGAAGGGATAGACAGATTTCTTGTGAAATTCTTTGTTCATAGTATTTCCTAACATAAATTTCTTTTGAAGAAAGTCTTTTTCTTTACTTTGAGTGGAATAAAGAAACTGCCACGGTAATAATTATCACCTTCCTTATGTTTTTTTATTGGCTACAGAACAAACCACTGATGTCAGTAATTTGTCTAATTCCCCTAATTTGCCTAATGAACCTAGTTAAGTCTTTAAATTACACTTTAAACTAAATACCAGTCTTGCAAAATAAATAGTAATATATTATGTACTGTCATCACGGCACAGGAAATTAGTTATTAAAACTATCATATTTAAAAATACGTTGAATAAAATCACCATTAAACAGCACTTGATAAATATTTGAAAAAGAATTCAAATATCACAGGAGGGCTAATAATTTAGACTGTATAACATGCAGAGTAAAACCAGGATCACATAATGAAACATTAATAGTAAATTTGAACATCACGCGGACATTAACATTAGAGAAAACAAGAGAGTTTGGACGCTTTCAGCACACAAACAGCAGGTTGTGGATGAATAGTAATGGATTTGAAGCAGATTTTAAACTGCTAATCGTTCAGGCGTCGTATCAGGTGGGTGGGAAAGAGAATTGAGATGGAAATGAGATGCCTGTCTCCAAGTCTAATCACTTGTGGCTGGACATCGCGGCCCCATGAGCAGACTGAAGAGCTCTAATCTAAAGCCAGGATGTTAACAAACATCCACCGCAAATAAAAACAACAACAACACAGGCAGAAAGAGACGTTTCGAAAATGACCGGAGTCTGGGAATCATATCACTAAAACACTGACTACATTGAATTAAACACTTTTTTTGGAAATAGGCTTATTTTACATCTCTCCTAGAGTTAAATAGTTGAGTTTTAACATTTTTTAATCCATTCTGTCAATCTCTGGGTGGGAGCACTTTTAGCTTATCTTAGCATAATTCACTGAATTGGATTAGACCATTAGCATCTCGAAAATGTATTATTATTTTTTTTATATTTTCCTATTTAAAGAGCTCCTAGGTTACCCCTTTTTCCAGATTTAACATAAGTCTTTTGTGTCTCCAGAATGTGTCTGTAAAGTTTCAGCTCAAAACACCCATCAGATAATTTTTTATAGCTTTCATAAGTTACTAATTTATAGCTTTGAACAGCAGGTTGTGGTTTTTGTGTACTGCGCCTTTAAGGCTAGTCCTTCACGCCCACCGTTTCCACGTGCCTGTCAGCGTGCCTTAATCTCCTCCCTCGGCTGCCTCAGACAACAGACAGACATAAAGGAAGCAGATCTCACGTAACGTTTGTGAGAAATACTACAGTAAGAACTTTCCCAATGAGTATTTGACGCATTTGTTGTGGAGCTGCAACGATGAGTCACACACAATGTCGTTACAAAGTTCAAACGCACACACACAGAAACACACACACAGACAGCGCGCACGTTTAGCTTTGCACTCTTTTTGCACGCAAATGTGACAGGATACAGGTTAATATCCACTGCTGTATGGATATCTGTTACGTTAATGTACAAAATAAACCTGATTTAACATTTACAAACTGGAATTGAAGCATCTTCTTTTATAATTGTACTGACACGTGGCTGTGGTGATGAAGTAAAGCTGAAGTAAATCGCTGTAATTTATTACACACATGCACTGTTTTAAAACATTTTAAGCTTGTAAAACTCACTCTTGATCACATTTGATGATGATTGATGATCACAGAGAGCTGAACAGATCTTTTAATCCTGGTTGCTTTGCGCACGTCCTGTCTTGTTGATATGATTATAAGCGTTACTACGGAGACATGTTAATACGCAGCTGTCAATCAATATTGGTGGGCGGGGGGACCGCACTCCTACGTCAAGCTGTGGTCGGTCTCAAACCGCTCCAATTGGTCCAGCCTTTTTATGTTGTTAAGGTGAAAAAAAAGGACTGGGTGTGTTTATATCACCCCAATATGACGGTCTATACACTATACCTACACATATGTCTGTCCAAACAGCTTGAAAAGTAGATTTTTCACCATAGGTGCCCTTTAAAGCTTCATTCATCGTGTGCTAAGACTGACAGAAAATGAAAAGTTGGTATTTTTCTAGGCTGATTTGGCTAGGAACTATACTCTCATTTAGACATAATAATCAATGAACTTTGCTGCTGTAAAGAAAAAAAAACTGCCCCCAACTCCGTCCATCCCACAGATTCATTGCACTAAATAGAAAACAGAAGATTACACACCTATAATCAGGGCTTAACTTTTTTGATCACCAGCCACTGTGGCTAGAAGTTGTTCAACATTACTAGCCACTCGCCATTTTCATTAGCCACAATTTTGTTGTTGGTAAAATATATTTTATATGCACAAATTGACTTTTGCATTATAAAATGACTTGATTTAGATATTGTGTTATGTCCACATGACTTCATTTCACCGTGTTGTGTGTTGTTTATGACTTTGCTCAATGAGCATGAGCAAATCAGTTGTGGTTTCTTGGTGTTGCATTGCAACTAGTTATTGTTTCACATAACTCACATGGCTCAACATTAGGATGTACCAAAATTTTCCTCTGGCAACACCGAAAAATACATAAATACATTTTCTTAGCCACAAATTTTAAATAATTTCTAAAACTAGCTAATTATATACTATAAAATACATACACTTTTTATTCAACAACACCTTTCTTTAAAAAACAAAAGAAATCAATTGACATTAAAAAATATATATATATTGTCATTTATCTAAAACACATTAGTCTGTCCTGGCTAAAGGTCTCAGATCACCAGATAACTATACATAAATGGGGAGTTATTCTCCTATTAAAGCAATGTTATTGTAAAGGATGATAATTAAACCATATTAACAGAAATAACTAAAGCAAAAGAAAACGTGTGAAAAACATTCCGTGTGCGATAATGAAAGGATGACCTCATGCATACGGTTAACATTAGGCCCATTAATAATCTACTCAAAGTATGGTTAAATGTTCCCAGAGATGGGTTGCGGCTGGAAGGGCATCCGCTGCGTAAAATCGTGCTGGATAAGTTGGCGGTTCATTCCGCTGTGGCGACCCCGCAAGGGACAAAGCCGACAAGAAAATGAATGAATGAAGTATGGTTAAACCAAAAGCGACAACTGCTTCTGCTTACATTAAATACTTTTTCTTTTTTTTTTTAAATCTCAAGCCCTTGAAAGTGGTGGACGAGCATTGCTTTTTGTCCAGTCTTTCAAAAAGAACCGATCGCAGCAGTTGTGTTTCCAGGCACGGTTGCTTCACGCAAGGAAACGGAAGCGCGATCACTTTAATGGCCTGTTTTCACTGAGTGGTACGGTACGGTTTGGTACGCTTTTATGGCCGTTTCCACTGTCAAAAGGGGTACCGAACCGAACCGTACCGTACCATTTTTTCGGCACCCTTTACAAAGGGTACCAAGGGTACCAAAAGGCAGAGCTAGATGCGCAGCTAAACGCTATTGGTTTACAGAGATACGTCACTCGCTCCAGCAACAAGCTAGAATGAAAACAAAGGAACCGCCATGTTTTAAATACTCAGCCGAGACATTACACCGTAATATTATAGACCATTTTGAGGCATGTAAACAATAGTCCTAATGCATTTCCTGTTTTACATTTTTAATTTCCGTAATTTCTGAGAATTCAAAAAGGTCCACATATTGATAAATGATGTTATGATAGCTGTTTTAACGTTAAGTTTTGATTGAATTGCCTCTTATTACAGTTATAAAATAGTTTGACAACTAACAGGAAATGTTCATGGGCCAGTGACATCCCCACATTGAAATGGTCTATATACATATAATAATAACCAAGCGGCAACCTCCCGCTCTCCCGCGGGAAGCCAATACGGAAGTAACTGAAACTGCAATTCATCGAAATTCCGCTAGTCCTGGCTCCATAACAGAGCAAATTTCGATTGAGCCCACTGTTAGAATGGCCAACTTTACAGCATAAGAAAAGGTGTTTACAGCCTGGTACAAAGAACGATTTTGGTTCATATAGCTAATATTACCCTTCGTGACAACTGTGAGGGGGGTGAATTTTTTTATAACTCATCCGTTTCCTTTATATTAGGTTATATTAAGTTTGCATAATTAAGGGCGTGGCCACTTGAGTGACAGCTAGGTCTCGCTAGTCGCAGTCACTTCACCTCAGCTGATTATGGCTGATTAGCCGCTGATCTCGGCATATTCATCATATTTTTGTGTTGTTTTATGTGACTATACACAGTCAGTTGCCTTTTGGAATGATTTCCTACAATTATCAGATGATATAGCATGCTGTGTGCACTTAATTGTGCTCACAAGCCATTCACGTGGCCTCAATTTGCCAGGTGAGTGAAATTATATACCATCTCTATAAATGTATTTGTTTTATTTAAGATCATTTATCATTTATAATGTTCTTTAAAGCTGTAATGCACTCCAGAATCTGACAGATTATTAGCTGTAGGCTCTAGAACAGTCATCTGAAGCGTTGTCATTCAATGTTCTGCCTGGACTTCATAATTAGCCTTGCATTTACTAACACAGACTATATCTGAAGTGTTTGAAAGTAATTCGCACTTTCCTCCTGTTGAAAAACGTCATAAGAACAATCCTTAGTGGCTCAATGTGTAATGCATTGAGCCACTAAGCATTGCGCTTATGACGTTGCTTATGAAACAGTGTTTTTAAAGTGTACAACCAAGCACATGTGGTCAGAACACAAACGAGTCGCAGGTGATGAAGTATTAAGCGTTTCTCCCTTAGGAAAGTCCGTCTAAGCAGAATGCCAGCATGCGTCTGTAGCTCCGCTCACGCTCCGCCTCTTTGCCCTTGTATGGTATGCCCGGGGTTGGTGCGATGACGCGCGAACAAACTGCCATGTTTAACTATTATCATCACCTTTTGGACTATTATGAACTCAGAATGACAGAATTACTCTCTAACAAGAGGTTACACGTGCTGCTGAAGATTAAAGACACAGATGAGAGGTTTGCACTGACTGTGGGCTATATTTCATGTTGTTTTTGAACCTAAATAGGACTAAATGTATGCGGTGTGTAGTTTTTCTGTAATTGGTAACATATCGGAGACTGTAAGGATCTGTATGGGTTCATATATGTTGCATTTATTTATTTATTTATTTTATATAATAGCAGACGGCTATTTTCATACTATATACAGTAGGCTATTTGGCACTGTCATTGATCTGCAGTTATAATCAAATTATGTTCATAGAAAGGTTAGTAATGAACATTTATAAACAAGTATTAATGTGTATAAAGCATCTGTTTTGTGAGAAGTGCTTCTCATAAGATATTTGAACGACCCGTACAGCTTTACTGTAGACATTTCCTCGAGCGAAAATGACGTCATCTGAAACTTTCTGTCGTACACCATTGGTACCTTTTTAGCAGTGTAAACGCAAGCCTGATAAAGGTGACCCGTACCGTACCACTCAGTGGAAACGGGCCATTAAACACTCGACCATGACACTAAAGGATCACCTGTGTCTCACTGTGCACGTGATCCTCCTCTTAGGCCCGTTTTCACTAATGCATTTTCGTTTTGAAACATTGTTTTAGATCAAAAACAATCCGCGTCCACACTAGCGTTTCTAAACATATCTCCGTCCACACTACTCCACCAAAAATGTATATCACGTGACCATTCGCGCACTCTGGGCATGCGCGGTCAAGTATAAACAGGAAGCATGTGTCTCGCTCGGCATTTGGTTATTGTTAGTCAACAAACGCTGGTTGAACGATGAACGTGAGCGATTAGCGAGGGCTCGAACAATAGCTTGCCTCTTGCGAATATATACAGCTGCTGTAGTAAAAAAGGCAGATTTTAACTACACAATGGCGCCTAAAACGGACAATAGTGCAAACAACGCTCCTATTTCTGTGTCCATGGTGTTGTTTACAGTGAAGGCTGGTCTGCCGTCTTCCGGTAGCGTTATAGTCATGTGATAGGGGCTTGACGAATAAGGGAA
Source organism: Danio kyathit (assembly GCA_903798195.1). Lineage (NCBI taxonomy): Eukaryota > Metazoa > Chordata > Actinopteri > Cypriniformes > Danionidae > Danio > Danio kyathit. The sequence continues at coordinate 6,227,976 of LR812539.1, forward strand.
GGATACGCAATGACCCAAAAGCCCCAATCAGGTAGCGAATCTCTGCAGCCACGCCTCCGTTTTCAGATGTCTCCGTTTTCCCTCATCCACACTGAGACGGAGCAGCAGCGTTTTAGAATGAATACGACCCCTCCAGCGTTTTCAAAATACTCCGTCTTTGGGGCTCGAAAACTCCGGCGTAGTGTGGACGGATGGAGTAACCGTAGCAAAACTTATGCGTTTTAAAACGAAAACGCATTAGTGTAAATGGGACCTTATTCAGTATTCAACCTGCTTTATTTTGCTCGCGCACACACAGTTGTTTTTGTCAGTCGTGCTGCTTCTCAATTCTCGAGGGCCATTGGCCCATCCTTATTGTCGAACCCTGCTTTCAAGAAAACTACAATTTAAAACTAATTTTCAACCAGCCAAAGTGGCTAGTGGGAGTGTCTGTCTAACCCACCACAGATGAAATCAACCCACATTTGGCGGGTGTTAATGCCAAGCCCTGCCTAGAATGATATCCACAAATTAAGATACATTTCCTTCTGAAAACAACTGAGAAAAATTAAAGACATTCAACAAAATTAAGCAAATGCATGCTTTAAAGGGGACCTTTTATGCAAAAATCATTTTATCCGGATTTTAAACACAGTTGTGTGGCAACATTGCGTGAATTGCGTGCTCCTCTCGTCTGATGTGTTGCTCATTATAAAGTCTGAGGGAACATCAGATCCAGAAACAGTCTGATTCAGACAGCGGAGATCATGGAAATGTCTCCAATCACAGAGACTACATTCTCCAGAAATGCAATGCGGTTGCTAAGGTGTTCGGAGCAGTTTCCAGCGAAATGTTGCATGGTTGCTATGGTTTTCATCATGAGGGGGAAAGCCCCGCCCACTTGTGATCATCATCTCTCCCTCATTAGCATAGGACGTTAGTCTTGTTTTTGAACTTGCCATTATGCTGACACACAGGCATTTGCAGCTCCGCCCTGTTTTGAAAAAAGCACAATCTCATTTGAATTTAAAGCGATAGTCACCAAAAAGGCACAATTAGGATCAAAGCCAAAAAGAGGCAGTTTCAAAGAGTTATAACACATTATTTGTTTATAATTATAAACAATTATTGTTCACAGATCAAGCTCATTAATTTTTTTTCTTTTTATTTCTTTTCTTATTTTAGTTATTATTATTATTATTAAGAAATTAGTCCTCAGCTTGGTAACATCGTTGCGCCATTTAAAAATGTATTAATACAGAACAGAAAAAGGACAAATTCAGTGCTAGCAGCAGTTCAGTCGCTGTGAATGTGTGTATAGGGAGCACAGTGATCACACACACACATGCACAGAAGGCAGTGCGTGTCCTGAGGTTGTTATTGTGGGCTGTGTTAACAGAGCTGCAGATAAATGAAGACATCATGGCTGCCATCCAACAGAGCTGAGAAAACACACACACACACACACACACACACACAAACACAGGGGTTTTCCATGCCACTAATGCTGTCAGTACATAAACAGGCAGCTGAGGGTGACAAATGTTGCTGTGACTTCACACACACACAGACAGACAGACAGACACACACACATACACACAGAGAGAGACAGACACGCAGTCTATGTCCTCCTTTCATAAGAGTTTTCCTGTAAAAGTCCCTGCGGCTCCTCTCGTCTGATGTGTTGCTCATTATAAAGTCTGAGGGAACATCAGATCCAGAAACAGAGTCTGATTCAGACAGCGGAGATCATGGAAATGTCTCCAATCAGAGACACACAGAGACTACATTCTCCAAAAATGCAATGCGGTTGCTAAGGTGTTCGGAGCAGTTTCCAGCGAAATGTTGCATGGTTGCTAAGGTTTTCCCAGGCAGTTTGTAGCTGGTTGCTATGCAGCTGCTAAAGTGGGTGCTTACTGGTCTAAGTCAATGTATATTAACTCTTGTGCACCAATTTTAAAAAGATACACAAAAATTTGATTAATTGTAAGAATTTTAACCCTTTAAAGGTGCAGTATGTTAGTTTGACACCCAGTGGTTGAACTAGGTATTACACTTCTGGGGCAAAACGCATTTTCACTCCGCCCCTACTCTGACAAGTCCACGCAAGCGCAGGTTGCCAGATTGACGACAACATCAGAAGCGTGCCTGACTATCGAGCCTAAAGGCTGATTTAAACTGTGCTCTAACTAAAACCAACAGCCCACGATATAAGGAATATTTTACATATTAAAAAGAGCTAAAATTTGAACACCTGAAATTTCTATTTTAGAAACGAATTCTATTTCTTGCAGCTGAACAACAGAAAACTGACAATGATCACCTCAGGTACACCTCATGTGCTTTATTCAGTGTTAAATGCTAATAATGTGAGCTTGAATGCCATTTTACATGACATGTATTGCCATACTACTGAAAGCAGCAGCAGATAGTTCATCTCAGATCTTGAAAATAAAATAAAACATTTGAATTTGAGCTTTAGAACCGTGACTCAATGCAAACCAACACATACCAGTGGTTCAGCATCCACATTTAATAATGTTAAAGAGGTTTAATATGTATTAAATAGGTTACTATTTTGCTGGAGGGCAATGCAATAACGTTATTCTGTGCTTCTGAATGGCTGTATTAAAATTTCTGTCGTGTTTCGTCTGATGCAAACAGCCAAATTGCTTATCACTCTTCACATAGCGTGTTGTTATAATGTAACCTGCTCACCTAATTTTTCTGTTCGTAATATTTATATTATTTGCTAATTAATAACCTTATGTGGAACTCTGAATCTGTTTCTCATTTCGGGTCTGCTACTGTCCACCGGAGGTCGCATTTTCGGTTGCAGGCACATATGAGAGCCATCATAACTGAATGAATCAATACTCTGTTTTTCATCAAGACAACCCAAGTGCTGAAATATAATTTGCTAAACTAGAATTGGGCGGGTTAAAGGAACCAAAACAAAGACAGCCATTCCAGCATGTAACACACATTTCCAAAGCAGAATATCTGACTACAGCAATGTTTTTCAGATAAACAAGCATGTTCACTTAGCATGTTTCTGAAATATCTGCAAACATATTGTAGTATTTTTATGCTTTAGAAGAGTCAAAAACTTACATACAGCACCTTTAAATTACTGTATTTAGTATAATAAAAAAATGATATAATTTTTGTCCATGTGATAAAGGCTTTTTTTGGGGGGGGGGGTGATGATTACTTTGAAGTCAGTGATCAGAAACAACAATACTTAATAATACATTCATTTTATTTTCGGCTTAGTCCCTTTTATTAATCAGGGGTCACCACAGCGGAATGAACCACCAACTTATCCAGCATATGTTTTACGCAGCGGATGCCCTTCCAGCTGCAACCCAGCACTGGGAAAATACTTATAATGAAATATTATGTTTTACGCAATGTCACATTAATTAAAAAAAAAAACCAAACACATATACATAACCACACCAACACACCCATGCAATTACAACAATATTTTAATTCATTTGATCTGCAATCCTCAAAATATTAAAAAATATTACTTTGAAAAAGTATACATAATTAAAGTCTTGCGAACAAAACTGAAGTCTATTAACAAATAATATATTATGTTGTAATTAAATTGCATTGATACAATATATTGCATTGACTATTTCATATTGAATATTGTTACAATATTTTTCTAACTGGTGTAAAATATATTTATAAAAGGAAATTAGGTGGAAATATTAAACTTTAGGTAAAAATACAAAATATTTTGCATAATTTATGACATTTTAAGACAGCCAAAATTATCGTAAATAATGAGAAAAAGACATATATGAAGAGTTCAGATGCAAAAACCTTTAAATGCCGTCTGAAATGTTCTCCTAAAATGAGCATTTTTCTCAGCCTCCTATGTATTCGCCACTATAAAAGTAAAACTACTGAGCCAACACAAATGAGTCGGCGAAAAATGCCAATTTTAGAAGAAAATATCAAATGGCTTTTAGTGGTTTTTACATCTAAACTCTTCGTATGTAGATTAAGAAGGCACAAGTGTTAAAATTCACAATATAAATTCATTATACATTCAACATAAATTCACAATATTATTTTTATATAATAATCTATATTATATATTATATAATAAATTATATTATATAACTATAATAGTTCACTATTGACTTCCACTTCCACTTGATGGTCACCATTGACTTCCACTTGAAGATCACCATTGACTTCCATTTACACTTTATGGTCACTATTGACTTCCACTTCCAATTGAAGTTCACTACTGACTTGCATTTACACTTGATAGTCACCATTGACTTCCACTTCCACTTGATGGTCACCATTGACTTCCACTTTAATTGATGGTCACCCTTGACTTCCACTTGAAGATCACCATTGACTTCCATTTACACTTTATGGTCACTATTGACTTCCACTTCCTATTGAAGTTCACTACTGACTTACATTTACACTTGATGGTCACCATTGACCTCTACTTCCAATTAATGGTCACCATTTACTTCCACTTCCAATTGAAGTTTGCTATTGACTTCCACTTCCACTTGAAGATCACTATTGACTTCCATTTACACTTTATGGTCACTATTGACTTCCACTTCCAATTGAAGTTCACTACTGACTTACATTTACACTTGATGGTCACCATTTACTTCCACTTCCAATTGAAGTTCGCTATTGACTTCCACTTCCACTTGATGGTCACCATTGACTTCCACTTGAAGATCACCATTGACTTCCATTTACACTTTATGGTCACTATTGACTTCCACTTCCAATTGAAGTTCACTACTGACTTACATTTACACTTGATGGTCACCATTGACCTCTACTTCCAATTAATGGTCATCATTGACTTCCACTTCCAATTGAAGTTTGCTATTGACTTCCACTTCCACTTGATGGTCACCATTGACTTCCACTTGAAGATCACCATTGACTTCCATTTACACTTTATGGTCACTATTGACTTCCACTTCCAATTAAAGTTCACTACTGACTTGCATTTACACTTGATAGTCACCATTGACTTCCACTTCCACTTGATGTTCACCATTGACTTCCACTTCCACTAAGGATACCATTGACTTCCACATCCACTTGATGTTTACCGCTGACTTCCATTTCCACTTGGTGTTCACAGTTGACTTTCATTTTCACTGATAGACACCACTGATTTAAATTTCCAACTGATGGCCACCATTGACTTCCACTTGCACTTGATGGTCACCATTGACTTCCACTTTAATTGATGGTCACCATTGACTTCCACTTGATAGTCACAATTTAATTTAACATTTGACACATGAATTAACATGCAACACTTCCATAAAGCCTATTGTCCAGAAATAATAACACATACTGTATGTGAGGTTTTTAGGTGATGGATTATGCTTCTGAAGAACGTCTTAAAATATTTAGCCAAATTCTTGAAGAATTTTTAAGATTCAGCACTCTGTTTATGCCCAAACTTGGTTAAACTGAACATCTGAGTATTTTCAAACTGAAATTTTGACAGAAGCGACTCTAAAAATTGATATTTTCCTAGAAAGGCAGTTGTTGACAAGAAGGCCAGTCTGGAGATGAGTGATAAGGAATAGAGCTTATTCATGCAAAGCCATCTGCCAGACAAAACACAGTGCAGTGTGTGTGTGTGTGTGTGTGTGTGTGTGTGTGTGTGTGTGTGTGTGTGTGTGTGTGTGTGTGAGAGAGAGAGAGAGAGAGAGAGAGAGAGAGAGAGAGAGAGAGAGAGAGAGAGAGAATCCAACATTGTCAGGATTCCTTGACAGTCATCTGTTACTTCCTAACACTGGGCTCCTGGGAGGAAAGACACAGGTGCGTGTGTCATGTCTAACTAGACAACTAAAGCACTTCCTGTCTGCTGCTATAAGCCCACCATTACTTCCTGTCACTGCTGTCAGCAGGAACTGCGCACAATGTTTGACAATGCACAACCCTTCACCATGATGTGTGATGCTGTGAGCGTGGGTAAAAGTGTGTTCATCAGGGTTTCTATGAGGTTGTTAAGGTGTTCTTAAAGGAGTAGCTCACTTCCATAATGACTGGTCATCGCTGACGTCCACTTCCAATTGATGGACACCATTGATTTCCATTTTCTGCTGATGGTCACCATTGACTTCCACTTCCACTTTATGTTCACCATTGACTTCCACTTCCACTTGATGTTTACCGCTGACTTCCATTTCCACTTGGTGTTCACAGTTGACTTTCATTTTCACTGATAGACACCACTGAGTTAAATTTCCAACTGATGGTCACCATTGACTTTCACTTCTACTTGATGGTCACCATTGACTTCCAATTACAAATGATGTCACCACTGACTTGCATTTATGAATGATGTTCACCACTGGCTTCCATTTTCACTTGATGTTCACTGTTGACTTCCACTTTCACTGATGGACACCATTGACTTATATTTCCAATTTATGGCCACCATCGACTTCCATTTCCACTTGATGTTCACCACTTCTACTTGATGTCTGCCATTGACTCCCCTTTCACTTGATGTTCACTATTGACTTCCACTACCACTGACGGACACCATTGACTTGCACTTCCACTTGATGGACATCTCTGACTGCCAATTCTGAATGATGTCACCACTGACTTCAATTCACAAATGATGTCACTATTGACTTTCATTTCCACTTGATGTTCACCATTGACTTAAATTTCCAATTGATGGCCACTATTGACTTTCATTTTTACTTGATGGACACCATTGACTTACACTTCTACTTGATGGTCACCATTAACTTACACTTCTACTTGATGATCATCCATTGACTTACACTTACAAATGATGTCACTAATTACTTACAATTACCAATGATGTCACCACTGACTTCCATTTACGAAAGATGGTCACCATTGACTTTCATTTACGAATGATGGTCACCATTGACTTTCATTTCCACTTGATGTTCACCACTGACTTCCCTATTCAGTTGATGGACACCATTGACTTCCACTTCCACTTCATAGTCACCATTGACTAAATTAAAATTTCCAATTGATGACCAACACTGACTTCCATTTCCAGTTAACGGTCACCATTGACTTCCCTATCCAGTTGATGGACACCATTGACTTCCACATCCACTTAAAGGTCACCACTGATTTCCACACTTGATGGTCACCATTGACTTCCACTTTCACTTGGCGTTCACCATTGACTTACATTTACAAATGATGTCACCATTTACTGCCAATTATAAATTATGGCACGGCTGACTTCGATTTTTGAATGATGTTCACCATTGACTTTCATTTCCACTTGATGTTCACTGTTGACTTCGACTTCCACGGATGGACACCACCAAATAAAATTTCCATTTGATGGTCACCATTGACTTCCCTGTATGTTTGAAGGTCACCATTGACTTCCCTATCCAGCTGAAGTTTACCACTGACTTCCGTTTTCAGTTAATGATCACCTTTGACTTCCACTTCTACTTGATGGTCACCACTGACTTCCATTTACAAATGATGTCACCACTGACTTCCAATTACAAATGATGTCACCACTGACTTCCATTTATGAATAATATCACCATTGAGTTACATTTCCACTTGATGTTCACCATTAAGTTTCATTTACAGTTAATTAGTCACAATTGACTTTTTTCCATTTAATGGTTACCATTGACTTTCATTTCCACTTGATGGTCACCATTGAGTTTCATTTCCACTTGATGGTCACCATTGACTTCCACTTTCAACTGAAGTTCACTATTGACTTCCACTTTCAACTGAAGTTCACTATTGACTTCCACTTTCACTTGATGGTCATCATTGACTTCCACTTCCAATTGATGTTCATCATTGACTTCCACTTCCAATTGATGGTCACCATTGACCTCCACTTGATGGTCACCATTTACTTCCATTTACACTTGATGCTCACTGTTGACTTCCACTTCCACTGATGGACACCACTGAATTAATTTTCCAATTGATGGTCACCATTGACTTCCCTGAAGTTTACCACTGACTTCCGTTTTCAGTTAATGGTCACCATTGACTTTCATTTCCACTTGATGGAAACCATTGCCTTCTATTCACGAATGATGTCACCACTGACTTCCAATTACAAATGATGTCACCACTGACTTCCACTTACAAATGATGTCACCACTGACTTCCACTTACAAATGATGTCACCACTGACTTCCATTTAAGAATAATCTCACCATCGAGTTCCATTTCCACTTGTTCACCACTGAGTTCCATTTACAGTTAATGGTCACCATTGACTTTTTTTCCCATTTAATGGTCACCATTGACTCCCACTTCCACTTAAGGATCACCTTTGACATCTATTTACACTATATGGTCACCATAGACTTCCACTTCCAATTGAAGTTCACTATTGACTTCCATTTACACTTGATGGTCACCATTGGCTTCCACTTGAAGATCACCATTGACTTCCATTTACACTTTATGGTCACTAATGACTTCCACTTCTTATTGAAGTTCACTACTGTCTTACATTTACACTTGATGGTCACCATTGACTTCCACTTCCAATTGATGGTCACCATTGACTTCCACTTGATGGTCACCATTAACTTCCACTTTCTAATTGATGGTCACCATTGACTTCCACTTCCAATTAAAGATCACTATTGACTTCCACTTCCACTTGATGGTCACCATTGACTTCTACTTGATGTTCACCATTTTCAGTTGATCGTTACCATTGACTTTCTTTACCCTACTATGCAAGTCAATGATGCCACTCCAGCCAGTGGCGGCATGAAGATAGAATTGACATTTTTGGGGTCAATTATACCTTATAAATACAGTAAGCTGATTCTTCTGATAAAGCAAGCTCAATATTGTGAATCATATTGTTAACATTAGCGATACGCATTGTAGTACATTTACATTGCAATATCTCAATATTTCAATGCATCATAAGGCCTTTTAAATAGTTTCTAGGGAGTTGCTGTCTTATATAAGTTGCTGAATTATAAGTTATTGCCCCTTATAATTCATAATGCAAGAGGCTGAGTATAAGTAAAACAAGGCCAAAATGCTTTTGGTCTCTCTCTCTCTCTCTGCTTCTTTTGCTGTAGTCTGAGCTGAGAGACGGCACTAATCCTGAACGCAGACAGAGTGACGGCCTTGAGAATTATGCAGCACATACACACAATAGCAGGATTCTGTTAATGCCAGACTCAAGTCTGATAACACTTCAGCATTACAGTTGTTTAATAGTTCTGCACGGAGCTGTTATTAACACACTGAACACTGAGCTCAAAAATTCACAAAGATCCAACATAAAAACAGCAAACTACTTCAGATGTCCCATACTGTAAATGTTTAGATGTAGATTATATGGAATCAATTGAAAATTTCACACAAATTTGAGTCAAAAACCACTGTATTTTTTGTATTATACTACAATTATGATAACACTTTACAATAAGGTTGTATTAGTTAATGTATGTACTTACATGAATAAGCAATGAACAATATATTTATTTTACCATTTATTGCAGCTTGTTAATATTTACATTAATATAAGTTAATTGGTAACTCACAATGCATTAACTAATGTTAATAATCCTTTTGGGTTTTATTAACACATTAGTAAATACTGAACTAGGAGTAATAAATTCTGTACATGTACTGTTCAAGATTTATGTTAGTAAATTCAATTAAATTCAACTTTACTTGTATAGTGCTTTTTTCACAATAATTATCGTTCCAAAGCAGATTCACAAAAGGTGCACATCATGACAAAAAAAATTAAGAAATAAATAATAAAACTAGGGAGGCACGGTGGCTCAGTGGTTAGCACTGTTGCCTCACAGCAAGAAGGTCACTGGTTTGAGTCCCGGTTGGGTAAGTTTGCATTTCTGTGTGGAGTTTGCATGTTCTCCCCGTGTTGGCGTGGGTTTCCTCCGGGTGCTCCGGTTTCCCCAACAGTCCAAACTCATGCGCTATAGGTGAATTGGGTAAACTAAATTGGCCATAGTGTATAAGTGTGTGTGTGAATGTGAGAGTGTATGGGTGTTACCCAGAACTGGGTTGCGAAGGGTATCCGCTGCGTAAAACATATGCCAGAATAGTTGGCAGTTCATTCCGATGTGGCGACCCCTGATAAATAAGGGACTAAGCCGAAGGAAAATTAATGAATGAATAATAAATCTAATAGTGAAACTTTATTGCAAAGTGTGGCCATATGTATACATTACAAATTGAATTAAAATATGTACAATAACAGTTGTTACATTTATATTAAATAACATACAGTATAGTTAAAATATATTTTTATTTGGGTATTATTGCTGCTGAGGTGTCATGAACATAATGCCAAAATTCAAAACATATAGGGCTCTATTTTAACGATCTAGACGCAAAGTCTAAAGCGCATGGCAAAAAGCATTAAGGGAATGTCCGAATCCACTTTTGCTATTTTAAGGATGGAAAAATACAGTTTGCCACAGAGCATTTTCTTAAAGAGTTATGGGTGTGTTCTGAGCATAACGTGCATTAAATCTTCTCCCATTCCCTTTAAGAGTTAGTTGCATTGCACCATGACGCATTTGCTATTTACATGGCAGACTTTGTAAGTGGAAAAACTGAACACTTCACTAGCAAGAAAATAGTTGAACATCTCAATCGAAATGTATGGTTACCTGTTCAGTATGGCATGATCATAGCTAAAAAAGTTATCCTTTGTTTTTGGAAGAAAAATGTTAGGCCTCTTTTTTCTGACTGGCTCCACTTTACAATTGGAAAGAATTAGATATACCACCTCTGGGAACTCTGCAAGATTTTATCAAATGTGGGATCCATTCTTTTTTTTTCTGAAACACCATAAAGACTAATAGTGTTGTTTAATTTCTGAAGATTTGTAAGTTTCTTTCTCTCTCTTTATATCCGATGCTGTGTCTTTTTGTAGGTCATATATGTCCTGTTTGTCGTCATTTTCTCTTGTTTCATGCTTTATTTTACATTTTGCACAGATTATTGTTTCATGATGGGTTTGTCTGTCTCTTCTTTGTTTTTCTGTTTGCAAAAATTATAAGAAAAATTATTTAAAAAAAGAAAACAGTTAAACAGAGCATCTGCAGCGCGAGGATAAAGAACAAGCCTCCTCCATTCAGCCTCTTTCTCTTTACTTTACTTTTACTCTTTACTTTACTCCTTTACTTTTGCAGAGTAAGGAAACGATGTTGTACACACTCCACTGAAGACATTCATTAGCTGACATATTTAATTTCATTTGTTAAGCACAAAGATTTGTTTCTATTTTTAACTATTTCTAAATTCAGTTCTAAGTTCTAGCAAACAAATAAATGAACAATAATAACAAAGTGTGGTCAAAAGTTATATCGAAGTTATTTTGGAGATATATCCAAACACGCATCACATTCGTATACATACGTCTCCAAAACCTGACAGGTGGACAAATCTAAACTAGTTTCTTATTAAAACAAATATAAATATGCATAATAAACAATACTGCTAATAATAACATTATACAAATGTAAATTGTCATGAATAAACTGAAAAAACTTTAGAGCAGCTTTTAGTTGGTCAATAGTGCGGTCTATTTCAGTTCCTCAAAATAGCAACGAGCCAATAATGCACCTTAACACACCTCCTTTATAGACCAGCACACCCATGAGTAGGCCCACACGGAATCTGCGTGCGCAGAAATCCACAGATTTCTGCAGATTTTTAGCCCATCCTTGAGTTTATTTATTTACTTGTGTAAATGTGTGTACATTTATCTTTATTCAGTTTTTAAAGGGCACCTATGGTGAAAAATCTACTTTTCAAGCTGTTTGGACAGGCATATGTGTAGGTATAGTGTATAGACCGTCATATTGGCGTGATATAAACACACCCAGTCCTTTTTTTTCAATTTAACAACATAAAAACGGTGGACCAGTTGGAGCGGCTTTGAGACCGACCGCAACTTGACGTACGAGTGCGGTCCCCCCGCCCACCGAATTGATTGACAGCTGCATATTAACATGTCTCCGAAGTAACGTGTATAATCGTATTATCAACAAGACAGGACATGCACAAAACAACCAGGATAAAAAGGTCTGTTCAGTTTGCTAGGATCATCAATCATCATCAAATGTGATCAAGAGTGAGTTTTACAAGTTTAAAATGTTTTAAAACTGTGCATGTTTGTAATAAATCACAGCGATTTACTTCATCACCACAGCCGCGTGTCAGTACGATTATAAAAGAAGATGCTTCAATTCCGGTTTGTGGACGTTAAATCAGGTTTATTTTGTACATTAACGTAACAGATATCCATACAGCAGTGGATATTAACCTGTATCCTGTCACATTTGCGTGCAAAGACAGTGCAAAGCTAAATGCGCGCGCTGTCTGTGTGTGTCCGCGTTGTGTGTGTGTGTGTGTGAACTTTGTAACAACATTGTGCGTGACTCCTCGTTGCAGCTCCACAACAAATACTCATTGGAAAAGTTCTTACTATAGTATTCCTCACAAACGTTTCGTGAGATCTGCTTTCCTTATGTCTGTCAGGCATCCGAGGGCGGAGACTGAGGCACGCTGACAGGCACGTGGAAACGGTGGGCGGGGAGGACTAGCCTTCCCAAAAACGGCAACAAGCTGTCTAGAGCTATAAAATACAAACTAGTGAAATAAAAAATCAGATTGGTGTTTTGAGCTGAAACTTTACAGACACATTCTGGGGACACAAAAAACTTATATTAAATCTGGAAATACCAGGGGTAACCTAGGTGCCCTTTAAATTAATTTCATTAACATTAATGACTAATATGAAAATGTGCATATGATTTATTTACAATACAGTTTGTAAAGTAATATTTTCTGTCTTTTAGTAGATATTTGTTATATAAAAGACTTGCTTTGTTCACCAAATTAGTGGATCTTATTGGATTTGCATTGTAAACATTAAATAAAAGTTTAAAAGATATAATTTTTATCTCATATATTAAGGTTTTACAATACTCCCGAAATCATTCTGCATAAATCCGCTGATTTTTTTACAGAATTCTCCATAGAAATAGCAAAAAATGTCAGCAGATTTTGTCTGGCCCGACCCATGAGTCCACAAAGTGGGCAAATGGATTCGCCATTGGCGAAAAACGTGAAAATTACAGTTGCGCTGGTCTGAAAATAGCAACAAATCACGCCATACACCTCTTGCATCTTATTGCGCCGGGTGTATGATAGGGCCCTTAGTGTAAATATGTCATTTTATGTAAATTTCCACATATTTACCCCTTTTGATTTTGGTGGGAAATGTGACCTGGATATGTTTTCGTGTGATGCACCATATTTGCCCGATCTCAAGAGTACAGAAAGAGGAGATGTGAATGATTAGAGACAATCATGCAACATATCGAGTCGCCCTGCCCTGGGATCTCCCATCGGCTCAGAGCTCAGGGAAACATCAACAGGCCGTCTTCACACACATCACCACCCTGATTTATGGAGCATAAGTGTTTCCCAGAGTGCACTGCTCCAACTACTGTCATCTTTTTTTGGATAATCACAGGTCAGTATGATGTGCTGCAAAACAATCAATGTTCAATATGGTGGTCTTTCGGAATCTATTTTATTCATTTCAAAATAATTAATGAACTGTCAAGCGCAACTTACTTTCCTGTGTTGACGGATTTCCTGTTATAACAGGAAGTCTGTGCTAATAGAGATGGATTAAAAGCCAAAGAACTCCATGGATGACAGATTCATTTGTACCAAAAAATATTAACGCTTGATTGAATGTTTGACCTTTGATGATAACAAATAAAACAGGCGAGCAATAAACACACACACACACACACACACACACACACACACACACACACTATTGTAAACATATAACTCAAATAAATGTCCTGAATGGTTTCTATTAAGTTGCTACGGTATTGTGACTGATATATAGCAAAGAGCATAGAATCACCAAGAGGCAACACTCTAGTGCAATTTGGGAAACAGCCACTAGATGCCGCTAGTGTCACGCGGTGGCCATTTTGGAATGAAAATTCCAATAGAACAACAGAATATTATAAGTCTGTAAAATAAACTATTAAAAGTGCTGATGATTGTGATAGTAAGTGTTGTATTGTCGTCTTTCAGGTTGTATCTCAGCTTTAATGCGCTTTTTAAATAAATAAATAAAAACAAAGCTGATCGCTTTCACTCCAAAATGGCGGAATCGCGGGGCTGTTGCTGGGCGCTGCTGTTGCAAAGGAACGTTCTATTGAGTGTCGCCTCTTGGTCATTCTAAGCTCTTTGCCACAAGTCTCTCCTCCATCTTCAAAAGACACCGTAGTTGTCTTGACAACACAAATACTGCAGGCGCCTTAACGGAAACTCCGCCTCTGCTTTCATTTGATTGGAGAATGAAACAGACGCGACTGACGTAACGTGCTTTTTCGCTCAGAGTTGACTTTTTTTCAACTGCGAGCGCTCACTGCACAACAGCAAAAACGCAAGGCGCAGCAGGCGGTTTAAAAGTGAGGCGCGCAGGGCGAATAAGCAGTGCACAAAACGCTCGCGGTCGTTGGTAAATCATTCCAAAAAAGGCGTCTCTAAACGCAAAAAGCACGTTCGGTGTGATCGGCCCCTTATGCTAGTTTTGTTGAATAAAATCAGCAAACAATGTAAATTAAATATGACAACAAGATGCTGCAGTGCTAAAAACTTGTATTATTGTTGGCTAAGAGAACGAGTCCTTCATAACGGGGATAGCTCACAAACGAATCGCTCCCTCCATTAAAATGAGAAGTGAAAGCAGGAGAGGGGGTGTGTTTCAGGACACGGATTAGATCAAATTTAACAGGGAGAGAGGATAATAGAGTTCCATACACACAAACAAGCACACACTCTTTGTCGGCAATGCTCATGCGGTCACTTAGGCCCAATCTCAATTCTATTTTTGTACCCCTACCCCTTCCCCCTGGCCCTTAAAACCAAGTGTGAAGGGGAAGGGCTTCAAAATTTACCCCTAACAATTGGGACAGCATTACAACACCTTCACACGTCATCATATGTCATCGCGATCTCTTGCTTCATATGAGATCAGACGATGGCGACTGCTGTAGTTATTCCAGTTGCTTTATTTTTTGGTATTTATCCAAGAAATCACTGAAGGCATATATTATGTTATCATGATGATCTAATGTGACAATAAGATCGTAACTATACTGTGCATTTAACACAGTGGCCATATTCATCTATGTAAACACACAAAAAACAACATTAACATTATAGCAGACACTGTAAAAAGCCCATTCCCAGCCACTAGACTTTTATGACAGGGTATTCGAGTGTCATCGAGTGTCAGAATGTTGTGGGACTACTATACAGGAGTTATTATTATGCATGACGGTAAAACACAAACGCGGTTATGAATATATTAAAACATCTGCCGCTGTGGCTGGTGTATTCTGGAAAATTTTCTTACCCCTTGAAAAATCTTTGTTCGAAGGGGTATTCACCCCTTCCCCTTAGCCCTACGCCTTCAAGCTAAAGAGAATTGGGACACCCCTACCCCTTGACGTGAACGTGCAAAACGAGGGGTAGGGGGAAGAGGAAGGGCTAAGGGGTAGAATTGGGATTGGGCCTTATTCATCGATGTAGAAAAGTTATGTAAAATTATCATTTTCGTAATTTGAAA
This sequence comes from Danio kyathit, assembly GCA_903798195.1. NCBI lineage: Eukaryota > Metazoa > Chordata > Actinopteri > Cypriniformes > Danionidae > Danio > Danio kyathit. The sequence continues at coordinate 6,243,640 of LR812539.1, forward strand.
AAAATATTTGCATATTCTGACCACCGGGAAAACTCCCGATCATAGATATATGTATATATGTGTATATATCTCTGACTCTGGATGACCAGTCTGCCACTGCACCTTGGTCCCACACTCATTTCAAAGGAGTGCTACCCTGTTCTAAAATGGCAGCTCTATTGACGCATTCCTTCCAATAGACATCTAATGTAAATATCTATGGTTACAATGAGGTTGCTAAGGAGTTATGAATGGCTTAGTGAGATATTTAGTTGTAAAGAATTTTTGATATATGGACTAAATATGTTATTCATTGTGTGTGTGTGTTACTAGAACAGCTTAAAAATCATCATTGTAATTTAGCAAAATCACCACACACAGTTCCTTAGGCATCCGCAGTATATTCAGGACTGTGAATGAAAGACAGAGCTCTTGAAAATATCCTAAGCATTTAAGTCAAGCTAACGTTAATTTGATCCTGTAGGCTTTCCAGCAAGTTTAACTCCAGAGTGACGAGTTGTGGCCGTCTAATCCAGCCTGAATCTTTCCATCCCGCCGCAGCGGAAACAGGATCAGTCTCAGAATTCCTGCTGCGGGCGACAGGACTGACACACAAGGCTTGTGTCTCCATTTAGATGGCCTGATTTACCCGTCAGACAATGAAGACACACTGTCTGGATTCCACACACACACACACACACTCGCACATATTGGTACGTCATCTTGGCACTGACTCACAGCTGTTAACAAGCTCATTTTGTATCTTTTGGCCACCGAGTGTCAGTTGATGATACATGCAGTTCTAGACTTTAATCGCACTGCTGACTAACTGAGTCTGTCACAGTGACACACAAGCAACACAAAAGACAGAAATGAGCATTTTCTAATTGCATTTGAATAACTTTTTCCATTTTACTAGACTTCAGGTTAGATCTTAATTAGAGAGTAGTTACTTTTTATTTCTTTTTTATTTATTTAGATTTTTACAATCCAGACAGTCAATCTGAACTAATTTAAGGCAAAAATACATCAGTAAAAATCAAATATATATATACAGGGAGTGCAGAATTATTAGGCAAATGAGTATTTTGACCCCATCATCCTCTTTATGCATGTTGCCTTACTCCAAGCTGTACAGGCTCGAAAGCCTACTACCAATTAAGCATATTAGGTGATGTGCATCTCTGTAATGAGAAGGGGTGTGGTCTAATGACATCAACAACCTATATCAGGTGTGCATAATTATTAGGCAACTTCCTTTCTTTTGGCAAAATGGGTCAAAAGAAGGACTTGACAGGCTCCGAAAAGTCAAAAATAGTGAGATATCTTGCAGAGGGATGCAGCACTCTTAAAATTGCCAAGCTTCTGAAGCGTGATCATCAAACAATCAAGCGTTTCATTCAAAATAGTCAACAGGGTCGCAAGAAGCGTGTGGAAAAACCAAACCAAAAACCAAGGCGCAAAATAACTGCCCATGAACTGAGAAAAGTCAAGCGTGCAGCTGCCAAGATGCCACTTGCCACCAGTTTTGCCATATTTCAGAGCTGCAACATCACTGGAGTGCCCAAAAGCACAAGGTGTGCAATACTCAGAGACATGGCCAAGGTAAGAAAGGCTGAAAAACGACCACCACTGAACAAGACACACAAGCTGAAACGTCAAGACTGGGCCAAGAAATATCTCAAGACTGATTTTTCTAAGGTTTTATGGACTGATGAAATGAGAGTGAGTCTTGATGGGCCCGTGGCTGGATCGGTAAAGCTCCAGTCCGACTCAGACGCCAGCAAGGTGGAGGTGGAGTACTGGTTTGGGCTGATATCATCAAAGATGAGCTTGTGGGGCCTTTTCGGGTTGAGGATGGAGTCAAGCTCAACTCCCAGTCCTACTGCCATTTTCTGGAAGACACCTTCTTAAAGCAGTGGTACAGGAAGAAGTCTCCATCCTTCAAGAAAAACATGATTTTCAAGCAGGACAATGCTCCATAACACGCGTCCAAGTACTCCACAGCGTGACTGGCAAGAAAGGGTCTAAAAGAAGAAAAACTAATGACATGGCCTCCTTGTTCAGCTGATCTAAACCGCATAGAGAACCTGTGGTCCATCATGAAATGTGAGATTTACAAGGAGGGAAAACAGTACACCTCTCTGAACAGTGTCTGGGAGGCTGTGGTTGCTGCTGCACGCAATGTTGATGTTGAACAGATCAAAACACTGACAGAATCCATGGATGGCAGGCTTTTGAGTGTCCTTGCAAAGAAAGGTGGCTATGTTGGTCACTGATTTGTTTTTGTTTTGTTTTTGAATGTCAGAAATGTATAATTGTGAATGTTGAGATGTTATATTGGTTTCACTGGTGAAAATAAATCATTGAAATGGGTATATATTTGTTTTTTGTTAATTTGCCTAATAATTCTGCACAGTAATAGTCACCTGCACACACAGATATCCTCCTAAAATAGCTCAAACTAAAAACAAACTAAAAACTACTTCCAAAAATATTCAGCTTTGATATTAATGAGTTTTTTGGGTTCATTGAGAACATGGTTGTTGTTCAATAATAAAATTAATCCTCTAAAATACAACTTGCCTAATAATTCTGCATTCCCTGTATATGTATATATATATACACACACACACATACACACAAACAAATTATATATAAATGTAAATATCTATGTAACAAAACTGTTTTGTTTTCATGTAAAGTATGTGTATCGCATATACATACAGTAATATATATAATACACACACATACACTCACCGGCCACTTTATTAGGTACACCTGTCCAACTGCTCGTTAACGCAAATTTCCAATCAGCCAATCACATGGCAGCAACTTAAGGCATTTAGGCATGTAGACATGGTCAAGACGATCTGCTGCAGTTCAAACCGAGCATCAGAATGAGGAAGAAAGGTGATTTACGTGGCTTTGAATGTGGCATGGTTGTTGGTGCCAGACGAGCTGGTCTGAGTATTTCAGAAACTGCTGATCTACTGGGATTTTCACACACAACCATCTCTAGGGTTCATAGAGAATGGTTTGAGAAAGAGGAAATATCCAGCGAGTGGCAGTTCTGTGGGCACAAATGCCTTGTTGATGCCAGAGGTCAGAGGAGAATGGCCAGACTGGTTCCAACTGATAGAAAGGCAACAGTAACTCAAATAAGCACTCGATACAACCGAGGTCTGCAGAAGAGCATCTCTGAACACACAACACGTC